>JAOANJ010000016.1:11301338-11312251 GCA_026413345.1 Ariopsis seemanni
CCCTCGCCGGCCACGGGGCTCGAACCCGGATCTTCTTGCTGTGAGGCGACAGCGCTAACCACTACACCACCGTGCCACCCCGCTTGTGTTCATATTGTAATAATTGTATAAAGGATGTTTATAGAGTCAGCTGGATGCTTGTAAAGCCAAATAATCCCGCAGTTAAATGTCAGTACGTTTTGACATCGTTTATGGCATCAATTCCACTGATATAGGCTATGCTACAGATTTTGTGGTAATTTTTTTTTTTTTCCCCCTAAAACATCAAACACCATATATGTACTGTATACTTGGGCAAAGAGAAAATTCTTTTTTTTTTTGTTAAACCTTTCTTTTATGTGATTAGTAGAGCAGGATGTATTATTATAATAATCTGAGTGATGAGTTCAGGGTTTAACGAATGAGAAATGAGCAGAAAAGTGGCTACAAATTGCAAAGGCAACGTTTACTATAAAAGTCCAATGCTTGTTTTTGCATTAATAAAGTTATATTTTAAAGACTCAGTTTGTCTAATGATTCTCCCAAATCACTTGATGCAAAACTTTGATTTCGAGGAACGCCTTTTAAAATCTTGCATTTTAAAAATGGTTATAAATATATAACTGTACCAAAATAACACAGTTGTTTGGAATAAAATATGGTAGAATCACAAAGATAACTGCTGTCATGCTTCAAAATGTGATTAAAATCCACCGAGCATATTTATTTTTGGGGGGGGGGGGCAATCCTGAAAATTCACAACTAATATTCCATCTTGGTGTAAGTGTGGACTGCAGTAGAAGTTTGGAAGGTGTGATTGGGTGTTTGTGAGCTCAGCTAAGTGGAACAGGTTGCCTCAGTCCAGGCAGCTATCCGTCACTGTCACGTTAAAACAGTTTGGGTCGACTTATGGAGTCGGGGACGAAGCACCCTGATAAATCAGGGGCGGATTGAGTGGACAGCTCAGTATGATTGATATACTGACAGGATATGAGTAAGCGCCATGTGAGCTCTAAAATATGAGAGAAAGAGAGGTAGTGGGGGAAAAAAAAACTACCCATGGAGTGCATATTATTCAGACGAATAAGAATAATAACTGCAGCGTGGAGCTATTGCTGGTGAGAAGATTAGGGCAGTTTGGGAGCAAATATTGCTTTCCGTTTATGTGTAAATAATAAATAAATAAAAACCTGAAATTAGAATAATGCTCGATTATGGGCTGTAGTTTTTTTCCCTGTTCATATCGGAAAATGAGATGAACAGAAGGGACGCCCGTAGAGACTTGCAGTCTTTTCCTCGCCGACACACATGACAGACGAGAGTAGCTCGAGTAGCTGATAACCCATTAGACATTAATGTTTATTCCCTTTGATCAAACCAGGCAGTTCATGCGGCATGGATGCCGCTGCAAAGAAGCAATTGCTCAATATGTCTGTGTGCAGAGGGTCTGCAACCTCTTTATCATAGCAAATACAGATAAATTTTATCCAATCAGATTTTATACGCTTATGGTTTTAGGGAGGAAAAAAAGGCAGATATTAGGAAAAGATTTCTTTGCAGGCACTGCTCAGGTTGCCTTTGGAATGAAACTTTGTAGCTTGAGAAGAGGTTTTTAATTTTTATTATTTATTTTTTCAAAGCAGTCACTCTTTAATGATTAGGCACGCCAAGGTTAAGACGTTCACTGCAACCTGCTGCAGTGTTGTTTGACCTCAAGTACTAAACAGCAGTCTCACTGAAAGTGTGCTTTCTGGATTCGAGCAACGAGAGGCGACAAGACAGCATTCTGTCTGACGTCGTGAGTACAGGTGCACCATGCAGGTTGGCTGTTCTTCAGCAGGACAGGGCGAAGAGCCCAGAAGGTGTCAGTGAAAGCTTTACTTCTTTACACTGTAGTGAGGTGTGCATGTACCTGATGACTTTCCCTGCTGCTCTTTCATCAAAGCAACAGCATTGCTAAATACGGGAAGAGGAAAACAGGGTACTGCAGCTGGCATCTGTATGTGACTTGAGAGAGACCTTTCGGGGCATTTGTAAATCATGAGGTTTAAAAAAAAAAAAAAAAAGTGATGGCCAGCCCTAGATATGCTCTCTAAAGGTTTTTTGTTGTTTTATTTATTTACAATTTATGTTGAACTTTTTCACATTTTTATAAATGTACTTTATTTCTTTTAAATGTTTTTTTTTATTTTTTTTTTATCCCCCGCTGGCCAAAAGGCCCGAAGGGGGATTATGTCGTGGCGACGTCTGTCCGTCCATCCTGGGAAGGGTGCACACCTTCTGAAATCAACTCCTGTCACAATTTTTGGAGGAATTTCGCAAAACTTGACAGGATTCTTTGTTATATGTCGGTAATACGCATATCGCAATTTCGTCGCATTTTGCCAGAGTTCTGGCCCTTGATTTACCAAACTTGTACTTTTGATAATTTCAAGAGGGTGTATTAAGCACTTATAGCATAGATATAGTTGCCAGCGGGGGATATTGTGCTCTCCGAGCACTCTTGTTTATTTATATTTTAATTTATTCATGCACTAAAAAGGGGAAATGCAACATGACAATATAGTTTTTTTTTTTTTTTTCCCTGACTCTCAACAAACACTTTTGCAGCTCTGTACACCTAAGGCTAAGTATAACCCAGAAATGTTGCTCTGTGTCTGTGGGCGCAGAACACTGATTTTTTTATTCATACGTCTCTGAGGTGACGTCAGTTCACTGACCTGCTGGTGTAAATATCGCTTTCTTGGTAGTAGCCCAATAAGAGAATAACTGTAGCCTGTAAATAAGTTATTTTTTTTTTTATTTATACCACAGCAGTGCTGAGTTCTCAATTCTGATTGGTCCGAATATTTCCATGCCGCACATCACAGGTTTATATTAATGTGCCCGTTCTAATATGTTAATGTTTCTATAGTAACAACTAGCACAGGGACTTGTACGATGGACGCTCTACATGTACAGATTAGAAAACATGAGTAATTGCGAAGCGGTGGATTATTCTGCGAGCATTTATGGAAGGAGTCTCCAGTGTCAGTTTTTAATTTTACTAGCTTAAAAAGAGGGAAAACATGAGGTGAGGACTGTTTATAGCCGTTATAATACTAGTGATGATGAGAACTCACTTGTTATGCTGCTGATCCACAACATTGGATGTAATTTCAAATGGATAAGCAGTCCATGGTGTTCTTTAATAAATAAAAATGGTTAGTGTTGGCAAGTTCCTCTGGTTTAACATGACTAAAACGCTTCAGGGCATGGTGTGATTTGGAGAATAATAAAACTCAGGGTGGTAGTAGTAACTCTGCTTCATGCCAGGCTGCATCACCCAACCCTTACATTGATTATTTTCCTATAACCACGCCCTGTAATTATTGTTTCCATTTAGTACCGCAGATTTTTCCACAGATGCACTTTTGGGGATTGGAATGGAGGTCAGGACCTTTTCTAACCCATAAACTCCTCTCCAGACAGGACTCCACTGCTCTCCTCACACACACCAACGTGACTGACTGTGGTACTTGAATTGTTGATTCAAACTGAAGCCTCACTTGCTTTTGGCAGGGTGTGTGTTCTTTATTTAATCAAAATCAACATGCTTACACTAGCCCAGATCTGAGAGGCCACACTTTCCTTTTCCTTTTGCTTTTTTTTTTTGTTCCTCTATCTCTTTCTCTTAGTCTTTCTTTATTCCGTCCTTACATCCAGAGTGCACACTGGTGTCTTTTTTTATTTATATCCCCCTCACTAGAGGCTAGACAAATGCTGCTGGCCTTTGTTGTCAGAAACCTTTATTTACCAAAGAGGAGAGTAAGTGAGTGACACGGCAGAGGCCTTTTATCCCCGGCTAGCCGCCAGCGCAGCTCCCTCCGCCTGCCAAAAGAAGCCCCTCTGGCCCACGCGCACCCTCCTCCACGCTTTCTCTCCTCCAGACACATCCAGCTACAAGTCCGCTCCCCTGGGTGAGGGAGAGATAGCTGCTCCGCCTCACATCGGGTTCACTCAAACAGTGACTCCAACCCTACACACAGCCCTACGTATATAAATATATTTGTTGCATTTATCCCATAATGACCCGTTTTCCACTTTTGCAATGCTGAAAACGATTTTCCGAACTGTGAAACTTTGTGCTCGTCTCAGTATCTGTTATGAATTTGAAAAATCAAATTTTTATTATAATGTTCAGTAAGAAGGTGCACTCGCGTGGTCTTTGCAAACGCGAAACAATAAAAGGTGACCATAGTCGTCGTCACGATCCCTTTACCTCGTATAGTTTATCTGGGAAGTGGTGGATCAGTGGCTAGGGTTCTTCCAACACTTGAGGAAATCTTTTAACCCTTAACCGCTCACCTCGCTTTAAGTCGCTTAAGGATGAAATCATCAGCCAATAATGTAATGAATAAACGTAAATGCGATTTGTACTCCTATCTGCCTTGAGCGAGCGAGCAAGCAAGCAAAGAGTCTCTCTATTTTCATATCCCACTGTTGTTTTATTACAGTGGCCGGGGGATATAATAATTGGGATGAAAATAAGATACATTAGGTAATTTAAAATACATTTTACAATCATACTGCTGTAAACCAGAATAGATCACCGAGCTAGTGAACAGAACTCTATTACACAAATTGGCTATATTACAGAAACACAAGATATATTATTCAGACTGCAAACACGCACACACACACACACTCTCTTCATCAGATACACATCCGTCCTCCTCTGTCTGAGCCGAGCACAGATTAATTCATTACTCTGATTTCTGCGTAGTTTTCCGTGCCAGACTCGGAGACATTTTGCGCTTCGATTACCCTTCCTCGTATCTCGGACCCCGTGTCAGTCACGCAGGGATGAAGGATCTTTTGTTCACCAAACACATAAATATGGAATGAATAAATATTTTAATTTGTAAACACGGATACCCCGAGGCCAGGTGAACGTGGTCTGATACTGTGAGTCTTTTGCATTAAAAGAGCAGCGAACTAAAAGGAGACTGGAAAAACATCAGTGCAAATCAGGCGGCCGACTGGTCAAAGGTCAGCGCGGTGATCTTTATTCAGGAAGCATGCTTGTTGCCCCTGTAGTCGCTCATTAGCCACTGGACAGCGATTCAGAGTAAATATTAAGGCTGGTGGTTTTTACCTTGACCTTTCTTGCTGTGGAGGAATGTACGAGGATTCTTCATTATGCTGGATTTCCCTTATAGTCGTGACTCCACAGTGTTTCTCTCAATGTTTGTCATAAGTGACGAGACGGATTTTTAGAAGCTTTTTAAAATATTTGACCCTCTTGTGGGTCATGTGAGCGTCCGGTGAAGTCTGGGAATAAAACCTGCTTCGTCTGTTTTTTCATCCCATTCAAAGCAATTTGGTCACCCGTCCCTTTTTAAAACGTTTGCTTTTGGAATAGAAAATGAATTTCTCCCCGTCTTCCTTCTATCCTAATTTCAGCTCTTCTTGAAGTTCTTCGAAATTGGGTTTTAAATGCCAATTAGGAGGTTGAATGTAGCAAAATGAAAGCAGTAGCGCTAGCAGAACGGCCTCACCTTCTGGCTGCTCAGGCTTCTGAGAGAAGAGCACGCCGAACCTTTTGGCTCCGAGCGCTGCTTTGAGAAAAAATATCCTGCCTAATGAACACATTAATTAGAACCATAACTATTTATAAGATGATAATTAGAAACGAAGCGAGGTAAACTGGGCCCTTCCTGCAATTAATGGCGGATTAATTATGACCGGTAATGAAGTGGAGGTTTGAAACGCATTAAGGTGAAGTACAGAGGAGCGTTGCGGCTTTGTGATCACTGGCATAATTATTCCGCCGGCCATTTGAGCCCCCCCCCACCGTGCTCGCTCGCTCGATGCCAGTTAATCAGCATCGTTGCATCGTTATATATGCACTTAAAAGGACTTGCCAGCGCAATGACTGCCTAATTATTTCTAATTGGCAGACCCAAGCGTGGTCTTCGTGAAAGGAGGAAAGAGATCCGGTGCTCAGAGACAGAAATGACCCGAGGTCCGGCTTAGACTTGTGTATCTGTTGTGTGGAAACACCCCACTAACCCTTGTAAAGGTCGCTCGCCTGAAGTATATATCTTTTTTGCAAGCTTTTGGCGATTTCTTGCTTTAATTAATGCTAATTGCCTCACAGTGAGAAGATTATCCTTCCAGATCAGTGTGATTTGATGAGACTGATCGCCTGCCCATGATTGAGCAATCACAGTTATCCAGTTCTCTCAAACAGGCCCAGGAGTCGTTTTTTAACTCCAGCTCGGAAACATATTCTAAATGACTTTATTTGCTTGTATGAAAGCAAATCATTTTTTTCATACCGATTCGAAAGTATTGCCATCAAATTGCGCCCCGTTCTCCAGTAACAGATAAGTCAGCCCTCTGCTTTGAGCGTCACAAAAATCCCTTTCCCGTGTAGAAGTTGCTGATGCTCGGCTTTAAGCAGAGCCATGTGTCAGAGTGTGTATGAGAGACACCATCATCTCCCCCAACAGCACTGGAGCAAATTGTATCGTAATTAAATCCAACGGTGCACTTGTCTCTCCCTTCGCTGTTCTGACAGCACCAATATGGTTCCAGTTACCAGTGTAATATTTAGGTGTAACAAAAAAGAGAGAGTGAGAGGAAGCGCTAATAAAAGAGAAATCTGGATTATGTGCTTCTTGACTGAAATCGTGACACCCGCTGGAAATAATGAAACACTTTCCCCCCTCTCTTGATATTGGAGAGTCTTTTTTTATTTCCTGTCTTGTCAAGCTTGTGGGGGAACTTCTGACTGATTTGGGATGAAGCCGGGAAATATATGAGCTGCCAGCTGCACACGGCGTGTGTGATTGGTGGAGGAAGAGATGAAGCAACAGTGCCAAATCAGCAGGTTTCTACTAGCGTCACCGTTTTGGCCTGGTGATGAACGCTTGTGCTATTTCATGCTTTCATCTGAGGACGTGCTACACTTTTCTCATGTAAACCTGAGGTCCAACAGATTTCTTCATCATCGTGGAGGTGATTGAACTGTAACTCAAAGTGAAGCACGGAGGCGAGGAAGAGTCTGGAAAAGTTGCAAATGTGAGACCTGTGAAGCTGAGGTTTTGAATGACTTGGAACTCTGTAGATGTGCAACACGTTTTCTTTGGAACTCTATCTTTTAATATTGGAGCATGCTGCTAGGAGATATTACTGGAAAATAAAAAGTAAATGTGGAATGATTGACAGTTGTGCAGGTGATTAAACCCCGCCTCTTTTCTCCATCTCATATTAATGTTTTGTCTTGAGTTTGAAAAACGCAGTCTCACTTTCTGTCAAGATAAACGGAGAATGTTCGAGTTTGGTACTGTGAAAAAAAAAAAAAAATCTGGTAATCATCAGTTAATTATATTTACCTGTATTATGGATGCGACTGACAAAAATAGCACTTTGAAGAGGAAAATAAACGCAAAGAGATGCGTAAAATTTAGCAAATAATTTGAATGTTAATAATCATTTTCATGGCAGTCAGTGAAGCCACGTTCAAACTAGCGAGAACACGTCTTATAAACTCCATGAGAGAGAGAAAAGGGGGAAAAAGAGGTTGGTGAGGGAATGGATGTTTATAGCTGCTATAATGTAAGTGACGACCAGAACTGACTTGTTTTACAGATGTTCCACAGCGTTAAATACATCTCTAAATGAAAACAGAAAAATGTATTTAAAAAAACAAAAAACCCTGTGGTGTAAGATGAAGAATAAAACACTTCAGGACATGCTGTTATTGGAAAGTAATCAGATTCTTATAACTTTATAATAGCAATACTTAACACTTTGACCAAATATAATTGTCATTTAAAAAAAAACAAAAAAAAAAAAAAACCAGTCCTAGTTTGAACGGGTATTTTTAGAATCAAGTAATTCAATAGATGGATGTGAATTTTTTTTTATTTTTTTCATTAAATATGCATCAACACAATTAGATTTAAACATTGCGATGAACATTTTTCTTTTCACCCCAAGTCCTTGTTGATTTCTGTTTTATTTGGGCATGGAAATTGGCTTTACTTGTGCTTGAAAAGCTGTGCAGATTTCTCGAACTTGATCACCGGAGCACAGGAAGTGTGTAATGAAGAATAGATTGCTCACATAAAGCTGGCTTGTACTCGTTACCACCTTCTGCACTGTTCCTGTGTGGTTCGTATTCTTTATTACGAAATATGAGAACGCAGAGGGTAATTTAGAAATTGTGTAATGTGGATTGTTAACATTAAAACGTGCATTATTCTGTGTATATAGTAACAACCTCCTAGCTGTTAAAGTCGCAAGTGAAGAATTTCAGTCACGTCATCTCAGTATGGTCAGTTTTCGCTGACCATGTGTTCATGTATGGTGAAATGTAAGAAAAATGGATGCCTGTTCAAAGCTGAATTGCTACTTATTTAGCTGTCAGCACTGGCCTAGAGAGAGAGAGAAGAGAGCAAGAGTGTGCGAGTCTAGAAACAGAAATGAAATTCCTCCATTAAAAGCCATCAGCTCTGATTGAACCTGCATTGGCTAAAATTTGATATCTGAGTGCCAGGTCATCATTCAGGATGTGCACACTGGTGATTGAACACAGCAGATGTTGAGCTACTGCAGGGGTCATGGTCTCAATACAGTTGCCTAACTTTACTCATGGCGTCGTCTTTTCCAGAACGCTGACTTCATTTCCGCAGTAAGTAATTAACGTTTTTTTTTCTATTTTTTTTATAAGGGTGATATTTCAGATGCCCTCGCATGTTTAATTAAGTGTAGTTTCCCCCTTGGCAGCGGAATGCACGTCTGCTCAGTGTCACACGTCCTTCGCCGCACTTTTACAGTTGGCCCACATGTTTTGCCTCACCGTTTATGATTTTTCTTATACCAGAGTTGTGAGGTTCCTAAATCACTTAGGCACAGACGGCATAACCATCCACATTTAAACAATAAAAGGCTGTGAGGAACAGACCCTCAGATCTACTGTCACTTCATAAATAGTCATATATAAACCGGACCCAAAAACCCATCATCTTTGCCCTAAGAGCACACCTGCTAATTGGAAACACATTTTTCGGCTAGTTTGAAACACGCATCCTTTTTTTTTTTTTCCCCCCCTCCTCAGTGGAAGCTTGTGGAGAAACATTCAGTACAGCTCGGTGCGGTGAGCCAGCCGTCATGTAGCAACAGCTCGGTTTTCCCTGTCGTAAAGAAAAAAGCGACAGCAGATAGACGGACTAAAGGCTGTTGGTCAAACGATCACCTGTGACGACAGTGGTGAGTTAGCACCTGATTGCCACTCTGACCTCTCACCTCTGCTTGCCCTCGTGTTTAGGTTCACTCATGCCCTCTGTGCCACTAATAGGAGTGTAATATGGCCCAAACCACGACACACAGCCAGACTGTGGAGTTTAGGATTGCGCTGCGTCTGTTGAGTGACGGCGCTCACATGTGCCAACGAAGAGTAATGACGAGTCAAACACTGACTTCTTTCTTGATTCTTTGGGGGGGGGGGGGGGGATTTCTTCACCAAGTGTCGGTAACATATGGGTTCTTTTAGATGTGAGATGGCTTTGAACTCCGTTAAATGACCCTTTGTGAGGGTGCACGTGTGTGGGCTGAGTATTGAGTTTGTCTCACCCGGCTTGACCGGTGTTAATGTAGAAGAAAGACGGAGGCAAGAAATTAGAAAAGATTTTATTCTAATCACTTTGTCTTTTCCCAAAATGGTGGCAGGAGGCAAATGAAATAAACAAAAACTCTACCAGACAAAACTCAGCAGGGATTGCTGTGGTAATTGTACTAGCT
Organism: Ariopsis seemanni; assembly: GCA_026413345.1. Taxonomy (NCBI): domain Eukaryota; kingdom Metazoa; phylum Chordata; class Actinopteri; order Siluriformes; family Ariidae; genus Ariopsis; species Ariopsis seemanni. Next base: position 11,311,110 of record JAOANJ010000016.1, read on the forward strand.
GTCGTTTACTTAACAACACACTCAATTTGTCGCGGCGTTCTCTTTTTCTGCTTTTGTGCCGGCACTCCCGCAAGAACAGCGAACGTCGAGGAAGGAAAACAGCTTGGGAAATGTTTTCAGCAGCCATCATAATTAGACGAATCTCATAAATGAAACTTATGTGTGGCGCAGCGTTTGAAGAGCACTCGAAAGTGAGACGCGCTGCATGGTGAACATATTTTCATTGTAGGGGGAACAGCTGTTTAACGCAGTGGCGCTCGGGCTCCTTTGGCAGCAGGAAATCCACGCGGCTCGCTCGAGGTGCTCCAGAACAGGAATAAAAATAGATGGCGATGCTTTGAATTAAATTGTGAAGTGACTGCTGTAGATTTGTGTTTGCGTGTTAGTTTTTCAGAAAGGTTTTGTCTCTTGTTGTTGAATATTCCACAGATTTATATACATTTGGTCAACGTGAAAAAATATCACCTGGTCTTTCTCCAGGCTTCAGCTGTCCAGTTTCAGTGAACCTGTGCCTGTTGTTGCTTCAGATTCCTCTTCTTGGCTGACAGGAGGGGAACCGGATGTGGTCTTCTGCTCTTGGAGCTTGTCCCCTTCAAGGTTTGATGTGTTGGTGTATCTGAGCTGCTTTTCTGCTCAGCACAGTTGTAAAGAGTTGCTGTAGCCTTCCTGTCTGATCGTTTTCGCTCCACCTGAAGAACTGATGCTTACTGGAGGTTTTTATCCCCCGCTGGCCGAAAGGCCCGAAGGGGGATTACCGGTATGTCGTGGCGATGTCCTTCCGTCCGTCTGTCCCAGGAAGGGTCCTCGCCTTCTGAAATCAACTCCTCTCACAATTTTTTGGAGGAATTTCACGAAACCTGACAGGATTCTTTGTTATATGTCGGTAATGCGCATATTGCAATTTCATTCAATTCAGCCGCATTTTACCAGAGTTATGGCCTTATATCATAGATATAGTTGCCAGCGGGGGATATTGTGCTCTCAGAGCACTCTTGTTATCTTTTTGCACTAGTCTGTGTGAAGTATGGAAGCCGTTGAGTACGATGGCGTATTAGGGCCATTGTACAGTAGGTTTAAAAAACAAAACGGAGCTGAGGTGTAATATTCTGAGGGGGAAAAAACCTCACAGGATTTCTGAAATT
>JAOANJ010000016.1:11496271-11512958 GCA_026413345.1 Ariopsis seemanni
TTGTTTGTGTTCATTGAGATATTGTTTAAAATGTTACTTTTCAAAGGGGGTGGACTCATTTACGCTGAGCACTGTACTGTATATGCTATATTTACTGTATGGACACGGTATCAGAAAACAATTTTATTTATAAGCAGTAGCCACATGGTACCTATTTTTAGATTTTGGGACCTTGGATGTGTGAGCAGAGGTCATTTGTTTCTGTAAAAAGCCAAACGGTGCATGTGAATCCGAACACGTTATTTGTTCATTCCAAATACGTATTCATATCCAGTTACATCCTTAGTACAGAAATGAGTTCTGAGGACTTGGATAAAAGATCTGATGCCTTTTTGCCAATTGTGGAAGTTTAATATGTGACTACTTTCAAAATTTCTAAAACCTTGCTTTTACTTTGTGTCCACAAGAAGTCACATTGGAGTATTGAATGTTGAGTCTACTGTGATAAATCTATTCATCAGGATCCCTGCTGAATAGGATAATAGAGGACGCCCTGCACATTGTTCTTACTCAATGAATAACATCAGAATTTATTAGCATAATCAGAGTGGTTTGTGATATTATCGCTTGTTAATTTTATTTGTAATGAGTGCTTATCAAATTGGAATGATGTTTCTATTAGATGAAAAGAAGACTATACCACTGTAGCTCTCCATTTCTCTCCTCCTCTTTATTAGCTGAAACATTACCAAAGTGTGTTAAATAAGTGTTTAGCTGCAGGCTATAGTACAAGGTTCCCAGACATGCAGGTTTCTTAAGCAAAGTTCACGCTGTAATCGTCTTTTGGAATGAATCGACTTCCTCCCTACTCCTCTGCTCAGTGCTCTTTCATTTCGCTTCCTTTTTTAAGAACAACACATTCATCCTGCTTAGCGCCAGAAGGCTCACCCATTCTCTCACCTTTATCAAGGACAGAAATAGTGCCTCATCAAAGCGACACACAGCCTCCACTTCCAACAACCTGGAAGTTTCAAAACTGTTCGGCCAAGACGGCCATTAAGTTCTTCCGGTCCAACAGGGTCTACCCACTCATCCCTCAGGGGCTCGGAGAGTTCAACACAACAAGAAAGTTGCAGCCAAGCTGTGGAAATGAACAAAATGAGAGGAAAGCGCGCCTCCCACTCCTCTGAGAACACTTCTGTCGGACAGCCACGGATCGAAAAAAGATGCGTTTGATTCTTGCAAGTGTGGAAATGTTTGCGCTATTAGAACAGCGCTTCGTGCTTTGACCTTTTCTCAACAAGGAGGCCACTTCTCCCAGCGAAGATCAATACTTCACCTTCTGCTCGTCGTTTAAACATAACTACTTTCTATTGGCGCATGAAAGGGATTTTAGCCTCAGTGTTAAAGGCCACGCTGCGCTTGAAAATCAAACCCACAAACATAGAAGCAGGCTGAGTGCTTGTTTGTTCTTCTCTCTAGGCTTTCATCAATAACTTTTGGCAAATTTAGTTTTCAAGCTGATGGTTTTGGTGTAGCGACGGAGCCTGTGCTGGAATCTCGGGTAGTTTTGAAGGGATCATAACTTGATGCTTCCATTTACTATTTTGTTTGTTTATGTACAGTTGTATTCCATTCAGTTCGGTTGTATTCATATAACACTTTGAATAATATTCCACGAAATCGAGTCGTACATGAGCTGCTGAGTCGGCTATAAGACATGTATGACGAGATTGAGTGGAACAACTGCTTGATTCTATCCACATTCGCTGGATTTTGAGAAACGGAGCATTTTTCTTTTTTGCAAATTTGATGAATAAAAACTTTATACAAAACATCCGACAAAATAATTTCCGCTTAGGCGGACTTATTAAAAACCTGAAAGATGAAGACAAAATGACAGTAGCGATTTGTGAAAAATGCTACAATAATAATTCTTGAAAAATAAAAAAAAGACATTCTTACCGTCAAATACTTTCATTCCACATTTTGTTGCTTTTTTTTTTTTTGTATTTTTGCCGGGTTTTGTTTTCGAGTAGTTTTTATTTCATCCTCGGCTGGTTCAGCAACACGCGCCGCCGCCATTTTGGTTTTTTCTACTCGCGGTATTTGCGCTGATAGCCTCGTAGTAGAGTAGCCAATCAGAGCGCGCGATTGTGCATATCCAGTGAACGTCAATATGATAGACATTGTCACAGTGCAGCTTTTCAGAAATCCACATATAGATTTTGATTGCTAATGAGCAAGCCAAAGGTGACCAGTGGCAAGGAAAAAAAAAAAAAAAAAGACATGAGGTAGAAACCTTGACAAGAACCCAACTCAAAAAGGAAGCATCCTCTTCTGACTGACCCCTGATAGTGAGATTATAAATAATTACACAGCTACAGCTGTATACTGTTAAAAATAAAAACCTGTGAATAGGAGATCTGAGATGAGCACAGGGAAGGTTTAATGATTTCAGCAGCATTTGTGTTTACAAGCCCTAATTATGTGCTTTGCCATCTTCATATCATCCATCTGTATTCTGGTTAGATTAAGCGTATCATATATTGCAGATCAGACAGAGTTAACACAGCCTCATCATCATGTAGTCAGTATGGAAATTAGTGTCAAACACTTAACGGCCTTTCTTTCTCTCACTCTCAGAAGTTATGAGACAAGCCTCACATATTGGCTGTGTGCGCATATATGTGTCTATACACACTGTGTGCACGCGTGTGTGTGTGTGTGTGCTTGCCTCAGTGTTTCAATCGCCCATGTTTCTACGACATGTAGCCTTGTTTGTGGCCCAGTGCTGAATGTTGTCAAGAGTTGGAATAAGACATGAGCCTGTCCCCCATCACGGTCTAATCGTGAGATCATATATTTTAATGAGGCGTATAATAGCTTTTAACCCGTATCATTAGAGCCAGATACACTGTGGCCTGCTCTTTTGCCTTGCAAAAGGGGAAAACTGTTTCTTAATTACGCTGTGTGTCGGCCGGGTCACGGGCGCCAGTGTGTAACTGTCTCTGTGTGCCTGTGTTCCAGAATTATCTGGTCATTAAAATATTCACAAGGGATTTGCCCCTCAACCTTCAACACACACACACGCGCGCGCGCAAGCCGAGGCACACAGTCTCCTCTCCCGCCCCCTGTACCTATTAACACCTCATCTCTCTCTAACAAGCTGTGTTGTCGATCATGAGGCTCTTCCTGCCACGGAAAAGGTCTAAACTGCATCAGAGAGCGAGAAAAAGATATTCAGAGCAACCGGTCTGTTTGTCGCAGGGAAGATGTATCGCCACAAATGTAATCGAATTCCCCACCGCAGCTTTAATTGCAGACTTTGGTGTTAGCTTTGCCAGCATTTTCAGTCATTTGTGGAGTGTAAATTAACAATTTATCCTGAGTGCTTTGTTAAATGAATGCCTCCGTATTCATTTTAACTGTTAAATCCTGTATTTTGTCTTTTAATAAAATCTTGCCTCATGCCAAAGAACGTATTCCTAATTAATTAATGCAGCTTGTTTAGGCTCAGTGTAATTTAATTGCACAGAAGAACACAAGGCTTCATATGTGGGTGGGCAAAAGGCAGTGGACATTGATGCCCATGTTAATCTGCACTAAAATCAAATTATTTGACCTCCAAGCCCAACGACGCAGAAGCCAACGCCAAGTGGACTGCTGTTAAATATTTAGCATGCTCCCGTCATGAATACAAATGGGGCACAAATTGGAATCTACAGACGGGTGACCTCACGACTAAAGCCTGGGGTGAAAAGGGCCTCGCTTTGCTTTCAGGGTTTTAATTACCGCGACTCCCATCGCCATATGAAGGACAAGCAGCGAAATGCAGCACCTGGTAAACGTCACCTTTCTCCGTCCGCCTCGTCACTTAGCAGAAGTCACGATGCAAGATGTTGTTATCATAAGAGGTCTGATTAAACAGAAGGTTGGATTTGTTTAGAGATTATTCAGCACTGATACCTGTTCAGCTCTGATGACTGTACAGTGTTATTAAATTACATTTACATGCCTGCAAGTCTATAACAGCCTGTAGTGAATGGCCTCACGCTCTACCGGTCATCCGTTGTCGGCTTATTTGGTCACTGTTGTGCTGAAATAGGAAAGGAAAGCATCCCTGGTGATGTTTCATTTAAGAGAAACGCGCTCATATTGATTTCCCATTTCGCTCAAGTCACAGCATCGTTAGCCATTAGCCTGCTGATCAGTGACAGCACCCATCCGTCCGTGGCTTCGTTTCCAGACTTTTATTGTGTTAGCATGTCGGACGTTCTCATTCAAAGGCCTCGACAGTTCATATCTTCTTATGACATAATAACCAAATGTGACATCGATGACTGAACAGTGCTCATAGGCTTAGTTTTTAAAATGTTTTCATGTTAAACAAATGTTTCTGGATAAAACCACACACTCTTCTTAAGCGATTGCATTTGCGCATGGACAAAAATAAATATTTAATTCAAGATTGCCATCATCGTGTCAAACGCACAGGTCAGTTCAGCTTGGGACTGAAAATCGTGGATAGCTTTAGTGTGTAATGATTTTTGTTCGTAGCTAATTCCTTTATTACTAAAGCAACCTTTGGACATGTCTTGATTCATCATTGAACTTCACTTGGAGGAAAATCTGCTTGTTTTTTCTCCCTAAACCATTCTTTTCAACTAATTAGTGTTGAAATCCATATTTTATAATCTACTAGGCTAGTTTTGTCTTAGCAAGGCCGCCACGTTTCATCCCTTTGTAACCGGAATGACTGCGTCCCCTGTGCCTGTCCACAGTGCCCCACACTGAAGCGATTAGTTATGCCTGGCCTGTAAGCACTGAATCAGAGTTGGGGACCCAGGGGAAATAAATTTGGCAGAAAATCAGTCCGTGGAAGATTTAATTATCACGCGGGGACCTTTTCCTGCTCCTGGCTTGCTGAACCCAGGAAGGGAAGGGGAGGGTGGGGAGCACATTGTGACCAAATCCACACAGTGCTTGTCCTCTCCTCCCAATTTGTTCCCCAGCACAGTGATAAGCCAAGCAATTACCTTTTTTATTGATTTTTCATCACTGCAAATTTAAAGTTAAACCTCTGGCCTACCTTTTTTTGAAAAGATGTGGTGGGTGATTAAGTATACCCCCCCCAAACACACACACACACTTTCTTCTGCTGTTTGATTTCATTGAAAAGAAGAGAACGGCATAATCTTGTCATCTCACGTGACTTCTCGCAAGTATCGTAGATGATTGTGAGGAGCCAGAGTGTGCGACATTGCATTTAATGACAAACTGATCAGACGATAGACAGCCGAGTTGTAATCGATTCAGATCGGGTACAGATTATTTTAGGGGTGGAAAATTATCCAAGTGAATGCACCAGTGTAATGTAATAACATGTGGTGAGTTAGTTAGCTCGCCAAGTAGATTAATAGCGTGGCATTGATGCATGTTGTGCCACTATAATGTGTGTTAGAAGACGCAGCAGCAGCAATGTGGTGACTATCAATGGCAGTACCAATGGGTTCACCATCTGTGAACCCTTCTCCTTCTTTTTTGGTTCCACGTATTCATATTCACCATGCTGCTAAAGGCGAGTACCCAAAAATAACAGCACAGATGTTTAGTCCACAACTGACACAAAGTGGAAACATGGATTTGGACTCCTTCTGACGGTCCTTGGCACTCTTGCAGTTTACATACAAGCATTACCTTTTCCTTTACATCTCTACATATTTAGCAGCAAGACATCTGATTTGTGAATAAATGGGTGGTCTTAGATCTAGCACTGTAGTTTATTTATCTCACTACCCAGGTGCTAGCAGTGTACAGTGATTTGAGTGACATGAGGACAAACGTCGCTGCTCTCCACACACACGACATGCATGTCCTATCACGCACGCCTTGGGTTACTACCGAGAGTTTTACCATCTGTGCCCAGGGGGCTTTTGCGATAGCATGAACGGCTATGTGAGAATGTGTGTAAGGGTGTCTGAGGGACCTTTTGTATTTATGGTCTGGGAATGAGAGGAATTCCACAGGGCTCACTGTTATGAGCCGTGTGTGGGTGGTGGGCTCATTCTCACCTCATCAAGAAGTGGCCGGTGGTCCTAAACACACACACACACACTTGGGAAGGTGGGCAGTCTTTGTGATTGGGTATCACATTGGGACACGCTGGGGTGAAGGGTCACGCAGCGGGTAACCATGGTGCACACATGTTAAATGTCACTCAGCGAGTGGCTATAGCTATTGCTGTTATTGCACTTTTCACCTTTTTTGGAGTAGTGTCAGGTTGGACCAAGCCGAGGGCATCCATTTTACTTTTTACGGAAATATTTAACCCGTAGATTACGATGTGTGTGTAAAATGAATCTGCTGGAGCCTTTGCATAAATCCTATAAATAGCATGTGTCTTCTTGCTCATCTGTACAAATTATAATTTATTTATCTTTTTTTGCACTATAGCTCTGTATCATACAAACACATTACTGGTTCCTCCTCCATAAATTTCCACAACACTAACGTGTTAAACATTTTTTTTTGTTTGTTTGTTTTCCTTTGATTATATGCAGACTGGAGTTCCCAGGGCCGCTACTGTTTTTTTTTTTTTTTTTTTATTATTTAAACTTCCAAGGCCGTGAGCTTCTCCGCCTGTCCTAGATCCTCAGATAAAGATTGAGGCTCAGATCATAAGAAGGGCAAGGAAAGAAACTAGGCTATTATGCGTTTCCGTAGGTCTTAGTCGACCTAGATGTTTGTGTAAAAGAAGCCTTTATTTGTCACAAGCACAGACTTGAACACACAGTGAAATTGTGTACTCTGCTTTTAACCCATCTGAAGCAGTGAACACTCAGTGAGCACACACACTTACCCAGAGCAGTGGGCAGCCATGCTGCAGCGCCCAGGGAGCAGTTACGGGTTAGATGCCCTTGCTCAAGCCTATGTTAACTTAACCGCATGTCTTTTGGATTGTGGCGGAAACCCACACAGACACGAGGAGAACATGCAAACTCCACACAGAAAGGCCCCCATCGTCCGCTGGGCTCGAACCCAGAACCTTCTTGCTGTGAGGCGACAGCGCTAACCATTACACCACCGTTCCGTCCGCAACAGTAAAGCAGGAGGAGTGACGGTGTGTAATTGCCCATTTCCCTGAAGCCCGATGACCTCATTTTTATTTTAAAGGCCTTCTCCAATTAAGTAATTAGTTGCTGTGGTGTTTCTCTAATTGCGGAGTTATTTATGAAACGGCTACCGAGCAGAAAACCGAAAGCTGTGCACTTTTCCTCTGCCTTCATTTAATCTCTCACTTTCCTTTCCTCTCCGTCTTCCCCTTATTTTGAAAGGAGCCTTAATGCATCTTTTATATGACGTCTGGCCGAGCAGAGCATTACAGCAGGTCAGTAACACGCAGTCCGCTTGCACAGACGCACTATATTAGTTTAACTGGCAAATATCGTGGTGTGCGCGAATCTGGATGTCCAATCAATCTGCTGTTATTGCAGTTGCTTTGTTACTGAATATCAGTTAATATTGTTAATGTATTGCATTACAAGAGCACAAGGAAGGTAAAAAGGCCTTTTCTGGATGTACGCCCACTTAAAGAGCAAGAAGCAAGTTGCAGGGCTATTAGGGGATCTTAGGAGGATTTACACACACACATGCACACACACACGACAGTGCAAATCAGGAACGCGGCACTGTGATGCACTGCAGGTACATGAGGCCATCTATGGACACTCACCCTGCACTTACACAGCTGGACCTTATTAGCCATGTCTCTCTCTTCGACACACAAAACATTCAGTTTAAGTGCCACCTCTGGCACACTGGTTAAATAGGCTGTTGTTTATTATCAATTAAAAATCCAACGATTCAGATATTCGCCATATTATCCAAGTGTGCACAATAATATTTTGACTATTTCTTTTCCTGAATATTTCACTTGCAACTTATTTAATTATTATTATTATTATTATTATTTTAATTAACTTTTTGCATTATTGAAGTTTGCACCGAGTACGATGACGGGTCAAACATAGAGGTGCTAACATTTATACAATAGCTGTAGCATTTACGATTTCGAAACCTAAAAATGACGCTTTTCTGCTTTCTCAGATAAATCAGCAATCAAACTGGAAGCAGAAAAGCCAGTTTACCGGGACGGGGCGTTGGGCGTGGACGATTGCTGCTTCTGGCAAAGGTTTCTTTCACTTTTTGCGCTTGCTTTATCTGCATGACCTGTAAATTTATGAACCTCGGTGATACGAGTTAATAGAAATGTGCTTTTCCTCATTCGTGCTGTTTATTAGTCGTGCTTTTATGGTGTTGACCTGTTCGCTAACATGGGCTAGGATTTTCGTTGTAAAATCACGTTTTATTTTTCTAACAACCATTATTACAATTCAGCAATAAGTAGGCTTTAAGTAGCAGTTTGGCCCAGTGCCATATCATTCTGAGATCGGTTCATTTTCAACTTTTAGTGCAACGTACAGTAAACGTTCCCAATCATTCCCTGACGAAAGATTGTGTCACACCATAAAACTCAGCCTATTCAAGAGCAGGGTGCCCAGAGCAGTCCTGGTGTTGTGTTCTAAGCACTCCTTGCGTATTAGGTGATGCATTTATGTTACAGGGAGTCATCTGAAGGGCAGTTGTAAAATTCTGTCGATCAGTGGTTAAAACAAAACGAGAGGATATCGTATATGTTTTTATGGAGTTTTATGCAACACTGGAACACTGCATTAAAAAGCAGGAGAAGCCGAGGAGTCCTGTTCGCTTCTGTTCGACACGCTAACACACCAGTCCACAAAGATTTAAAGACTGCACCAGACTCCGTCAGGTTCATTAAACCTAGTGGACGACCAGCCCACCGTTATCAAAGATGTAATATCCATTATTGAGCTCTTCTAGCTGTTAGCTTATTTGACCGGTGACTTGTTGGTTTAATCCAAACCTCAGTAACTCAAAAATCGATTTATTCAGTCATCTAAAAATCAGCCGTCGTCAACTTGGATTGAATATCTTGTACAAGTGAACTTTCAGGAATAGAACGCTATATGGCACTAATAAATAAACAACTATTGTTTTGACACATTTTAATAGTGTGAGGTCTGTGGAATTTGTTTTCCTGAAGATCATGTGATCGTCATGGGATCCTAAGGCGTTTGGAAATTCAGCTGCAAATCTTTGAGACAGGATGATTTTTTTTTTTTCCTTTTTTCCAGAAGGGAGACTTTTGGCTACATGTGAAGTATCTGATCATGCATACCCCACAGATGGAGTGAATAGAGCAAGCATTATTTTATTTTATTTTAATTTTAGTTTATTTATTCCAGCGAGTCCATCTGTGAGGCCTGCTTTGGGTCACGAACCTGCTAGCGTCATTTCAACAATAAGGAAATGTAATGTAGATTAAAGCAGTCTTGTGGTGCAGCGCTTGCACATGTTGCACACTGATGTTCACCTCCGTGGACACCAGCACGCGTACACAAACACACATCATTCATATCGCCGTGTTCAGGTTTTCCTCTCTGGGGATACGAGTGGCATCTGGCACGAGCTGCCACTATGTCCTCATATGTGACCCTACGCTAAACAGCAGAGGGATGGAGGGAGGTGTCTATATCACAGCGCACGCCAAATCAGGACCACTGATGAGTTATGTCAGCTGTGTGCAAGACAGTTTTGTGTGTGTGATCCTCATTCAGACCTCATTTATGCCAGAAACAGGCCTCACAACGTCACATGCTTTCCCGTCTCTCTCTCGCTCTCTCTCTCTATTGAGATCTCATTTGTCAAGGCCGCCAGCAGCAGGGTATTAGTTATGCAAATATTGATGTGCTGCTTTGGCCTGGTAGCTATCAATTGAAATCAGCAAATCGATGGCCCTAATAGCTGCTCATTACGCACTTGATGCATTTTCAGGGATAGCATCGGAAGCTGCCAGCTCGCCTAATCAATGCAGTCAAAAACTATTACCTTCCTCCAAATCAGACACCTTTTTCATTTGCTCGGCACTGTTTACAACCACCTCATCTACTCACAAAACCATGAGGCTATATCAGAACGTACAGCTTGGCTCTAAATCCTGTATGTTGTTGTGTAAACTTCACTGCGCGTTCCTGAAAATTCATTTTAATTAGATTGATTTTGTAGCTAGCGTAATCTCCTGAAGCTGAAAAGACGTAATCTGATAACGCAATGAAAAAAAAAAAGTTCAGCATTGTTCTGTCTCTGTCAAAATGTACATAATGCAAAGATCACATCCAAACTTGGTTTCACTTCGGAGTTATGCCCGCAGGCCTTCAGCTAAAATCAAGGCTGCTGCTTTCTTCCTCCCTACTCCAATTCCTCAAAGCCTCCACCACACACTCTCCATCAGGAGTGGACACAGTCTTTATTTAGACTTCAGATTGGAACAGATAAATAAGACGGGTGCTAATGGGAGAAGTCGAGCTCTGGGTGGGTGTCGGGGGCTCGTCGGGATAAATCATTAGATGGAAGGTTATTGGAAATGCAGCGGGATAAAAGAGCGAAGAAGCCAGTAATTGCCTTAAAGCTCAGACTACAAAGCCTCACTCGGGCTTTTACAAGGCCAGCCGGCAACAAAAGAGCCGTAATTTATGAGCTCAGCGTAAAAGAATAGCATAATTGCATTAAAAATTAATGCTAATGAGGCCCAAAATGGGGAAGGTGGTTGTTATGAAAGTTTGTATTCATCTTCTCCGGCTTGCATGATGGGCCGGTGGCTTGATTAATGGCTTAATTTCTATCAATTAGCAGGCAAAAAGATTCTCCACAGAGACAGGAGGGGCTCAATTGAGCGTTGAATTACATATCTCGGCCTGGCGAGGAGAGGGTAGAGGAGAGGGCAGGAGACTCAGTCACTTGTGTGTGTTGGTGTATGATTCTGTTTAAAAATCCAGGTTGGAGAAGCGCAACACACAGGTCCTGGGGTTGAGTACTGCTTCTCCTTCCACATCCACGGTCTTATTACTGTGTGTGTGTGTTTATTTAGAGTGCTTTTTGGTTGCTTTCATCCTCAGGAGCGATGCCATCATTAAGCCTTGTTTTACCGTCTTTCTCACCACCTAATTGAAGTTCATGACATTCTAAAGCCCTTTTAAATTTACAGCCATTCGTAACCAACTGCCTGATGACTGGCACTTATTTATTTATTTCCTTATTTATTTCTCAGCCACGACGAGATCAGCGGTAATTGAGTTTGTGGAGCTAATGCATTCAATTACGAGAATTAATCAGGCGCAGTGAAACAGTCTTATTTCTTTCTCGCTTTTCTGTCTCCTGACACTCGCTCACGTGTCACAGGTTTCCTGCACAGGCGCAGAAGCGTACCGAAAGTCTAAAAGTATGGAACTGTATTAACATATGTAGATTGAGATCACTAATGAGCAAAGCAGAGGTGACGGCGACATGAGGAAGACCCAAGTGGAAGCCCGTCCTCTCTTCTGTGTGACGGTGTTTAGCGTAATTTATAAATCATTACAGTGGACAGGTGTAGAAATGGAAGGAAAGATAAACAGAGTGTTGAAAGGATGAGTATATTGTGAATAAGTGTTCTGGGATGAACACTTTTTTTTTTTTTTCTTCACAATATCCTCAATTCCCTGGGATGGAATTTCAAGTAAACACTGAATTATCACTATTTTATCATACCGAATGATGAAACTGCTCATAGATGGAAGTAGCTGGAAGGATTTACAGCAGAAACCTAAACGTGTGGGTTTACAGAGCAACGTCTCATAAGTGAAAGCAAGGGAAGTTAAAAAGCTGAGTGGTAATCGATTCAGTTCCACTGGAAATGGGGTCCTGTTGAGCTTCCGTTTTTGGGTTCCAGCACACTTGATGCAGCTCGTTTTATTATTCAGCGCTCCATGAGCGGACACGTTGGGAACGGGTTTGAGGAATGTGTTAAGGAGCCGGAGAAGGCATTAGCCATTTTTGTTGGTGTTTTTGTGCCTTAAGTATTTGGATTGTATGCATTGTGATTTTGTCCATAAAATTAACATCATAAGGCTTTTCGTATTATAATATTTTTTTAAACTCATCTCAAGAATCAGTATTTCTACATTTTTCTTCTGCAAAGTTTCTGCACTGACCGACAGACCGCATGTTGCTCTTAAATGATTAATGATTTAACAGGGTTGACATTTTTTAGCATAGAAATTTTTAGCAAATACGCAGAATGTAGTTACCGAGCGTCCATGATAGTAGCATTGAGATTAAGGATATTCTAATACTTACAATTTGCATTTATTGCTGCTGTTATTTTTAATAACAAGTTAGTTTCAGTCTAAAATTTGGGTAACGGGGTTGTACCTCATCAGACACTAGATCAGTAAAAATGAAAATAATAATCAGAGAGATAATCTGGATGATGCAATTTCCAGTTGAACATGTCGCTGCATTTTGTAGGGGTTAAATGTGAGGTTGAAAGAGAGTTGTGGGACATGAAAATATATTGGACGAGTCGTGAAAAGGGATGGTTCGAACATGGATGTGAGAATAATATGGTTTCTAATGATAAAGTATTTTAATGATGAGATTACAAGTGGGTTGGGGTGGACAAAATGCTGTTTTCTAAAGCACTTAGAGATTTTATTACGGCTTTCTCAAGTTATTTATCCGAAACATGCGCACGTGTTGTTGTTGTGAAGGATACTTCACCCGTGTTTTATTGTTATGTTATTTGTAACCCAGTGGCACTCTAATCATGGAATCACTCATATTATCACAAATTTTATGTAATATACAGCACATGACTGAAGTGAATCTGTTCTTCTGCACTTGATTATTTTGTGCCCTGGAAAATCCAGAGAAAAGTCTTTTCTGGAAACAGTGTGACACTTTTTTAATGGAAAAGCATCATTGAGGAACGTGTGAGGATGCAGAGGACAGACATGAGGCATTCAGCTGTTCAACACCTCCCTCTGCTGGGAAAGTGCTGCCAAGCTTCCTGTTTCTTTCCTCGTGTGAAAGACAAGCCGCGCCATAATTTCCTGATTGTAGACTCCTGATTGGAAAGGTCGGCCGAGTTTGCCTGCAGCTTTATCTATCTTTTTCTGTCTATGAGAAAGACAAAGCACTTCTTAGAACCCTCAATAATTTATTGATTTTGATGTCTTGTTTGACTATTTGGGCCAGTTTGCCTTTAGCTGCTTTAATTATTCACGCTTGTTTTAACATTTATACATGCCTAGAAGCATGTCCAAAACCCAAAGTGATGTTACACACTGGAAATGGAATTCACAGAACCTCGGGATATGGAAAAAAGAAAGCTTGGATAAGGATTGGGAAAAGCCCTGTACACAACTTAAAGCATCTTATAGTTTTTATTTGATTTTTTTTTTTGTTCTCACATTCCATCTTCTGTAGTTCTGTCAATTGTTACGTTCTCTTTCACCACTTGTATTTTTGCATTGAGGTTAATGCAGTGATGATGGACTCGGCTCTCTAAATGAATGTCCGGGATAATGTGTCAATATTAAATATCAACGTTGACCTGGCTTTGCGCTGACGGCGGCTGCCACTGGTCTTTCTCCGGCTGCGCTATCGATTTCCCGCTGTCTGTGTCTCAACCGGGCCCCTACTCACAGAGTCCATTATTTTTGATTTTCCTATGAAATACATATCTTTCCCTACTGACATCTGACAAACAGCATATGGAAGTCATTTTATCTACCAATAATGTGTTTGTCAAAAAGCATGAGGCTTTTATAGAATCCCGGGCTGAGGATAGGTTGTCACCGATGCGCACAGGCTTGGTGTTCGTTTCTTTGTGTTGGTGTATCAGTTATTAAGATGCTCCACACACACACACACACACAGAGAGAGAGTTGGGATTAATATCAGGGGTGATTGAGGGGCATCGGGCACCGGGCTGCTGTCATGTGAAGGACAGGCTGCTGGAGGATATTGTGGCAGTTTTATTTATTTATTTTTTAAATTTGTTCTCCTAAACTCTTGAAGTAATGAACACTATTTTGGGAGACTGTTTTTTTTTTTTCTTTCTCTCTCTCTCTCTCACACACACACACACACACGATCATTCTCACAGCTGTCAGTACTGAACATTGACTGGACTGGTGTGTGTACCTGTGTGTAAATTTGCATATACTTTTGTGCTGTCAGAACAAATTTTATGGAAAAATATATGAATTTTTGTACACTGGAAAAACCTGTTTAAAAGTAGACTTTTTTTTTTTTTTTTAATCTCGCAGCACTGAAATAAACTGCTTAAAATTTCAAGGGGGATAATTCAAAGCAAATAAATACAGATGTGTGGTTTTTGAAGCAATAAATTTTAGCGCTGAATTCGAAGGCATTTCAATTTCATTATAAAGAATTCAGTAGCTTTTAACATTGAAGTCTTGGCCTCTTTTTAGCTTCCATAAAGTTCCTCTGTTTGAATACTATTCAGGTTTTTTTGCATATTGTGAAAGATATTCTACTTTATCTGACCTAATGTGCATTTATTAAAACATGTTTAACATGTTTTGCACGAATGACCCCATCACTAAAGAGGGATCCAAGTAAATGGATGTCATGTATCAGCTTTTAAACTAAATTTCTGAATCTCAGACTAAAAATGAGCCAAGTTGGTGTTTGTTTGTTTTTGTTTTTTTTTTGACACAAAAGTGTTGCAGACTATTATCCACTTCATGATCATACACAACAGTTTCTTAGGTCTTCTTTGGGATCGAAAATCTCAGTATCGTACCCAAAAAGATGAACATAAATTGAAACCAAGCTGAATGTACAGTTATAGGTGATCACATGTAGAGAGAAATGAAACGTATACAATATGAATAGGAACCAGTTTAACCAACAACCCATTTGTGAAGTCACATACACCGATCAGCCATAACATAAAAAAAAAAAAAAAACTAGTGACGGGTGAAGTAAATAACATTGATTATCTCATTACAATGGCACCTATTATAGTGGGATATATTAGGAAGCAAGTGAACAGGCAGTTCTCAGAGTTGATGCGTTGGAAGCAGGAAAGATGATGGGCAAGCGTAAGTGACTTTGACAAGGGCCAAATTGTGATGGCTAGACAACTGGGTCAGAGCATCTTTAAAATGACAGGTCTTTTTGGTTGTTCCCAGTATGCAGTGGTTAGTACCTACCAAAAGTGGTCCAAGGAAGGACAATCCGTGAACCGGCAACAGGGTCCGATCCCACAGAAGGGTTACTGTAGCACAAATTACTAAACAATTTAATGCTGACTATGTAAAAGGTGTCAGAACACACAGTGCACCGCAGATTGCTGCCTATGGGGCTGTGTAACTGTAGACTGGTCAGAGTGCCCATGCTGACCCCTGACCACTACTGAAAGCACCTACAGCGGGCTTGTGAGCATCAGAACTGGACCATGGAGCAATGGAAGAAGGTGGTCTGGTCTGATGAATCACGTTTTCTTGTATTTCATGTGGACAGCTGGGTGTGTGTGTCACTTACCTGTGGAAGAGATGGCACCAGGATGCACTATGGGAAAGCTGGTGGAGGCAGTGTGATGCTCTGGGCAATGTTCTGCCGGGAAACCTTGAGTCCTGGTGTTCATGTGTACGTTAGTTTGACACGTACAACCTAACTAAACGTGTTGCAGACCAACTTCACCCCTTCATGGTAATGATATTCCATAATGGCAGTTGCCTGTTTCAGCAGGATAATGCGACCTGACATTGCAAAAATTGTTCAGGAATGGTCTGAGGAACACGACGAAGCGTTCAAGGTGTTCACTTGGACTCCAAATTTCCCAGATATCAATCCGATCGAGAGTCTGTGGGATGTGCTGGACAAACATGGAGGCCCCACCTCGCAACTTACAGAACTTAAAGGATCTGCTGATAAGGTCGTGGTGCCACATACCACAGCACACCTTCAGAGGGTCTATAGAGTCAGTGCCTCAACGGATCAGAGCTGGTTTGGTGGCACAAGGGAGAGACAATATTAGGCAGGTAGGTTTAATGTTATGGCTGATCGATACATACCGACGATCATCAGTCAGAAGAGTCCATGTTGCTAGTCAGATAATAGGTGTGTGTGTAAGCAGTGTGTTTACAGCAGCCAGGGTTCTTCCACCATCACTGCTGCTAACCGCATAAAAGCCAGAGCAAATATTCATTTATTCATTAAACAAGTAGAGCAGGAAGATGTGTTGTGACAGTCCTAGTTAATGTGTGGAATTAATTCGTCTCATTAACATGCCAGTGAGGATGTACGCATGTGAAAGAAACAGTCGGTGTGTTGAGAGAGAGACCACGCCAAATATATTTGCGCTTCTTTACAACTGAGCCACTTTCGTTCAATGATGGGATTAAAGTAGGTAGATTTATTAAAACTGCGCAGCCTGCGGCAAAGGAAAACAGACACGCAGCTTTCCTGCAGATAGAGAAACAGACAGACCGAGGGATGGAGAATGGAGGGAGAGGTGTGCGTATTGATTGGCGGATCAGCTGACAGGTGATGTGCAATGAAATTATTATTATTATTATTATTATTATAATTATCGTCTTCGAGCTTCTTTCTCCCTTTCAGATAACTAAAACTGCTGTTTTGATTTCCTTTTTCACTCTGAAGTTTTTACATAGGAGTTTTGTTTTTTTTTTTAAATATACATATTATACAAAGAAGCATATTTGAAGTTAAATGAGATACTCCGAATTGCTTTCAGTGTATAGGAGAAGGTGCAACAAGTTGACATTTATCAAATTGTCCCTACTGCTCC
>JAOANJ010000016.1:12537563-12549851 GCA_026413345.1 Ariopsis seemanni
ACATGCAAACTCCGCACAGAAAGGCCCTCGTCAGCCACGGGGCTCAAACCCGGACCTTCTTGCTGTGAGGCGACAGCGCTAACCACTACACCACCGTGCTGCCTGTTTGTGTAGATGTATGGCTTTTAATTCAGTTTATATTCCATTCAGACATCTTTCATATTCAGTAGTTTGGGGGTAAGACATATATTCCAGATGCTAGTGTTTGGTAAAACAGTAGCCATTGGAAATAATTTTAAGAGATAACAGTATATTGAAGTAAACTATATAAAAAGTAATACAGCAGTAAGGCTTGCCATGTGAACATCGCTGTTGCTACTGCTTCAGAAAGAGACAGGAGAGTTGCCACCACACACCATGTCTTTATTTCAAGCTAGCTGTTAGTTAGCTGGCTCATTAGCTGTTAGCAATTAGCATTCTAAGGAAATGTTGCTCACGGGCATATCTGCTGATGTTTACAGTGCGTTATCAGCTATCGAGGCTACACTGTAGCAACACTCTTGAAATGCCAGTGAGTCTTGATAGTTAAACTAGATTTTAGAGTTGAGATGTAAAACTGACGACCTTCTGCGAAGAAAACACTTAGCTTAAGGTGGCCGTTAGGTCCTTAAGGATTATTATTATTATTAATTATTATTATTATTATTATTATACTGCTGAATGATTAGTATGTACTGTGATTAGTACTGCTGTGATTAGTACCGTATGTATTAGTATAGCCAAGCTTCTTCTCTTCACTTTATGTACTTTTTTTTTATGGCTGTGACTTTCCTTTCACCTCTG
The DNA here is from genome assembly GCA_026413345.1 of Ariopsis seemanni. Lineage (NCBI taxonomy): Eukaryota > Metazoa > Chordata > Actinopteri > Siluriformes > Ariidae > Ariopsis > Ariopsis seemanni. Next base: position 12,538,347 of record JAOANJ010000016.1, read on the forward strand.
CCTGAACTCTCATGCAATCCCTCCCTGCTTCTTTTTGCCAGAGGATACGGAGTGTTCCCAGGTTTTAGAAATAAATCACTTTTGGTGGACATTTCCTATTCCACTTAGCTTGCAAATATACTCCAGTCTGAGTTCATATTTTATATTTTTACAGTCATACTAAAGGAATGCATTGCATTGAGTACAATAAGCAGGAATTTGCAAAATGTTAATGAGACATTCTCATTCATAAGAATTTGCATTTACAACATGAATAAAAATGTACAAATGGTAAGGGAGTTGATCAGTGCTCTGTGCTTTTCTTATGACTTCATAAATACACATTGTCTGTGTGGAGTTTCTGTGAATGTTCTCCCAGATCTCCGGTTGCCTCCCACTTCCCAAAAGTATGCTAGCATGTGGATCGATGATGCTAAATTCCCCCTAGGTGTGAATGAGGGTGTGAATATTTGTCCATGGTGACCGTCAGTGGACTGGTTTCCTATCTAGGGAGGATTTTTACTCCCAATGTTCTCCAGGATTGGCTTCAGGCCACCTGTCAGTGAATAAAAGTAATGTATCATTTCTGAAGCCGAATTAAAATTGAGCTGAAGTTAAAAACTTTGAATATTTATTTAAAAAAAAAAGATTAAAAACCCTATTAAAACAAGGCTACTCTATATGTGCCTTTTGCTTTGGGGTAGTCATGGGATGTACAGTCCCAATCAAAAGTTTGGACACACCTACCCTACTCATTCATATGTTTTTCTGTATTTTGATTATTTCCTACATTGTAGAAAAATACTGAAGACATCAAAAAGCAAAATATATTTCATATTTTAGATTCTTCAAAGTAGCCAGCGTTTACCTTGAGGACACTTTGCACACTATTGGCGTATCTTCACCAGCTTCATCAGGTTGTCACCTGGAATGCTTTTCAATTAACATGTGCCTCGTCAAAAGTTAATTAGTTCAATTTCTTGCCTTCTTAATGCATTTGAGATCAAATAGTAAATAGTAAACAATAATAATAGAGTAAATAGCCCTATTCCACAACTATAGTAATCCATATTATGTCAAGAACCGCTCAACTAAGTAAAGAGAAACGACATCCATCAGTACTTTAAGACGTGAAGTGTCTTTTACTTCATAAAATTAAAGAAAGAATATTGAATTAGAAGGTGTGTCCAAACTTTTGACTGTTACTATAGCAAAAAATTTATTATCGTAATGTTTGAAAGTTGAAGATTGGAAAAAGACAAGGCACTGTATCATGTAGCCACAGATTTCTGTGCCTGGCTGACAAGAGTGGAACCTGATGAGCTCTTCTGCTATTGTGGCCCATCTGCTTCTTGGTTTGATGTCTTGTGCCTTCTGAGATGCTTTTCTGCTCACCACGGTTGTAAAGAGTGGTTATTTTCAATTCAGTTCAATTCAGTGCAGTTTTATTTACATAGTGCTTTTAGCAATTGTTACAAAGCAGCTTTACAGATAGGACATTGTCCTTCCTGTCTCACTGTTTCTGTCATCCTGTCCTAACAGTGACAGGCAGTAATTCAGCTCTGACCTTCAGCATGACCTCTCCCTTGGCCTGCCATTCCCTAAACACTCATACATACAAAAGCACTTTATAGAGTGTCTATAGAATGAGATTTGACAGGCCTTCCTGACAGGCGGTTCCACCTGCAGAACTGCTGCTTAGTGGATGTTTTTGTTACATACTGAGTGAATGAGCAGATCGACAGGTCTTCCAAATACACTGGCCAGAGAGGGTATGTATCAGGATATTTAGTTTAGTTTGAATATTTTTTTAAAAGAAGGATTAAATAATAATTAAGGTGAAAAAGTGAAATGATTGGTAAAAGCAATGAATGAACGTTAACATCCAGTTAGCTATTGGTGGTGGTGGATGTTCTAGAAGTACTGACAGTACTATTAGAAAGGTGTATTGTGACATTATTGAAAATTGGCATTATATCATTATATTTCCCATTTCTACTTTTTTGTGATTATATTAGCATGCTGGAAAAGTGTACATCTGTGTTGCTCTTGTGGAACCCCATGTCCCAGCAGCTCTGTAATTTGGGGAAACAGGAGGTGCTGAGGTCTGGAAGCTCACAGCTTTGGCCAGACTCAGGCTATTAACTTTCTCTACTGCCAGTCTGTGTGCGTGTGTGCCACTTTATTTCACACCGCTTTCTATGGGCTTGCCCGAAAGGACAGGAAGTATAGTACAAAGCGGCCTTCCACCCTCCCTGTTTCTTCCGTTACCTTTTTCGCATTCACTCCCTTTTCCTTATTTTACTCTCTCACCATCCATTTTCCCCTCCCTTCCTATCTCTTACGCTTTTTTCTCTCACTATCTTTCTTATTCAATGTCCGGCATCTTTCCAATTCTACTTTAATCATTTTGCAGATTGGTTATCAAGAAAATTCATAGAACTGTTTCATTTTTTACTAACTGTGGATGTTTTCCCATTGCGTTCAATTCCAATTTCGCTTAAGATCTGATTGTAAACTGAAAATGGTCAAATGCAACTTCAGGAAACAAAAATCCAGCAAAAACATTCAATATTCTAAAACATTAAACATCAATATGAATTCAGAGAGTACTCATCTTTTCATAACAATATTCTAATATTCTCATTTGAGGCAAAAGCAATAAGTTATCAGAGCTCCATCCATCCATTCATCCATGCATCCAACCATCCATCTATAAGTTTACACTTTATTTGCTGACCCAGACTGTTTTGTCATCATGGTCGAGTCATCTGCATTACTTTTTATTTAGATGAAAATTTATGTCTCAGCCCAGTTAATATTAGTTAGCTAATAAACACTTTATCAAACCTAGTTGAAAATCAGTGTCTCAGATCTAATAATTTACCCATCATACGTTATGCAAGACGTCCAATGCTTTGAGAAATGTAATAGCTTTGCAGAATTTTACAGGGGTTAATAGACTATGTAGAATGTCTTTAGTTTGACGTTTTTAAAATTGAGCTTTTTAAAATGTGAAGGTAAATGTCCTCCTAGCTCCTCAACATCATAGAAGGATTTTTAACATATTTGTAACAGTTTATTTTACAACATGTTTGGCACCTAATATTTAATAGGTAAGTGCATGGTAATAAAAATACATTTATGGTACCTATGATGTATAATGGACTACATATAGTAGTAACCAGTGGTGAACCGTTACTATTAGAGCTGGGACTTCAGCTGAGCTAAAACTTAGCCAGACACACCAGAAAAGCAACAGGGCAAAGGATTTTGCAAGGGATTAGCGGCAGGCTGCCAGGTAGCTTCACTGTGTGTAGTTGTTGATTTTGATTTTAAAAGTAACTAAGTCAGTTACATAGGGAAATGAATACCTAAGTGAAAAATACGGTGGCGAGCGTGCATGGAAGAAGTGTCTGGAGACAGAAATCTTAGTTTCTTAGTCGTTAGCCTGTGCTGCTTGCTCTCGAAAGCACTGGTTTGACCGCTTTATTAGCATTCACTAACACTACTGATGAACACTACACCGGCTGGAAGGTGACTTCACTGCTGCGTTGATGGCGCTGACTCGCAGTTAAGCTCGCGTTGGCCTTTGAGAAGGCTGAGGGCGATACATTTTTGTTCCCTCACACTATAAATCAAAATCTAATTGGTTAATTCCTCTGTCACTGCCTACATAAACATACACTGGCATGGCCTTCTGTCCCAGCAATGAAGTCCTAACCAATGAGTGAGCCAGCTCTAAACTCTTCTCAGCCTCGAGACAACAAACAAACAAAAAATCTCACTGGATAACTCGATTTTAATGTTTTCCAGGACAGTAACCCTTTCATTCCTGAAGCAAATTTGATAGAAAATGAGGTCAAATTAGAATTAGGAGAATAATTATCATGAAATTATGAAAGAATGAAAGAAATTATTTGAAATGCTGATATGTTTGGACCTTCTCTGAAGGACTAGAAGGTCCTGATGGTCCCCCTCTGATCAGTAGACATATAACCGCACTGATTTTGGTCAAGGTGGTGTACTTTCATTCTAATACATTATTGTTTCTATTGTAGCAACTAACACAGACTTGTATGGTGGACGCTCCACAGAGAAAATAAAAAATTGTTGATATTTTGAAATTTTCTGTGACAAAATATTTATTTAACGTTTTTGGAGAGAGTCTCTGGTGTCTTAGCTTCATTCTTCTCATAGCAGTGAAGAAAATAAAACAAAGACTAACAAAGAAATGACTGTTTACATCTTTTAGAACATTATCGATATCTATAAGTTATCCATGGACGTTTTGAAAAACATTAAATATAAAAATCAACAGATAAAATATTTGATGTGCATTCTTTAACAAATAATTATAAGGATTGACAAATTGGCGTGGTTTAGAACAAATCGAAACGCGCCGTTATTGAAAAAAATAATCAACATTCAGGGTGGCAGCATTAACGTTACTTCACATCAGCCTGCATCTCAGCAGTGCTTCGTTGATTAATTTCCTATAACTGCACGTCCTACGTGTTTTATTGCTTACATAGAACATGCAAAGCTACAAGAATGATTTTTTCCCCTACAACTGTACTGTAACGTATTGTAACAAGCACTTTATTAGAAACCCGAGTTCCCTTGCAGTTGTGCAGTTAAAACTAATCGAAAATTAATCAATCACGGATTCAATGAAGTGTGGCTGAGTCAAAACAGTACTCAGCTTTACAGTGCAGTGAAAGGAGACTCACTTATGCTGTGTGTGTATATATGCTACAGACAGAGACAGAGAGAGAGAGAGAGAGAGAGAGAAAATAGTTTGCAGTATGAGTCACACTTGTTAGTAGGGGTGACACGGTGTCATGGATTGTGACAGAGCCCAGACGCTAGACACCAGCTGCAGCCACTCGTAAATAGACTGTTGTCTAGAGGGCACATGTGTGCGCGCCCCCACACTCTTTCACTCACTCACTCTCTCTCACACACACACATACATACACAGATATGCCTGCATTCTCAAATTAGCACAAAAGACATCAGGACACACTTTATCCAAATACATTCATGCAGACAGTTTTCTGTGTCAGGGTCATTCATGTAGTCATTTACGCACACACATGCTTTACACACACACATAACGATGCGGTTCAAATTCAAGCCTGCAGGAGTGAATTTAATTGAAGTTCATTTAACACTCATGAGTTTAATGTGCAACTTGTACTTGATTTCAGTAACCTTAATCAGTGGGACCCCTTGTTTGTGGTTTAGGTAGCCAATTCCTGCCCTTAAGGGAGTTAGGATCAGGGCAGTGTCAGGCTACGTGTGCAAGCACACACACACACACACACGGTATCACATGCTTCCAAGCTTATCTGTGCAACGTCACCATGGTAGGAGAACGTAGTATATAAGCTCCTAAATGTATATCCAGTAATCCACATGTTTACAGATGCCCCAGTGCACACCAGACAGGAGGCAGGCGAGAAAGGGGGTGGAGGGGGTAGAAGGGGCAATCTGGCCTTGACTGCTAAGTGGAGTCCTGCTGGAGGTGAAGGGTTAAACGAGCCAGGCTTTCCTGCTGAGCCAGCACTCTGCCAAGTGCAAGGTTTCATTGTAGTAGATACAGAATGAAACTCCTGCCCATTAGTCATGGAAGTAAGGCTGAGGCTCCTCATGGGTTGTTAACCGTTTCACCACCACACTCATAAAAACACACACACACACACACACACACACAAACACACAGTGCTGGGTCAGAGTCAGCCTCGTGACATGTTCAAACAACGCACACATGCTGCGAATAAAATTTTTTAATTTTAAAAAAAAAAAAAGCAGGACGTGTGTGTTTTCTAATCTCTCACTACCATGACAATGCGTTTTTGTATTGCTAACTTTAAGAGACCAAAAAAAGGCAGGCTAGTGAGGGTATTACCATGTATAGCTACTATAATATAACAGCAGCAAAAACAGCAAGTATTATGTCTCGCTGACACTTCACAACATTAAATGCTACTATAAACAGACAAAAAGTACGATCTTTCACTCTAATAAATAACAAATTTTATTATATAGCACAAGCTACTTCCAGGAAAATCGTGAGCTCTGATTGGTTCCTTGGCAGGCGGTATTTTCCCGTAATGCCCGTGGGCGATTATGGACTTTCTCTCCAAGGCTTTTAATGTTGCAAAAAAATAAACAAAATGACAAAAAAATTAATTGGAAATCAAAATGGAATTTTAAAAAAATGGCCGAAGCACAAAAGACAAACAAGAGTCGCTGAGTTATTCAAGAAATGAGCAACGAAGAGTATTCAGAGACAGCTAACCGCTAACAGAAATTCAGTTTTGAAACCGTGAGCAATTTATTCTCAATTACGTTACAAATATGACATGACTGAAAGCAGTGTCACACCTCATTATAATAAGTGTCTATTTTAATCTTAGAAGTAAAAAAGCCAAATAATAAACTCCTTGTTAACCTCGCTTGCTCGGTCTTTATAGGAAAATATCAGACCTCGTTCGTGACAGTACGGACCAAGCCTTTGTCAAGACTGAGGTCTGAGATTTTCCTGCAAAGACCTCGTCAGTATAGACTGAGCCTATGTCAAGATGGAGGTCTTATATTTTCCTGTAAAGACCTCAACAGTACCGACCAAGCCTATGTCAAGACCAAGGTCTGATATTTTCTCATAAAGACCTCGACAGTACAGACCGAGTCCATGTCAAGGCCGAGGTCTGATATTTTGCCGCAAAGACCTCAACAGTGCCGACCGAGCCCATGTCAAGACCGAGGTCTGATATTTTCCCATAAAGACCTTGACAGTACAGACCAGGCTGATGTCAAGACCAAGGTCTGACATTTTCCTGCAAAGACCTCGACAGTGCCAACCGAGCCCATGTCAAGACCGAGGTCTGATATTTTCCCGCAAAGACCTCGACAGTATAGACCGAGCCGATGTCAAGACCGAGGGCTGATATTTTCCTGTAAAGACCTCGACAGTGCCGACCAAAACTATGTCAAGACCAAGGTCTGATATTTTCCTGTAAAGACCTCAACAGTATGGACCGAGCCTATGTCAAGACCGAGGTCTGACATTTTCCCGGAAAGACCTCAACAGTACGGACAGAGCCTATGTAAAGACTGAGGTCTGGCATTTTCCCATGAAGACCTCAACAGTACAGGCCAAGCCCATGTCAAGACTGAGGTCTGATATTTTCCTGTACAGACCTGAAAAGTATGGACTGGGCCGAGGCCAAGACTGAGGTCTGATATTGTCCCACAAAGACCTCAACAGGACCGACCGAGCCTATGTCAAGACCGAGGCTTGATATTTTCCGGAAAAGACCTTGACAGTATTGACTGAGCCTATGTCAAGACCGAGGTCGATATTTTCCAGCAAAGACCTTGATGGTGCCAACCAAGCCTATGTCAAGACTGAGGTCTGATATTTTCCTGTAAAGACCTTGATAGTACGGACTGAGCCTAGGTCAACACCGAGGTTTGATATTTTCCTGAAAAGACCTTGACAGTATTGACTGAGCCTATGTCAAGACCAAGGTCTGATATTTTCCAGTAAAGACCTCGATGGTGCCGACCGAGCCTATATCAAGAATGAGGTCTGATATTTTCCAGTAAAAACCTCGACAGTACAGACCGAGCGGATGTCAAAACCGAGGCCTGACATTGTCCTGTAAAGACCTTGATAGTACGGCCCGAGCCTATGTCAAGACTGAGATCTGACATTTTCTCATAAAGACCTCGACAGTACAGACCAAGCCGACGTCAAGACCAAGGTCTGACACTTTCCCACAAAGACCTTGACAGTGCTGACCGAGCCTATGTCAAGACCTAGGTCTGATAGTTTCCCAAAAAGACCTCGAGAGTACAGAACAAGCCTACATCAAGACTGAGGTCTGACATTTTCCAGTAAAGACCTCAACAGTATGGACCAAGCCAATGTCAAGACTGAGGTGCGATATTTTCCAGTAAAGACCTTGACAGTACGGACAGAGCCGATGTCAAGACCAAGGTCTGACATTTTCCCATGAAGACCTAAACAGTACAGGCCAAGCCCATGTCAAGACCAAGGTCTGATATTTTCCCGAAAAGACCTCGACAGTATGGACTGAGCCTATGTCAAGACCAAGGTCTGATATTTTCCAGTAAAGACCTTGACAGTATGGACCGAGGCTATGTCAAGACTGAGGTCTGATATTTTCTGCAAAGACCTCGACAGTACAGACTGAGCCAATGTCAAGACCGAGGTATGATATTTCCCGTAAAGAACTCGGCAGTACAGACCAAGCCAATGTCAAGCCCGAGGTATGATATTTTCCAATAAAGACCTCAACAGTATGGACCGAGCCAATGTCAAGACCGAGGTATGATATTTTCCGCAAAGACCTCAACAGTACAGACCGAGCCGATGTCAAGACCGAGGTCTGACATTTCCCATAAAGACCTCGGCAGTACAGGCCGAGCTGATGTCAAGACCGAGGTATGATATTTTCCAATAAAGACCTCAACAGTATGGACTGAGCCAATGTCAAGACTGAGGTCTGATATCTTCCTGTAAAGACCTTGACAGTATGGACCGAGCCTATGTCAAGCCTGTGGTCTGATATTTTCCAGTAAAGACCTTGACAGTACAGACAGAGCCTATGTCAAGACCGAGGTCCGATATTTTCCCGCAAAGATCTCGATAGTGCAGACCTTGCCTATGTCAAAACTGAGGTCTCATATTTTCCTGTAAAGTCCTCAACAGTACAGACCGAGCCTATGTCAAGACCGAGGTCTGATATTTTCCAGTAAAGACCTTGACAGTGCCAACCTAGCCTATGTCAAGACTGAGGTTTGATATTTCCCTGTAAAGACCTCGACAGTACAGAACGAGCCTATGTCAAGACTGACATCTGACGTTTTCCCATGAAGACCTTGACAGTACAGACCAAGCCTATGTCAAGAACAAAGTCTGATATTTTCCACTAAAGACCTCGACAGTACGGACCAAGCCTATGTCAAGACCGAGTTCTGATATTTTCCAGGAAAGACCTCGACGGTACGGGCCAAGCATATGTCAAGATCGAGTTCTGATATTTTCCAGGAAAGACAAACATGGACAGTATGGACCAAGCCTATGTCAAGAACGAGGTCTGATATTTTCCTGCAAAGACTTCGACAGTACAGACCGAGCCTATGTCAAGACTGAGGTCTGATATTTTCTTGCAAAGACCTCGACAGTACCCACCGAGTCTGTGTCAAGACCGAGGTCTGATATTTTCCCGCAAAGACCTCGACAGTACTGACTGAGCCTATGTCAACCCCGAGGTCTGATATTTTCCCTTAAAGACCTCGACGGTATGGACCGAGCCTATGTTAAAACCGAGGTCTGATATTTTCCCGCACAGACCAAGCCTATGTCAAGACCGAGGGCTGATATTTTCCTATAAAGACCTCTAGCCTTGAAACCGCTACTAGCTGTTCATTCTCAACTAGGTTACAAATATGACATGACCGAAAGCAGCATCACACTTCATTATAATGACCATCTACTTTAGTCTTAGAAATAAAAAAAGCCATATAATAAGGTCCTTATTAACCTCCCTTGCTCAGTCTTTACGGGAAAATATCAGACTTCGGTCTTAACAGGACGGACCAGGCCTATGTCACGACCAAGGTCTGATATTTTCCCGAAATGACCGAGCAAGCAAGGTTAATAATTAGTTAGTATTCATTGGCAAACCGAAGTCATATAAGAGGAATAAAACACTTCGGAACGTGCAGGCATCAGAAAACAATCAGGACACTCAATGATTATTTTTCAGTAACATCCCACCCGTTGTATTTTATTCCTTATGTCACTAATCTTTCCAAAATAGAACATGCTCATAGAATTATCTCATCATCCAAATAATTTGCATATTGCATTTAATGGACATTCTGTGACCTCACAAAAACTGAGATCATTATATAATATTGGCTGGCTTTTTTTGTGGTATATCAGATATATTTCATTCAGCTAGCATGATACTGAACGAGTCGAAGATGAGTAGCTGAATGGATTATATCTGATATACCACGAAAAAAGCCATTATTATTATTATTATTATTCATACACATTCCTTTCGGGTATTTGACGCATCTTTCTCTTTCAAAATTCTCTCAAAATCTTCCGTATTTAATGAAGCAAACCTGGTGGCCATGTTTGTTTACAAACTGTCACAGTTGCTCACTCGCTAGCGTGGAAGTTTTACATCTCCGACATGTGACGTCATGTTGTCTTTACAACCACGCAATATCGTAAACCATATTTTAAGCTCATTCTCCGTTGGGTAGGGTGACGTAATGCACAAAGGATAAGCGACATGATAACAATATTGCATGCTATCAAACTAAATTAACGAAACGCATGAGAAGGAGAAGGGAATAGAATACATGTTTTTATTCCATCGAAATAGTGTCCTGTATGTATAATATCTAACATCTAAGAATAACAAAGCGGGTGGCACAGTGGGTGGTGCAGTGGTTATCACGGTCACCTCACAGCAAGAAGGTTCTGGGTTTGAATCTGGAGTTCAGCTGGGGCCTTTCTTTGTGGAGTTCTGTGCACGTTCTCTTCATGCCTGTGTGGGTTTCCTCTGGGTGCCCTGGTTTCCTCCCAGAGACTAAAGACATGCGGATTAAATCAATTCTAATTTGCCTACAAGTGTGAATGTGATTGTGAATGGCTGTTTGTCTGTCTGTGTTAGACTGACACTGTGATAGATTGGTGACCTGCCCAGGGTGTACCCCACCTCTCTCCCAGGGTCAGCTGGGATTGGCTCCAGCTTCCTCCATGACCCTGAATGGATAAACAGCATAGAAAACAGATGGAATACCCTTCATACTTTCCTCTGCTGGAAGCAAAAATAGTAATAAGAAGGTCAATGCCCAACTTAACTACGACCTGCATTAACCAAATAAAAGAACCACGGAGGAACAGACATTATTCAGTGGTGGACTTTTCTCAACACAGCAGTGATACTCACATGGTGGTGTGAGTGCATCAGATACAGCACCATTATCAGAAACGCCTTTATTAAAACACACCTACTTTGTTATTCCACATTGTAGGTGCATCATTACAGACTAACGATCACTTTCCATGCCAAAAATCAAAAAAACCTAAACTCTCCAGCCAAATATCATCTGGACAGTGGTGGTCCTGTGTTGATCCCTGAGCCTTAATGATCAGCATAGACACATCACACACCTGTGTTGAACAGCTTCACAGCTGAGTTAAAGTGAGTAACTGTACACTTACAAAGGGACCTTCATTACCTTGACCGTGGAGGAGTAAGCGGGGCGAGGTATTGTAATCAGTGTGGTTTGTTTGTTTGTCTGACTGTTAACAATCTAGCATCTAGACGGTTGCATCAATTGACTTCAAATTTTCAGGGTAGGTGGGCAATGGTCCATAGAGTACCTCATTAAATTTTGGGGGTAATCGGGTCAAGGTGAAGGTCACCGGAAAGGTCAACCTTTTGGTCAAAATAACATTTTCCA
>JAOANJ010000016.1:12729683-12740218 GCA_026413345.1 Ariopsis seemanni
CTTATATCAGTTATCCTACGTGTATTACGTCACTCTACCCAATGGAGAATGAGCGCTGAATATGGCTTGCATGGTTGTCAAGACTTCGGAGCTGATACGAATATTCAATGAGAGTTCTTTGCTCGCTGGCGACGCCCACAATAAACCATCGCAGTGAATTGAAAATGCCATAAGATACATATTACACGTAAAACTCCCACGCCAGTGAGCGACTGTGAGAATTTGTAAACAAACATGGCCACCAAGTTTGCTTCGGTAAATACAGAAGATTGAGAGAATTTTGAAAGAGAAAGATGCGCTGAACACCTGACAGGCTACCAAACCGTTATTGCTCATGGCTCTGTGAACCATACATCTAGCACATCGACAACTCACACTCGTACCATACAGTACAGTTTCAGCAAAGCCCTTTTGTTTTGAACAACCGCAATGAAACAATTAACTACGGCCAAAAGTACCTTTGAAGTTGAACTGTCAACCTGTACGTATAGAAGTTGGGTTGCTCAGGCTTTCTGGAGCCGGACCTTTTTAACACATTGTGGGCAGTGTGGTGGTGTAGTGGTTAGCACTGTCACCTCGCATCAAGAAGGTTCTGCGTTTGAGCCCAGTGGCCGACAGGGGAGAGGGCCTTTCTGTGCGGAGTTTGCATGTTCTCCCCGTGTCTGCGTGGGTTTCCTCTACAGTCCAAAGACACGCAGTTAGTGGCTCTAAATTGACCGTAGGTGTGAGTGGGAGTGTGACTGGTTGTTTGTCTCTATGTGTCAGCCCTGCGATGATCTGGCGACTTGTCCAGGGTGTACCCCGCATCTCGCCCATAGTCAAGCTGGAGCCTGTCCCATCTGCCTGCACAGGATAAGCGGTTACAGATAATGGATGAATTACACTGGATTAGAATCGGCACTGGATATTAGTAAGTAACCCCACTTTTCTTAACTTTTATAAAACCTATCAAATGCGTATAATAATATTTGCTGGCTTTTTTTCGTGGTCTATCAGATCTATTCCATTCAGCTAGCATGATATTGAACGAGTCTACGAGTTCAAGTTCAATAGTCAAGTTTATTTGTATAGCGCTTAACAATAAACAAACATTGTCGCAAACAGCTTTACAGAATTTGAACGACTTAAAACATGAGCTAATTTTATCCCTAATGAGCACGCCTGTGGCGACAGTGGCAAGGAAAAACTCCCTCAGACGACATGAAATCGAGAGGAACCAGACTCAAAAGGGAACCCATCCTCATTTGGGCAACGACAGACATAATTCTTACATTAACAGTTTTAACATGAAGTCAGTTTCGTTGATAACACTTCACTGATGGAAACTTGAGTGCAAAACTGTTCATGACAACTGCAGTCCTAAAGTGAGTTTCGAATGAAAGACTGGGGTCAATAAATCACCCCGAGGTCTTTTACTGCTGCACGTGAAGAAACAAAGGTCATCCATTTAATGAAACGAGTTCAGAGGTGTGGCCTAGAATTACTTTGATTGATAAAAACCCTTGAAAAGTTTAAGCTTGAACTTTTGACAAGAAGCATATCCAGATGGGAATCATGCCTCACATAAAAGAGCTATCTGAAGACCTAAGATCAAGAATTCTTAACTTACATAAGGCTGGAAAGGGTTACAAAGTCATCTCGAAGATTAAGTATTCATCAATCTACCGTCAGGCAAGCTGTCTATAAATGGAGATGATTAGGTATTGTGGCCAAGCTCAGAAGAAGCTGCAACACGACAATGACCCCAAACATCACAGCAAATCCACAGCACAATGGTTTCAGAAGAACAAAATCCGCCTTTTGGAGTGGCCTAGTCAGAGCCCAGATCTCAATCCTATTGAGATGCTGTGGAATGACTTGAAGACAGCCATACACAGAAGACAACCCAAGAATATGGAAGAGTTAAGGCAGTTCTGCAGGGAAGAATGGGCTAAAATTCCCCCTGCACGATGTGCAGGTCTGATCTGCAGTTACAGGAAGCGCCTGGTTGAGGTCATTGCTGCCAAAGGAAGGGTCAACCAGTTATTAAATCCAAAGGCTCACTTACTTTTTCCACCACTGCTGTGAATGTTGAATGCATTTGTATAATTAAGTAATAAAAAAGTAGAATGTGTGTGTTATTGGCTGAAGCTCATTGTGTATATCAGTACCTGTGACTTGGATGAAGATTAGATCACTTTTTTATTACCAATTCATGCAGAAAACCAGATAATTCCAAAGGGTTCACATACTTTTTACTTTGACTGTAATATAGGTTTTATCAAATAGTATCCTATATTTAAATCCCATTTGATGAAACAAATTAACACCATACTGTATAGTATTTTAAGATAACTAGAGTTTGTTAAACTCCATGATGCTACCATAATTTTACTGGGGAATAAATCATAAACCTCTTGTTATAGGAAACTCAATGAAATATTTGAATAATTTAATACTACATGCTTTCATTGGAGCTTTAAATTATGTATAAGAACAATTTTACTAGGCATCTTACTATTAACTATACAAGGTTGTTTTTTTTTTTGTTACTTTTGCCAATTTGGGGAAGCCATGGCCTAATAGTTAGAGAAGCAGCTTTGGAACGAAAAGGTCTCCAGTTTGATTCCCTGGACCAGCAGGAATGGCTGAAGCGCCCTTGAGCAAGGCACCTACCCACCAACTGCTCCCCAGGCTCTGGATAAGAGCGTCTGCTAAATGCCATTAATGTAATGCAATGTAGCTTTATTGGAGAAGGTTATGTTTTCACTTCTATTTGTTCAACTGTTCCCAACGTAACTCAAAAAGTAGTGAACAGATTTTGATGAAATTTGGAGGAAAGGCGAGCCATGGGCCAAGGAACAATTGAGTAGATTTTCAAATCTGGATATGTATGTGGATCCAGGATTTTTTTCTCTGTTCTCAACACAACTCAAAAGGCAGTGAATGGATTTGGATTAAATTTGGTGTACAGCTTGACATGGTTTGGTGGAGGTATGCACTCTACCAACTGCCCTTTGAGGTTTTTTTTTAAAAATATGGTTCCTGAGTTGCCATTTCTATATCTTAAGAGATATAGAAAGCTTCAAAAGCCAACTTAAAACTTTTCTTTTTGATTTAAATGTTTGACTTATTATTTGTCTTAATGAGGGAACTTAATTACTTGACTATATAAATTAATATATTTTTTCTTTTTTGAGATTTTTTTAGAATCCACAAGATATAAATTATTATTATTATTATTGTAAACTACTCCTTTTAATCTTAAGACCTTACCCCATTTAGCAAAATGGTTGAAATGCACAGTTTGATACTGGACTGATACTGACTACAGTAGTCCCAAAAGAGTCCCCAATAAAGCAAGAGGTTCAAAATAAATTAGTGAAAAAGAGTTAATCACCACTAAATGCATCGACAGATATTTTCACAGTAGCTCCAGTAACTCCTGCCTGACCTCTATTCAATGCTGACATGAATAAATCAGCAGACAAACGGACAGTGATTGCAGGAAGAAAAGTGCACCGGCAGCGAAATGCTGCTGCTCTTCTGGCCCCCATCAACCTGAGATGGAGAAATTGAAGTCGCTAACCATTTGGCCAAAGAGATAATAACCTGTGTAGCCTGATGCGTAAAATATTTAGACATTCCTTCCCTCAGAAAAAAATACAAATAATTATACCAAAATACATGGGTAGTTTTCAGAAAGGAAAAATAAACCCATAGCTATAATTGCTAGTAAGCTAGGTAACATTAGACTTTGCGTGATAAAAACCAGTAACAGTAGCCCACTGCAGTGAATAAACGTTTTAGCCCTCACCCACTCAATCTGGTGACAAGGGAGACTGAGCTAGAGAGTAGACATTGGCAGTAACTAAATCTGTGCAAATAGTACATGTTTCTATTTTCACTCAATTGCAACTCCAAAAAACATTTGTTCTATTGGAGGAATAGCTAAAATGAACAGCTTGATTTTATATACTGCATTTTTTAATACCAGTACTAAACCTAATGTTTCACAACTGATCTTCGTAGCAGATTATGGTCCATGGGAGTGAAAGCCACTGTTTTTGCTGTTTCAGTAGGGACTTTCCTCTCCCCTGTCTAGATCACAGCATGAGCTTGTTAAGACTTGTGTAAGCTCCAGAAAGATCCAACCTACATCCTGGCACAAAACACAACCACCGGTACCCGTAATGCGTTCCTGTTTTGCTACGCCATTATCACACCCAGACTACCAGAGATGTCCCAGTCCACCAAAATCCACTAGAATGCACCTTGGCATAGAAATCTCAACTGGAGCTCGATTGGAAGGATGAGCATCATTCTTCCAAAAGGTTTTCTCTCAATTGGTGTTTTGATGATGGTTGTGCAGAGTGATCCAAAAAAACCCAAAACTGTGGATGAGGTGGTGTCATCCAGGAAGAGACCAAGCCTATTTGGATAGAAATGCTTCATCATAGGACGAATGTAATTAGTCTTCAAGAACTTGTATTGTATTTGCAGTGACACACCCCTCAAAGAGGACAAGTGGTGCCAAACCATGGCAAAAAAAAACAAGTACCTTGCCCAGCACAACAGCATCAATGGGTTTTCATTTAATTATTTTCGAATACTTTTATCCATGAGTGTTTTTTTTTGTTCTCACAGAGTACTTATAATATTAAATCTATAGAAACTGAGAATACACTACCAGAATACCATAGCTGGTCTAGGTTTAAATTAAAATTTAAACCATCAGGGCCCGCATGAACCCTACTGATTCTTTACACCCAGATTTGCATGGTCAAAACTGGTCTCACAACCAAAACATCTAGCTTCCATGAAAGAATCTGGCCCTTTTTGTGGTCAAGAACTGTCTGCTTTCACAGGAAGAATCCACTTGACTGACACTGGAAACCTCATACGGAAAAGGGAACAGCCAATCAGACTACAACCTACAGTAGTCTAAGGCTTGAGGCCAGCTAAGTATTCAGCTAAGATAGACAGTTGATGAGCTGCGAGCCTACTCTCGGCTTCAGACACTCCTTCCACAGATCAAGGCGAACCAGAACATCTGGTCTTTTATCAATGACTTTCAGACAATAGCTTCTTCTGAAAGATTCGGATATGTTTGTACAGAGGACACGGCAATTATTCTGTGCCATCACCCAGTGAATTAAGGGTGTGTGATAAATGTGATTACATGATGATACTCATGTACAGATTTGCACTGACAAAACACTCGGATAGGGAAAATATTAGAACTGGTTAGATTAGAACCAGCAAATCCCTGCTCTGGACTGATTTTAAGTTTAAAACTGAATACCACAAGATAATGCCAAGATCTCCGCAGTTCAAAAATGGACAATGAAGGTTTAAAGACAGAACTTTTAACTTTATGGTTGCACGTTAGCAGCAGTGGGTCTAAAGTACACAAAGAATGTGCCACTCAGGAAATGTCAAAGACTGAGCAATAAATAAATAAATACATTTTAAAAAGTACATATACACACACAGTACTGTGCAAAAGTCTTAGGCACCCTTTTTTCCCCCATACAAACTTCTTCTTTTTTTTCACAGCTTTATTGGCCTTCAAAAAAGAAGCTGCAAATTTACAAGACATGCAAATACAATAAAATCACAAAAAAAGACAAAAAGAAAGAAAACAAAAATGGAAAAAGTAAGGTCCAAAAGGGTAGGTGCAAACAGGACCTAGAGTCCCATGCAAAGCACCTCTGTCCTAAAACATTAATATTTAGATTTAGGCACTGCCTAAAAGTGGAGCTCCCATCTGTTTCTGGGTTGTAGAATTTTCTTATATCATAGCCAGCCTCTTTTGCTTTATTTATTTACCGTTATAATTACTATACTGTTTCCTTATGTTGTACAAAATGTCAGGCGACAACAGTGACAAGTTACTCACTACTCTACTTCACACTTCACTAGTTGTTGGGTTTCCTGTGGTAGCAGGCATGCACAGGACCGAAACCATTGGAAAACAACTCAATGGGTTTATGTATCTATACTCTATACCTATGGAGCTCTCCTATTAAAGAGAGTTTTTTTTTTTTTCCCCCTTCACTTTTTGAGCAAGGGCCCTATTCCTGGAAGTAATACAATACCAGGTTGATGTGTGGAGCAGAAAAAGCAAGCCCCAATTCTAAAATCTGTTTAACATAATCATTTAGAAAACATTTCAGATAATAAACTGATGAGAACAGATACTACATTAGTTAATGGCTTTAAGTATACCACTTCCAAATATTAAAATCCAGAAAGGTAAGTGCAGCTAGACTCCACCCCCAACAGCTGAATCCTTTTGAAGAGAGACATCAGCTTGGGGGGAGTTTTCCATGCAAAAAGGTCGATATTTCTAACATTTCACCACCAAAAACGTACAGCTCCACCAGAGCAAAGCCTTCAAAAATAAATTGCACTCATTAACATTCCTCTCCACAGAAATCTTTAGTAAAAGGTGAAAGATTTACGCAACAATAAAGAGAAACCTGAGCTACACTTAACACTGGATCAGGTTAGAGAAACTGTATAATGTTTTCATGTGACATCATCAAACTGGAAGTTGGCCATATTGGAGGCGTTGGACACATCAACAGCAAAGCAATCTTTGTGAATTTTTTGATAAACTAACCAAATAATGGTGAATTACTGCAGTTTTGGGTTGCCACAATCACTCAGATCCTGAGAAACATCTGCACTTCCACCAATTACCTAAAACAATCGAAAATTGGGGGAGGAAACCAGAAAATTGTCAGAGGAGCGGTGTCTCTGGCTTGCCAAACTAAACCAGGATCTGACTGACAAAAATCTGCACAATGAGTGTGTTCAGTTCACTTTATATAAGGTATGAGTTTAAGTTTTGATCAATGCCTTAAAATTAAGCATGACACTATATTTCTACTGTCTCGCTGTGATGGTGCTTCTGTATGTTCTTGAGAGTAAGCTAAAGTTAATCACAATCAGCCATCTGCTGTCAGCTGTGGTCGGCCCACAGGGGATGTGCATTCATGATCTACACTATATCACTGTACATGTAATGTACACACCTTTTGCGTTCACCAGACATTTGTCACCAAATTTCCATGGTTTTCATTCCCTGACTCAGCCACAGCACATCTGGTTATAGGCTTCTTGTCCATTGAAACACTTCAGATCTTCAGCAGTGTATGGACTTGGTGAAAAAATTATGTAGTTGATGTCTGGGTATGTTACAGCCAGCAGCAATGCATTGTCTTCACTCAGTTCCTCTTCCATTTCATATGGTTCCAGGCCATCAATTAAGAAGAAGAAGCCTTTGTTTGTCATGTGTACACTCAAACACAGTGAAATTCATCCTCTGCATTTAACCCATCTGAAGTAGTGAACACCCACACCTAGAGCAGTGGGCAGCCATACTACAGTGCCCAGGGAGCAGTTAGGGGTTAGGTACCTTGATCAAGGGCACTTCAGCCCAAGGCTGCCCCATGTTAACCTAACTGCATGTCTTTGAACTGTGGGGGAAACCAGAGCACCCAGAAAACATGCAAACTCCACACAGAAAGGCCCCCGCTGGTGGCTGGGCTCAAACCCAGAACCTTCTTGCTGTCAGGCGACAATGCTAACCACTACACCACCATACCGCCCAACATGAAGGAGCAGCGGCTCGACTCTGAGATCCCTCCGGATGTCTGAGTTCCTCATCCTATCTCCAAGGGTGAGCCCAGCCACCCTACAGAGAAAGCTCATTTCATCTGCCTGTATCCACGAGCTCATCCTTTTGGTCACTACCCAAAGCTCATGACCATAGGTGAGGGTTGAAACCTAGATTGACTGGTAAATCAAAAGCTTTCCCTTCTGGCTCAGATCCCTCTTCACCATAACGAACCGGTAGAACACCCGCATCACTGCTGACACTGCCTCAATCCATTTTAACATCACTCATGAACATGACCCCGAGATACTTGAACTCCTTCACTTGGGACAGCAACTCATTCCCAACCCGGAGGAAGCACTCCACCATTTTCTGGCCAAGAACCATGGCCTCAGACTTTGGGGTTTATACAGTCATACAATCAGCCAATCATATGACAGCAGCACAGTGCCAAAGATCCTGGAGATTCAGGTCAAGAGCTTCAATTCATATTCATATCAAACATGAGAATGGTGGAAAACAAACAAACAAAACAAAACAAAACAAAATCATCATCCATCATCTCATCTCAGTGACTTTGATCTCCTGGGACTCTCTTGCACAACCATCTCGACTGTAATGGTTTATAGAGATGAGAAATAATCACACTTTACAACCACGGTGAGCAGAAAAGCATCTTAGAATGCACCACTCATCAAACCTCAATGTTCCACTCCTCTCCTGTCAGACTGGATGGGAATCTGAGATGGCAGTGAGCACAGGCCCACCCAAACAGAAGAGAGATCAGGAACAAGGAGGAAAAGATCATGTTGCGTATTGTGCTGCTGCCACATGATTATATAATGTTCAGGAGCAGATGTGTTCCTAATAAAGCAGCTGGTCTGTGCCTGTCCAAGATCCATGGAGTAACAGCAGGGTACTTTAATAATTATTGTAGATGTGGCAAATGGTAAGCGTCTCTCGAGAAACAGGAAGTTTTGGACAAAAGTTCTTTGTCAGCTGTGCAAGTAAAATGCTTCTGAAGCTGTTGGAGGTGAAACCAGTAGATAATCGAAATGGTTGGTGTTTACTTTTGTCTAACCATGACATTTATTCCAGATGGTTCCAAAGTTCAGAGCTTTTCCACCTGGCATTTTCTTAATTTATTGCTCCTCTAATTCCATCATAGTTTAAATGTCTTGGCACTGAAATTCTACATGCTGATGCTGGGAAGGTTCTTCATGATCAGTAATGTCATGTAAAGCTGATGGCATCTCTTACAGCCTGATCATTTAACTGACTTCAGATAAGGAGCTCTTTAATGATTTTTTTTTTTTTTGCCCAGTCTGTAGAAGATGAATGGAGGTTCCTCACAAACGAAAGCAGTTTCAGGATCGTCCTGCAGGATTTTGCTGTTGAATTTCAGCCACTGGTTTATGATGATGAGTGGAGTGGAATGTGTGGAGGCCACAGCATGTGTTCCATAAATAGTGATGACAAAGACCATGACACAACTTTCTCAGAAAATCACTTATAACTATAGTCAAGTTTATTTGTATAGCGCTTTTAACAACAGACATTGTCGCAAAGCAGCTTAATAGAAAGAAAATTAAAGATTTTAAACATGAGCTAATTTTATTCCTAATTTCTCCCTGATGAGCAAGCCTGAGGCGATGGTAGTGAGGAAAAATTCCCTCAGACGACATGAGGAAGAAATCTCGAGAGGACCCAGACTCAAAAGGGAACCCATCCTCATTTGGATGATAACAGATAGCGTGACTATAAATAACTCATTTCTATAACTCTGTCCTATATCGTCGTCGTCTCCTTCTGTCTCAAAAGACAATGGACTGTGCCTGGATTGTCAGTTTGTTGTAGAGCAGTGTCAGCTGTGACTGTAAAGTCCAATTCTGGAGCAGCAATCTCTGTCATAGTTGCTGCATACCATATATCGGGCTCGACGTATAACTCGTAGACTGCTGCCTCCCATGTTGCTTTCGCTGCTTACAGCAACACTGAAGTGACCTCTCCGGGGCGCAGAACTAGGCAAGGTGTATGGAAACTCAGGGCTGCCTAGACACCAGAATCCCCCTCTCTGCCTTGCTGGTGTGGTCCAAAGGAAAGCAAAGCAGTACATTTGGCACCAGGTTGGCCGCATTAGCTGCCGGAAGGAAGTCAAGATTGACAATCCTACCACCTTAGGGGCACCATTCCAGATTTGTCCTCGAGGTTTACTCCTGAAGCCTTTTCCATGGCTGGATATGGCCACAAGGCAGTGGAGGTTTGAGATCAGAGGTTCCTTCTCCTAGAGAGACTGCCTTCCTGGGCTGACGACCTGAAGCAACTGGTTTTAAGGCACCAGAGATCCACCTTCGCCCCTTCTCCTATCAGTACAAGCAGGTCCACCAGGCTTAAAGGCTAAGTTACACGAGCAGGCTAGGAGTTGGACTTGGTTGTCAGAGGCTATTTGAGACGCGCACCATATGGGCGCACTTTATAGGCACTGGGAGCTTATCCCCACTGCCACTCCCGGCTATGACAACCTTGGACCAGTCCTATATAGTCAAATTATAACTGTGTAACCAGGAAATTCATTAGAGTTTTAACATAAAGTCTGTTTTGTTGAAATTATAAACTGTTCATTGATGGAAACTTGAGTGCAAAACTGTTCATGACAACTACAGTCCTAAAGTTATCATATAATCACAATATAATCACATTTCCTCACTTTTCTGGAGGACGCTTTGTTCTCAATGCAAATGCAGTTCAGTGTCATTATCAGAGAAAAAGTAACAGGATTTTAGCAGTGTTTGGAATGGAAAGAGTCAGGTCCATCTCATCTCCTCTAGCCGCTTATCCTGTTCTACAGGGTTGCAGGCAAGCTGGAGCCTATCCCAGCTGACTACGGGCAAAAGGCAGGGTACACCCTGGACAAGTCGCCAGGTCATCA
>JAOANJ010000016.1:13037072-13051456 GCA_026413345.1 Ariopsis seemanni
TTTTGTATTTTAATGTATTTTCTCTCTTTCTTTCTGATTGGTCAGATGTTTTATCGGATGCCCGGGGAAAAATAGTACGTGCTCAGACAATGTCACATGTAAACAATTATCTGATTGGTCAGATGTTTTATTGGATCAGGTCCAGGCCTGGAAAAATCGCTCCAGAAGCAATCCCACCAATACGGATAAACCCAGGCCTGGGCTATAGGGATTATTATCGGTCTGGTGTGAGCACCAACCACATAAACTGCAGGGGACTGGTTTATTTATAGTTATCGTTATAGTTATCATTATCTGTTTTGTGGGACCAAGCCTTAACTCTAAAGTTGCTGTTTCAAAACAGTGATTAGTCTAGTAAATGTTGTCGATTTGACCAATTACTGAATCTGTATCTTAAGTAATCTAAAGCTAATACTCATATAAACTCTTAAAAGTAGAGAAGTGGGATTTTACACTGTTCACAGTGTGAGCAGCCATGTTGATTTTGGCATCGTTCTTGTAAATGGGGAAGGAATTGGGAGTTGAGAAGATTACCCCAAGGTGATGAGTTGAAATCTTAAGCTGAGGAGGTGCTTTTCTTTTTTTTTTTTGACCAGTTGTAGGAGGTGTACCACAAGCTGGCCTAGTGGTTAGCGTGTCTGTCTCTTGATCAGGAGGTTATGAGTTCTACTCGTGGTTGGGTCATACCAAAGACCATCATAAAAGTGGTGCTGTCTGGCAAAGTACACTGCGATACAGATGCGAGTAGGGAGTCAATCAGAGGACCAGCCCCCCACCATAACCCTAGCTGTAGAGGCGAGAGGCCGAGGGCTATAGAAATGGAGATTGGTGCCACCCAGTGCAGCTTAAGGGCCTGGTTAGTGCTGGGACTGGAGACTGTCTGGGAAGACCAGGTCCTGGCATAGGAAGGACTTTGACTTGTAGAAGGGGTAATGGAGTTGCAACTTTTTGATTTACTGAAAAAAATTTAAAAGTAACATGCCAATCAACATATCTTTTAAGAAGGAAAATGTGTTTTAACTCATAACATTCAAGTCTCGTGCTCAAAAATTAGGTCTTAATTGTAATTGTAAAGAAATAGTTAAAATGGGAGAAAAATTGTATGGTTTTGGACAAGAATATTTTGTCTCTTTGTTCAGAAACAAACCAGAGGTGTAATTTTATTCTGATTTTTTTTTTCCACAGCTCTCATTTATGCACGATCAAACCCCATCTTTGTTTTCATAGTTTTCATCTGACTTGTGGATAATGGCTTTGGTGAACTGTGCTATAAAAAGTAAAAGTATTCATTCCCTCTGTGGATTCTGGATCTTCAGGCCTCTGCAGTGATCTGGCAGTCCTTTGAACAGGCAGTGAAGGATGCTGCTTTACTCTGACAAGGATGGTAATGCGGTGGGGATTTATTTATAAATGTGGGAGGATGAGGTAGGGATGGTTGTGAGGAGGAGAAAAGCCAGCACCAAAGAGATTTACCAAAAGCATTCAAACAGCTTCAGGTCTAAACATGTCAGAAAGGACTGAGAGAACACCTCCACAGAGCTCGATGCTCATGACTTCCCCGTCAAGAAATATCTGAATGAAACAAGTGACTCATTGTTATAAACTGGCTGGTTTTCTATCAGGAGGCGGGTTGACAACGCTACACTGGTTTTTATTGTTGATGATGACATTAGATTCAACTCTTATACTGACGTGCAAGCAAATATCCAGGATTATTTCTCAAGAGGTTACAGCCTGCATTAAGGTTGGAGCCATTGGAGTATCTTACTAACTCTCAACAATTAAAGGAGAAACTACTTTCAAACAGGATCATGCTACATGTGAAGTAAAGGGGTTCACATTGTTTCACCTATTAGGGTCTTTGGCTATGCTCGCAAAATAATATTCATTTCACTTCCAGAATTTGATCTCGACAGTTCATATTCATCACACTTAACTCATATCTGTATTTAATGAGAATGCACCCATCCCTGAAGCATCCTGTATGTGCAGATTAATTTCTTGAGCAATAATTTTGAACATCACTTGGTTCAGTAGTTTACTTCTAGTTTTGCTTGAATTGATTCCCAAGTAGGTGGTGTAGTGGTTAGCACTGTTGCCTCACAGCAAGAAGGTCCTGGGTTCAAGTCCAGCTGCTGATGAGGGCCTTTCTGTGTGGAGTTTGCTTGTTCTCCCTGTGTCGGTGTGGGTTTTCTCCAGGTGCTCTGGATTCCCCCCACAGTCCAAAGACATGCAGGTTAGGTTAATTGGTGGCTCTAAATTGACTGAGTGTGAATGGTTGTTTGTCTCTATGTGTACCAGCCCTGTGATGATCTGGCGGTTTGTCCAGGGTGTATCCCGCCTCTCGCCCATAGTCAGCTGGGATAGGTTCCAGCTTGCCTGCAACCCTGCACAGGATAAGATGTTACGGATAATGGATGGATGTTTAACTCTGCTCTGAATGTGGCACAATGAGGATGATTTACAAAGAAGACCTGTGTAAATAACATTTGCATGCAAATTAAATAAAGGACCAATATTTAAATATTATTATTTTATGTTAAAATGGTTAAAAAAAGGGTTTTGGCAAATTTAATACCTGCCCGTCGGAAGTTTTAGAGCATATAATGGCCATTCTTAAAGTGAAGCATTACTGCCGTAAATTACCTTGTAGATGGTTTTCATAGACTCCACCCTGTGAAATAGTCCAAATTACATATTCATTAAGACAAACATACAAAAATGGACAAGGCAAAAATGCTTTTTTGGTCATGTGCAAGATGCAATCCTCTGTAAACCCATCCATCCATTATCCATAACCACTTATCCTGTGCAGGGTCGCAGGCAAGCTTGAGTCTATCCCACCTGACTATGGGCAAGAGGCGGGGTACACCCTGGACAAGTTGCCAAATCATCACAGGGCTCACACATGGAGACAAACAACCATTCACACTCATAGTCAATTTAGAGCCTAACCGGAGCACCTAGAGGAAACCCACGTGGAGAACATGTAAACTCCACACAGAAAGGCCCTCTTCGGCCACTGGGCTTGAACCCAGAACCTTCTTGCTGTGAGGTGACAGTGCTAACCACTACACCGCCCTATTGAGAAACTTATCTGTGTTTGTGTGCGCGCACTGCATCTTTCTTGTCTGACAGCCAAAACATTTATTCATATACATATATTCAAGATTTATTAAAGGTATCATAGACAGGGATAATGGGTTAGGGTTACTGCCAGGTACATCTACTACTCCATGGGGGCAGCCATGGCCTGAAGGTTAGAGAAGCACTATATCAAAAACCTTTTAGACCCAAAAGGTTGCTGGTTTGAGTCCCAGAAAAATGTGAGGGGAGTTGAGTGAATGAACAGCTTTTTCCTCTGTATAATAGCTAAAGTGCCCTTGAGCAAGGTACCTCACCCCCATCTGCTTCCTGTGTGTTGTAGCATAGCTGCCCACTGCTCTGGATATGTTTGTGCGTTCACTGCTTCAGATGGGTTAAATGCAGAGGAGGAATTTTCACTGTGCTTGAGTGTACATGTGACTAATAAAGGCTTCTTCTTCGTTAAGATGCGGTGTAAAGTTCAGATCTACTGCAGAGTGTGACAGACCTCCCTGACAGTTTATTTCATTTGGATGAGTTTGGTCTGCTCAGATGTCCTAAACCAGGGCTTTTCAAAGTGTGGGGCGCAACGTGAGGAAAAGTACCGTAAAAGGGGTTGTGGTGACGTGAGGTGTTAAAAAAGAAAATGTATTAAATGTTTTTTTTTTTTAAAGCACATGTTTAAAATGTGTAAAACAAGATGTTTTTTTAAAAAAAAAAGCACAGATATTTAAAACATGCAAAAAAAAAAGATGTTTTAAAAAGCACAGATGTTTTAAAATGTGTAAAAAAAGAGGTTTTAAAAAAGCACAAATGTTTAAAATGTGTAAAAGATAAAAATAAAAATGTGTACAACAACCATTTTTTTTAAAAATACGAATGGAACATTAAGTATAGCAATAACAAAAATTGTTTATTTGCTCTCTGAGGGGAGGCTGACCCTCCCACACTTTGAAAACCCCTCTCCTAAACCATTTTTCTACCATTGTAAGGATGATGCACCATGCTAACATATAAAACATATTTCTTTAATGTATTTACACTAATTTAAACAGCATCAGCTTATTACTTTTGGATTACTTGGTATAAGAAATTCCATTAGAATTTCACTACATATCAACAACTGACATAAGGAACCTAATTTTGAAGCTTAAAAGTCATACTCTTCCTTCAGAAACTCGTCGCCATTTTACTTCCAGCCCCTAATAGCGCGCGAGCTTGGGCGTGTGACGTCACGACCACTCTACGGAACGCCGCTGGTGACTAAGCTCAGAAAGCGCGGACTGAGTGAAACGGGAATTATTTGAGGTAAACAAAAAGAAGCTGGTCTTTTGGTGGCAATTTTAACTGCGTAACATATTTCTATATAGTCGGTGGCTGTTACAAAACACATTCGTGCTGTTTTAAAGCATGCAAAGTGATGTGTTTTGAAGGTCGCAAATCGTGGCCTTTTTGGGCGTCTGTGCTGCCGTCGTTTTCTGGGCCTGAGAACTCGTAATCCCCGCCTCTGTCGCGTTCTATTGGATAGTGACTCTCCGTTCAGCGTTCCTATTGGACAGGTGACACGCCGCTCATGCGTTTGTATCAATAGGAAGTGTGTGTATGCTAGTTAAACTGAAATCCGTTGCGTTTTACTTGAACGCTTCCGTAGTGTTAGGATGTCAGGTTGGCGATTTTGTTCTAATAAGTTAATAAATATTAAAATTGGAGGCTGGAAGTTGAAATTTAGTTTAACTCGGTATTATTGTTTAAACATACTTTGCTGGTGGCTGTGAAATCATTCTCTCAGTGTGCACGATTAGTATCTAACTAACTAAGTAATGATGTTATTGTTGGTTAGTCAGGAGAAAAACAACGTTTAGCCTTAAAGATGCTTATTAACTAGCCGGGAATAATAATAATACTAATAATCTCCAGGAGACAATGCATGCAGGTGCAGTTGTACTATGACCCTCCCTTCCCTTCCCTTCCCTTCCCCTCCCCTGTATACACTATATAGCCAAAAGTATGTGGGCACCTGCTCATGACACCCATGTGTGTTCCTTTCCTAAGTTGTTGTCACTGCGTTGGAAGCACATAGTTGTACAGGATGTCTTTTTATACTGCAGTGTCCCAATTTTCCTTAGCTGGAGCTAAGAGGCTCAAACCTGTTCCAGCATGATAATACCCCATGCACAAAGCGAGCCCCATGAAGATATGGTTTGTTCAGGTTGGAGTAGAAGAACCCGAGTGTCTTGTACAGAGCTCTGACATCAACCCCACTGAACACCTTTAGGATGAACTGGAATGCTGACTGCACCCCAGGCCTCCTTGCCCAACATCACCGCCTGACCTCACTCATGACTGAATGATCACAAATCCCTACAGCCACGCCCCAAAATCTAGTGGGAAGCTTTCCCAAATGAGCAGAGGTTATTATTACAGTAAAGGGGGACTAAATCTAAACATGGAATGGGATGTTCAGCAAGCATATGAGTGTTGTTGTCGTTGTCAGGTGTCCACAAACTTTTGGCCACATACTGTGTTATTTGCACTTTGTACAATATCTACACATTTTCCTCTACGTTTTTTTTTAAATTTACTATAATTCTTGCTTTCATTAAGACAAGAACCATCTTTACAATTCAACCTCTTATTCTCAGTGGATCTGTTTTAAAGTGAATGTGTCCAAATCTTTGACAAGTGAACAACAGCTTCAAACAGTCCAGTTCAGTCTGTGGTCTGTTTTAGAGCATCCGCCGTAGAAGTCCCTGTGAATTAACCGTTAATGCAGAAATTATAATGCTTCAGAACATATGCAGTAATATAAAGCTGTGATTTGAATTACAGTCAACATTACTTTCAGAGCTACTTTTATGTCAGGAATAAACATAATGGGGTGTTGTTCTAGAACAATAATCAACGACAGGGTGGTGTGATGCAGCCTGAAATGAAGCAGAGTTACTGTTACACCCTAAATATGATTATTTTCTAACAGCCGTGTGTCTCACAATGTTTTATTCCTGTTATACCACAGCAATGTAATGATAATTGCAGTTTATTTTCTATGTCATAAAGTCTTCTGTCTTTACTCTGACAAAGCGCAGACAGTGAAGACTATTTTTCATGAATGCTGAATAAACGTCTCCTTACAGAAAATTTCCAACACTTTCTATAAAACTATAATTGTGAGCCAAGTGGAGAAACTGGATTTTACACATCGTATTAAAATTTCATCTCATTTGAAATGCATAATACAAGACACCTACATTAGCATCTGATCTTAAACTCAGTTTGTTTGCACAGATTTTTTTGGATAGCTACGTGATTTTTATTCCAAAGTTTTTTTTTTTTTAAAAATCCAATTTTTAAAAATATAGTTATTTTTCTCATGCAAGTCTAATAATTGAACACTAGATGGCAGCAAAACCTCAAAATAAAACCCATCAGTCCTGCATCGCTGTTTTACCTGTTTGTCGGTTTGTATTTTTACTGAATTACGTGTGTATTTATTGATTTCTAACCTCTTTTACAGTTGCTTTGTGAAATGGTGCATTAAGGCTGAAGAAATGGATTGTTCGAAGAGGAAGTTGCGATCAGGGAAGGAGATGAGCGAGGAGTGGCCTGACAATAAAGACGAACCGGATCTCCCTGATAGCACTGGCGCTGTCAATGATGGTGAATGTGAAGGAACTGTGAGTCAGTGTGAACATGCTAACAAAGTCTCTGTAGCCTCTTCAGAGGAGAATAACGGCCGTGTGTGTAATGAGTGCGATTTTGTAGCGAAAACTCCTACTGCTCTGAAAATCCACTGCAGGAGGAAACACAGTAGCTTGCACGCTGAGGCTGAAAATGTTGCAGACGAGATGCCTTCTACAGAGCAACCGAAATCTACAGACCAGCTGAGCACTGACGAACCCTCCATAGACACCTTCAGCACTGATGCACCCCCTATAGACCAGCTCAGTACTGGAGCCCAGCGTTTTGAGCGTCTGTATTGCAGGTGCTGTAGTTTTTACACCAGCACAGCAGAGGAGATGAATGCTCACCTGAGCGATGAGTCCCACCAAAACTTAGCCATGGAGAAAAACATCAGCCCGTTGATTGAGCAGTGTGTTGAAAAAGTGCTTGTCATTCTATCAGACAAACAAAAACAGAGAGACGAGCCGAACGAGCGTGATGAGGTCATCAGTGAGGATGTCGGTGAGGATGGTCGTGAGACGGAATCGGCTGAACATGCTTTAGCAGAGTTAGTTGAATCAAGTGCTTCTCACAAACGGAAACGCGGAAGGCCCAAGTCGTCTCAGGTAATGAGCTGTAGTCACTGCGGCCTCGTGGCCTCTAATCCCACAAACCTCAGCGTGCACATCCGCCGCAAACACAGCCGCCTGTACAGCTTTCACTGCAAACTCTGCAACTACTCCTGCGTGACCAAAGGAGACATGGACCGGCACTGCGAAACCAAAAAGCACATTAAACGAGTGCAGAGTGAAGGAGACGGACAGGAGGCGGTCATCATACTAAATGCTGAGCAGGCAGCTCAGCTCTGTGACGAGGCAGAGTCAGGCGAGAAAACACACAATGTACTGAATGCTGCACAGCAGGAAACACCAAATGTAAAAGAGGATGGAGAGACGGAGGGAATAGGAAGTGACGTTCCTTGTAAAAAGCCCAAGTACGATTCAGTTTACTCCTGCGATCACTGTAACTTTGTTGCACATTCTGCACTTTCGCTGGCCCTCCACGTGCGCCGAAAACACACGCGGGATTTTGAGTTTGTCTGTTTGGCATGCAGTTATTACGCAGTAACACGCAGGGAGATGTCACGCCACACTGCGACCGAGAAACACAAACTCAAATGCCAGAGATACCTACAGAAACGGCACAATACACACCAATCTGACAAGAACGTTGATAAACACAACGAGAACACAAGCCAACTTGCTGAAAATGTGAACCAACAATCAAACAGCACGGACAAGAGCATAGAATACACACACCAAAATACTGACAACTTGCACCAACACACTGAGCCCGACCCTCAACTTTGCATCAACAAGCAGCAAAACATCAAAATCTTGCGTCAAAACACGGATCCCGAAGCAGGCTCTGGCAGTAACGATGGTCTGAATAATGGTGCAGGTGAGGAACCAACGAACGTTAACACACAGATGAAGTCCAGTGAAGATACAAATGGCTCTAAAGACTCATTAGAGTTTCCTGATCCATCAAACACTGAGGATGGTGAGGAAGAATACAACAATGGTGATGGTGATGATGATGAGGAAGAAGTAGAAGGTGAAAACGTGTGTGAGACAACTGCCCAAAGTCCTTCAAGTGAGAGGCATGTGTTCAGAGCAGCTCCATTTGATGAGTGCGTCTTTTCCTTGAAAGCGATGACAGACAGACCGTGCAGCGAAGACAACGGAGAGTCGTATACATCCCTCCATCAGGCCGCAAAAATGCTTAAAATGTCAGAGGGAGATGAAGTCAACACGCGGGTCCGGTGTGACGATTGTGGGTTCCTGGCGGAAGGGCTCAGCGGCCTGAACGTCCACATCACCATGAAACACTCATCGAAGGAGAAGAACTTTCACTGCCTGCTGTGTGGGAAGTCCTTCCACTCGGACAACAGCCTGCAGCAGCACTTAAGCAGCTCGGCACACTTGCGGACGGAGCGTGGCAGTGTGGACGAGCGGCCTGATGGAGGCGCTGCCTTCCGATGTGTGCGCTGCAATGAGCCCTGCAACTCTGAGCAAGAGCTTTTCGTTCACATCAAAGAGAAACATGAGGAACTACTGCATGAGGTGAATAAGTATGTAATGGAGGACACGGAGCAGATC
Source organism: Ariopsis seemanni (assembly GCA_026413345.1). Taxonomy (NCBI): domain Eukaryota; kingdom Metazoa; phylum Chordata; class Actinopteri; order Siluriformes; family Ariidae; genus Ariopsis; species Ariopsis seemanni. The sequence goes on from JAOANJ010000016.1 coordinate 13,045,979, forward strand.
AGCCGTGAAAGAGAGGAGAACCCTGGAAACGTGTGTAAATACTGTGGCAAGGTGTGCAAGAGCAGCAACTCCATGGCCTTTCTTGCTCATGTCCGCACACACACAGGTACGCACTCTGTCTCCTTCTACATTAAAAACAACCCCTAATAAGAACAGTGTATCACACAAGCACATGGTATACAGTAATAATAATGTGTTATGGACAGAATGATGGTGGTACAGCAGGTAGCATTGCCACTTGGCTCCAGCGTCCAAGGTTCGATCATGAACCCTGTCTGGAGTTTTGCCTGTTCTCCCAGGCTTTGTGTGGGGTTCGTCTGGGATCTTCGGTTTCCTCGTACTATCCAAATACATGGGGGTAAGGTAATTGGCTATGCTCAATCACCCACGTGTGTGCATGGTGCTCTGAGATAGACTGGTCTCCCATCCAGGGTTTATTCCCGCCTGTTCCCAAGATAGTTTCTGGATCCACTGTGACCCAGGATTAAGTGGTTACTGAAGATGAATGAATGTGGTACAAGTAAAAGAAATGTTCTAAATCTCTGAGCACACATTTCCACTTGTTTCTTTTTCTTTTATAATTGTTTTTTTAATAGGTTCAAAGCCATTTATGTGTAAAATCTGTAATTTTGCAACCGCGCAACTCGGAGATGCCAGAAATCACGTAAAGAGACACCTCGGCATGAGGGAGTACAAATGTCACCTCTGTGGGTGAGTCAACATATTTTCATAATTAATTATTAATCTGATAAAGGAAATAGATCATTTGACTTCATAATTAAGCATAATTGTAATAATCAAGCTTTATAGGTCTGACCGGTTTAGGCCAGAGATGCACCGAGGGGTGTTTTGGTCAAGTAACTCATAGTTTGTCTCACTACACAGCACTGCTGAGCTCATCTTAACACACACATTATTGCTTCAATAAAAGCCAACTGCTCAATTAACCTAGGTTCATTTGGGCTGTAGTTTTGTGTGTGTGTGTGTGTGTGAGAGAGAGAGATATTGTGGTATTAGTCTGCCCTTTTACATGTCCTCAGCGGACGAGTAAAAACATTTTAAAACCAAAGCAGAGTTTTTAATTGATGTGAGATAAACATAATGGATGCTAACTGACTGACTAACTGACTGACTCAGGAGAACAGACAACAAACACACATACATTCACATACACACTCACATGTTCTCACACACTCTGATCTTGTTGTAGGTGGGCTTTTGTAATGAAGAAACATCTGAACACACACTTGCTTGGAAAACATGGACTAGGCCAGCCAAAAGAGAGGTACACACACACACTTCTCATGTATGTGATGCTGTCCTGCAGAGGATGTAGTGTGAACACACAAAGTGCACGCATTATTGGGTTAAATATAACGAGAGTATTCCACCAACTATAAAAAGACACATACCTAGTTTAATAACTAGTTGGTTGCAGGAAGCTTGTTCTGCCTTTCTTGTGATTTCAGGAGGTCACAGCTGATCTGGCAGCCCATTGTGTAAGCCCAGGTAGCCTTTTCTTGGGTTGGTGGTTAATCCAACTCCTCTCAGTGCCTCCAGCACCTTCTAGTCAAAGTGCTTGGTCAATATCTCTGAATGAATCGCAGCGTAATCTAGGTACAGTATGTGGTAGTGTAGCAGTGACCCTTATAGGCTGCTGGGGGTGCTGAAGGTGATCTTTGACTGTGCTTCTGGGGCAAGGGGTAGCTGCTAATACCACTTAACCAGGTCAGTTATTGAAAAATACTTTGACCTTGCAAGGCATCACACAAGTTTGTCCACCTGGAGCATCAAGTAGGTCATAGACTCTGACACCTAGTTCAGCTCCTGAAAGTTGTTGAAGGACTCCTGAAATCCAGGAGTGGAGAGATGACTCTGATACCTTGTTCAGTACCCCAATGTTGTTGCAGGAGTGGGGAGATCACTCCAACACCTTGTTCAACACCTGAAAGTCACTGCAGAATTGGAGAGATCTATCTGGCTTTGACACCATAACCATGGGTTGAACCGCAGACTTGTATGCTCTTGGGGGCTGTCTTAAGTGCCAGTACCTCAGGGTAGTCAGTACAGTAATGGAAGATCACCAGGATTGATATTCCTGCACCAAAGTGACAGTGACCCCTGCTTTGGCAGATCCCTGCTGAGGTGCTCAAGGGGCACCTTGATGATGTTGTGGGATCACAAAGGGGAACTGTTGGTGACTTATGGGGTATGGTCCTCTGTCAGACATTGCAGCATTGAGGTTCCACAATTGTGGACCATTGCATACTGTGATGAACAGTGGAACCAATCCCACGGACATGCAAGAGTCCACTCCTTGCTGTGCGTGTTAGTGTTGGATGTACCAGGTACATCAGTGTCTGTCTTGGAGCTAGGTATCACCAGTAGGTTAGTTGGTGCCCCTCACAGCACAAAAAGATTAATAAGAAGTTCTCCTTTGGGAGATGTAGGTGTATCTACAGGAGGTGGTTCTTCTTGCTGTCCCCTTGTAAAAATGTCTTTAGCTTGGATCTTTTGGAGTAGATTGACTGTAGGATTAATGGATTCTAGTTGCTCAGGTTTGGGATCAACCTCCTGTTCTCCATTCTCCTGAGCTAGAAGTACTGGCCAGGTCCATAGTTGGCAGGCTATCCTCCTCCTGCTCCTTCAGAAGTCCTCCTTTGGGAGATGTTGGTGTATCTACAGGAGGTCCTTCTCCTTGCTGTTCCTTTGTAAATAAGCCTTTAGCTTGGATGTAGGATTAATGGATTCTGGTCTCTCAGGTTTGGCCTCAACCTCCTCTTGTCCATTATCCTGAGCTAGAAGTACTGGCCAGGTCCATCGTTGGCAGGGTATCCTCCTCGTGCGCATTCAGAAGTCCTCCTTTGGGAGATGTTGGCGTATCTACAGGGGGTCCTTCTCCTTGCTGTTCCTTGATAAATACGTCTTTAGCTTGGATCTTTTGGAATAGGACTAATGGATTCTGGTCTCTCAGGTTTGGCATCAACCTCCTCTTCTCCATTGTCCTGAGCTAAAAGTACTGATCAGGTCCATTGCTGGTAGGGTATCCTCCTCCTGCTCCTTCAGAAGTCCTCCTGTGGATTGTCCAGTTGCCTAGGCTATGGGTGTCACCCATAAACTCATGTGACCCAAGCAGGTGAATTTGGTTCAGACCCATTCAGTGTTGAAGGGTGAACTAGTGCAACAGCCATGTCTGAGTTTACAAACAATTGAACCAGCTTTCACAGAGCAGGTTCCTCCTGTCTCACACTGGGTTGTCACAGGCTGAATATTAACTACAGATTCAGAAATAATAGAATAAGGGAGTGTGTGGGAGTAGGAACTCTGCTTTGTGTGTGTGTGTGTGTCAGAGAACATTGGACTACAGCCAAAAAGCATCGCATGCATTCATCACTGCAGTCCATCCATCCATCCATCCATCCATCCATTGATCCAAACCAATGGATATTTTTACACCACTAAGATGTGTGTATGTTTGTGGGTTTGACAGTTTTTCAGAGATGTAGATACATATACTGTATGTCAGAATTTATATACCGTATAATATGACAGAACCAAGTCTCAATTATACTCCTGACCCTTAATGCAAGGTATCATGGGAGCTGAGAAATCATCACACTAAAATGATTTTGCACTAATAACCTTTTTTAATATAAACTGTGTTTATTACATTGTGATTATTGCTCAAATTAAACAAAGTGAGCATTCATTTGCTGCATATTCAGCAGTGTGTGTGTGAGTGAGAGAGAGAGAGAGAGAGAGAGGGAGAGATATTAAGTTCATTTCTCACTGTTGTTTTGTTAGATGGCCATATCAGTACTGTTGACCCAATCAGCACTTTCCTGCTTACACACACACACACACACACACACACACAGTTTCTCTGTCTCTCTCTCTGACTCAATGGTCATGATGTGTGTCGCACTTAATATATAGTAATATAATTTAACTCTATTATTATTGTGTTTTGATTATTTATTTGTGTGTGTAGGAAGTATGATTGTGAATTGTGTGATCGGAGTTTTAGTGAGAAATGGGCCCTTAATAACCACATGAAGCTTCACACTGGAGACAAACCCTTTAAGTGCCCTTGGTCATCATGCCACTATGCCTTTCTCACACACTCAGCCATGAAGGACCACTACAGGACACACACAGGTAAACACACATATGTACACACACACACACACACACACACACACACACACACTCCTCCTGCCTCCTCCATCTTGCACTGTGTGTAAAGTCAACAAGAATCAGTAGAAAATTGTTTATTATTTCAAACTGTATTATTATTTCATTAGTGGGTGTGGTTAATCCCTGAGGGTGTGGTTAATTTATTAAGGGGTTTGGTTGATATTTAAAGTGTAGTTATATTGTTAAGGGGTGGAGTTGATGGTAACTTGTGAGGGGGTGTGGTTAATATAATAATAAATACGAGTTAATCAGTGGCTAATTGTGAAGGTGTGGTTAATGTATCAGAAGGTGTGTTTTAAAGGGAGCATCTCACCCTTCCCAGAATCCAATTTGTTGTTTTTGTTTACATATGAGCTCTTGCTAGCTCTCTTTGCATGTGCTGCAGCAAAACTTCTGCAAATTCACCGTGATGCCTTTGAAACCCATCTTGAACTTTTTTCATCCACATGGAAGTTTTGAACACAATATGCTTGATATTTTCTTTCCTTCATGGGTGCCCACAAGGCCAGTTCTGGTCCATAACAGCAGAATTACAATACAAAAATTGAATTCATCAGCTGAAAGAGTTTAAATTATAGATACTTTGACAAAATATGTTCAATCACATTACAATTTATGATCTATAGCTTGGGATGTCACTGAATTGTGTGTGCATTGTTGTGGAATTTCGATGGCATTGAAAATGGCGATTCGCTACTTAGCACAGAGGCTTCTGGGAAGGGTGAGCTGGTTCTGTTAATCTGTGAGTTTGGGGTTAAAAAGTGTAAATTATGGTTAATCTTTTGTTTAAGAAGGTGCATAAAATATGTGAGGGAGTGGTTTGTGTTGTTAATCAATCTCTTTTTCAGGCGAAAAGTCATTTCTGTGCGATCTCTGTGGTTTTGCTGGTGGAACTCGACACGCTCTTACAAAACACCGCCGCCAACACACAGGTAACACACACTCACACCTAAACATGTTCTTTAATACATATACAGTGTCTTGTAAAATTATTCATCCCCCTTAGTGTTTGTCCTGTTTTGTTGCGTTACAAGCCAGAATTTAAATGGATTTTGGGGGGGTTAGCACCATTTGATTTACACAACATACCTATCACTTTAAAGGTGCAAATTGTTTTTTTTTTATTGTTATACAAACAATAATTAAAATGAAAAAAAAAACAAACAAATAAACCCAGAAATCTGGAGTGCGCATAGGTATTTACCCCCCCAAAGTCAATACTTTGTAGAGCCACCTTTTGCTGCAATTACAGCTGCAAGTCTCTTGGGGTATGTCTCTATT
>JAOANJ010000016.1:14292514-14302949 GCA_026413345.1 Ariopsis seemanni
CGAGTAGAGTTTTTATTTCGTCCTCGGTTGTTTCAGCAACACGCTCTGGCATTTTGTTTTTCTCTACTCATGGGATATGAGCTGATAGCCTAGTAATAGAGTAGCCAATCAGAGCGCGTGATTGCTCATATCCAGTGAATGTGGACAGAATAAATTTTATTGGATTTGCTAGTTTCCTCTGAATGGATCTCAAATCCTGTTTTAATAGCTCTTTCGTTAACGGTTATAAGATATTAAAATGTTTTTAATTCCTGCATGGTAATAAATTTGACAGGTTTCTGTTGTTCAGTTATCTTGTTATCATTTTTACAGTAATCGCTGCATCATTGAAAACGTCAAATCCAAAATGTGCCATTCTTAAGAAACTTGTTCGTTCAGAAAACAAGATGCTGCTTAAAAACAGCTGATTTAGAACAACACGGTTTCCAAAATGGTCACTAAACTTTCTTTTCTCGACCCTATGTAGTGAGCATGTATAGTGAAGAGGAAGCCAATTGAGACCATGTCCAAGTGAGCAATAGGGCCTAAAATATGGGGAAAAAATTGTGTTTGTGTATAAATCATAAATCCATATACACACACAGTACTGTGCAAAAGTCTCAAAGAAGTGCTGTAGCGCAAAGATGCCTTCAAAATCAATGAAATTAAACATTTCTATATTAAAAACAATCTAGAATTCGCAACAGACAGCAATAAATCAATCAAGCAACCTAGACTATATTTGGTGTGACAACCCTTTGCTTAAAAAAAAATATATATATATATATATATACTCGTTTCGGAGACAATTTGTGCAGTTTTATAAGAAAATTATCTGCTAAGTTTTACTGAGAATCTTCCAGAACCAGCTTCAGTTCTTCTGGACACTTTGACTGTTGCACTTGCTTCTTAATTATTTTCAGCAAAACCCAGTCGCCTTCATTATGGGTTTTTGTATGAAAAGTAGTTTCTGATGTAATGTACTGCTTTCTCTCCTGCCATGCTGGAAAACGAATGGTTGGAAATCGAAAATATTTTTGTTCTGACTCGATAATGCAGAAGTCATATTAAAAAAACAAAAAAAACCAAAACCCACACACCGAGAGAGAGAGAGCAAAGCTTGTACAAAAAAGGGTGTATGTGCCAAGACTTTTGCACAGTACTGTACATACACATACATATTTTTATTGCGCATTTTACTTTATTGTGAACACCGAACACTAGATTTTATGTTCTTATTTTTGTCACCATTTTATAGAAAAGCAATAAACCACTAGAGGGCATCCTTCACATCCTGACACATATCATCACTAACACACCATCGAGTAGTTTATTGCTTTAATAAATCTTCCAACTGGAGACGAGTTAAAGGTAGACTGATTCGACTTTGAATATTAACATTACTGCCAATACTGACAAATCTTTCCTTCTCACTTTTAACAACATGACTTTATAGTGTGTGTTTCCTTAACAGGATAAAACTGGAGGCTTATTCATTTTCAAATGTATTCAAATGCGACAAAATGTAATCAGCAGCCCTAACAGTTACCTGTTGGGGTTTTCCCCCAGACGCGAGTCCTCTTCAAAAAGAAAGAAAGAAAGAAAAAAAAAGGCACAAACACCAAGCCCTCTTTATGCCTCGACTTCAACATAGTCAAAGCTTAATGCTGAAATAGTGCAGACTTTTTTTTCTTTTCACAGAAAGAAATGTGTGGGCAGGGAAAAAGTTGGCACACCATCAACACGCATACTATCAAACCAAAAACCAGCGAAAAATCGAAACACACACCAGACACACTCACGTGGTGATCATTTGCAGTGTCCCGAACACAACATTTAGGGAAGTCCACGTTCTCTGAAGCGCAGAGACAGAAACGCCAGTGTACACAAGGCCTGAGAGGTACGAAACACGCTCACTAACACATGAAACAAAACAAAACGAAAAGTATAAATGGCAAAAGGGAAAAGAAACAGATTCCCAAACACGTCAAACGAGATCAGTATATCGGAGGATACATAAAGAGACGCGATGCTTCGTACTACATGAGAATAAAGAGTGACAAAAATCTCTAACTCGGATAAAACGATAAAAAGTGAACAACTATTAGTCAGCCATTAAATGCCATCGTGATCATTCTGAAGTGAGTGACATCATTAGAATTCAAAGTCATAGAAACGAGTTCAAATAATCTGCAGAATTCATTCATATACAACGCATGAGAACTAAATCTTGTAAATATTACCCAATACTGCCGGCAGTCTAAAATCAGTCTAAAATTATATTAAAAAAAAAAGTTACTTGCCCTCTTATAAACCAGTACACAATAAAAAAAAATTCATAAAAACAAAACACAGAACCTATAAATAAGCCAAATAAACTCGTGTAACTCTACATGATGCTTTCGGATATGGCGATAAAGATTAAAACATAAACAATCCAAAAAAAATAAAAATAAAAGGGAATAAAATCCACTACTTCATTAGAAGCCTTATAATGATGATGATAATCGGTAATAACAAACAGCTTATGAGAAGAGAGGAAGTGGGGCAGTTGTGCACTCTACGTGTGTGTGTGTGCGTGCATGTAATATGTACAACTGATCTCATACACAAAATGACGTGTGCATCATGTCTACACAGATGTATAGAAGGGAGGCAGTGGATTGCAGGCACTGAGAGCTTGTTTGGGGGGGTCGAGAGGATGGCTGTGTCTTCACACACAGCATCTCCTCTCTTTACGGGTTACCTCGAGTTTAAACACAGAAGAGGGAAAAAAAAAAGTGCCAATATACTGCACAGATACCAATGAGGCAGTTTTTTTTTCCCCAGAAATGCAAGGAAGAAATGCATCTTGTTAAGAAACATGAAGCAATACTTTGGTATCACGTACTTGGTGCTTGCGTGTGCTCGATTCAAACGCTATCAAATGTAACAGTACTTTTGGGAACTCTTTCCTGGTACCCTTTAAAGACTTTCGAAGGAGGGAATGAAATTTGGAATCGAGTCCCTCGGGAAATCCCTCAGACGTACGGCACACGCGCCTGTATCACGGCCGAATCGTGGAGTGTATGGTCTTTTGTTGTTGTTATTTTTTTTCCATTTTCGTTAAAGTGAACTGTGCATCTCTTGGCGACGTCAGAGGAAAAACTAAAACCCTGCCTGAAGACTTAACAGTACCACTTGTGTCTAATGAGTAGAGTACTCCAACCCCACAATCCTCTAATCCTCGATCCGTTCCTGCAACAGATTCCGACGTTTTTATTTTTTCTTCTTTCAGCAGGCTTTAGTCTTAACTGTCTAGTCATGATTCGTTATAATTTCCGCTTCATTTTTTTTTTCCTATTTTATCTTTTCGTTTCCTGAACATGGTCGAAAACGATATAATGCAACGAGCGTGAACTGTGCTGTTAAAGCTGTGATGTGCTCGATGAGCTCTACATGACGAAAATCACTACATGACGAAATATCACTACGTCAGCTACCACGATAAATTGTCCTTATATTTGTCCTTTGTTTTTTTTCTTCTCTAAACCTTGCATTTTTTGCATGTACAAAAATTGTGAATTAGTGATTTTTTTCTTCTTTCCAAAGTTTTAAAACACTTTTTTTTCCCTCTCAGGTCAATTCTCCCTTCTGAAAAGTATGTATGTATTTTGTATCTTTTTTTTTTTTTTGTCCTTTAGAGTCAATAGACTGTGCAATCTCTTAGTGGCAACCGAATTGCTAACGCTAAACCTTGTTCTTCATCAGAGGACTTCCTGATTAAAAAAAAAAAAAAAAAAGGAGGTGAAGAAATGCAGGAGGTCTTCGGCCATTAGATGGCGGATTTGAAGGAGGGAAGGATGGGAAATGTGACGAACTTCCAATTCCCTTCCTTCAGTAACCGTCTTTTCTTTTTTTTGTTCTCAATCCTCTTGTTTTTCAGCCAGACATAATGGAGTAGGTTAAAATATTATGCGCTCACATTGATTACAAAAAACAAAACAAAAATAGACAAAAAGAAAATAAGTGTAACAGTAACTCAAATCAACAGTGTGAAGAATCAGAGCTCGGAGTCTGTGCGCACTTTGAGGCGAGTGTGCTGATCCTCCCCTTGAAGTGTGCCTTTGAAGGAAAGAGCCCTAGATGAGAGAGGCAGCTTAATGCTGAGTTCGGGGTGGTTTATTCGGGTGCCGTGGCCGACGGGGACGGCTAAGTGCTTCATCTCAGTACGAGAATCCGGAACGATCCGCTTCCTCTTCTTATATCCACTACTGCACTTATTCACTTCTTTCTCCTCCTCTTCGAAATTGAAAGTCTCATGGCCGCACTTGACTTTGGCTATGCCCTCAGGAGGTCAGCATCTCCTCCTAGGTCAGATTGGGGGTAGCGGGGAGGGCGTGTGTGTGTGTGTGTGTGTGTGTGTCTGTATTATGAGAGAGCGTGAGGAAGGACACTAGTGAGGCCTCAGAACTCCCATTCGGACGGCTCCTCTTTGCTGGCGGCTTTCTCCAGCCGGTGGATGATGTTATTGAGGTTGGCGGCTTTCTTTTTGCGCAGGCTGTTGTCCTTGGGGTTGTGCGAGAAGCCGAACAGGACGAGGCCTGTGGTGCCACCCTGGTGCCCGCTGGTGCCAGGTCCTTCGGCGGCTGAGGTAGTGGGGTCTCCAGGGGTCGGCGAGTTAGACGGAGTGGGCTCCTTGGGCATGTCCTCGGGGCCGGAGGTGGGCTTTTCGTCGCTGGGGGTGTCGTGTCGCCCCTCAGCCGCGCAGTCTGAATCTGTGCCATCGCAACCGTCGCCTCCTTTTCCTGCCTGGACTGAGGGGGAGCCGCCTTCGCCTGCTGAAGCTGAGCCTGAGCCTGCCGCCTGGATCTCCTCGATAAAGAGCTCCCGACGGATACGAGACCTGCAGAGAGCGAGCAAGAGAGAGATTAGAAATCTGTACTTTATCTGAGTGTATAGATCATCATTAAGTAAGAAACGAATTGGGTAGATGGATGGACAGAGATGCATGAATGAATGGAGAATTATACAGTTAGAGAAAGGGTGCGATATACAGAAAGGATAAATGGATGAGAAACAGATCTAAAGATGGAGGGATATTGCTCTGATGGAAGTGAGACATGTATGAAGGGAGGTACAGATGGTAGGATATAGAGAGGAATAACTCTATGGAGGGAGGGAGAGAGGGAAGCATGTACAGATAAAGGGAAGTACTGAGGACTGAGTGGATGGATGGATCGATTAAGGGATTTACAGAGCCCTGAATAGATGGAAGGAGGTATGGATACATTTTGAGACCGAGATGGAGGGAAGGAGAGATCCGTGGGCAGAGGGATTTGGGTACAGAGCGAGGGAAGGACGCTGGGATGGAAAGATACACTGATGGAGGGATGTTTGGATAGAAAGCTGCACAGACGGAGGAATGAATCAGTAGATTCATGGAGGTATGTTGAATGGAGGGATGGACTGACCAGAAGACAAAGGAATAAATGCAAAAATGTATTTGGGGATGAAAAGGGGGGAGGGAAAGTTTCAAGGATGGATGGAGGAAGAGAAAGAGGATGGATGACTGCTATGAAGAAGGCATTAAAAGTACTGATACCACAAGGTGGCTGAATGCTCAAATCTGATTGGTCAGAAGGTGTGCGTTATTTTCATACAAGTTCCAGCTGTAACTGAATATTCATGCGCTTGTATGGCGGATGCTCTCCATAACACGAGTGCATTCTTCGAGGAAAAAAAAAGGAATAGATTCTGTAGTTGTAGCTTACTAATCCCCATATCAGCTCCACACTAACAGAGCAAAAGCATTTTTTGTTCCTAACACAGTGTTAATGAACGACTAGATGACGGTTCAGTTCGTACAGCTCTGGCATGTACTAAAGAAGAATACTGTAATCTTTAAAATCATTACATACAAATCATACACAGATTGAGATTTAGACTATGCAACTGGATTAAGGTCAGATCTTGCAGAACATACCTGTAGTTGTGGAACCAGTTGATGACCGTGCTGGTTTTGAGGTTGAGCTGGGTTGCCAGTTCCTCGATGGTCTTCGGAGATGGATAGGGCTTCTGCTGGTAGGCCCTCTTCAGCGCCTCCTTTTCCTCGGGAGCTAGGACCACCCGCGGTTTCTTCAGCTGCTGCTGAGGGTGGTGCTGAGGGCTGGTGCCTGGGCCAAACTCTGACCCTGTCAGGCCACTGTCCACTGGCTGGGCATCGCTGACCGAGCTGTGGCGTCGCTTCATGTATGCTGTGGAAACATGAACAGAGTGTGTCGGTCATAACAGCAGCAGTTTGGTATTAAGCTGTACAATACAGCATGATAATCTAAAATGAGAAGGATTCTACAGTAGAGCTGGGACTGTATAGCACCAGAGTGTCACTGGGAACAAGCTTATACCATACTGCATATAAAAACAGTCAACATTTAGCTGGTAGTGTCTGATGGAGGATAAAAATCCAGAAAAGACATCAATAAAGCTTCCAATTTATTATTACAAAATGTATTTCCATTTAAATTTCATGATTTATCGATACATTTATTTAAGAATATACTGAAAGATTTATTAAAGGTTTGAAGGATTCTAATATGCAAATTAGCTCTGTAAAAGCACATTATGACTGAAATGTGTCTCACACTGTACTATACAGTTTTGGTAATTAGAATGACAAGATTATCTGTTCCTTTATCTGGCAGTACGTTGGTTACAGTACCCTTAACATTAGCAGAGTGGTGTAGTGACGTGTCGTTTGTGAACAATTTGTTCATTCTGAACTACGCTTTTGTGCGACTCTGGAGTAATGAGTCGTTGGAGTGATTCGTTGATTCATTTTTCCCTGGGCCACATAGACGCGCCACTCAGTCTCGGCTTCGTTCACGTACAGGTCTTTCGAGTACGAGTCTCTCATTAAGTGAACGTTTGGAATCCTTCAAACCTTCAGTCTAAGTTTCCATTTATCCATCAAAAAATCTTTAAATATATGGACAATTTTTCAGCAGAGAAGCTAAAATTATGAAATTATTAAGACTGCCTTAACTTGTCAGCTCAGTGACCTTGGTAAAGTGTGGAATCCAAGGCAAAATGTCCTGAAAACCGTATTTAAAAATCACCACCCCGATTATAGCAATGTCGCTTCAGATAAATCTTGGTTTGAATTTTAAGAAATGAAAGTTCAGTTTTTTATGATGTAATTCCATTTCTGACTTTCCTTTCCTCGTAAAAGATTTTGCGTTTAGAGTTAAAGAGACCCCATAACTAGAGGTGTGACGATTCAGTTTTTTCATGATTGTGACCTTCCGACTCGATTTGAATCACGATTCATATTTTTTTGTCCACTATTCTATAACTGATGCAGATCACTGTCAATGTTCTGTTAACTCTCAGCCTAGAAATGTAGAGCAATTAAAAAAAATTGCCTTTGGAGTCTTTATTCAGACTCCAGTCACTCTCGGACTTCTACGCGGAAATGGTTTCTGCTTCTTACTTGAAGAAGTCCCAGATTCAACTTGTTGACGTTTAGATGCAGATTCTTCGCGAAACTTCGGTTTCACATTGATCTCAGCTGCTGGATGGTGCCGTCGAATATGATTCTGCATGTTAGTGGTGCTGCCATGATGAGGAAACTTAGACTCCCACAGCTTACACAACACGTTTTCTGTCACGAGACAGTAAGAAATGCCGCCAAACTGGGCTTTTAAAAGCCGGTGACTTCGGGAACTCCGAGTTCTCTGCCATGTTGTTCACAAAGCAACATGTGATCTCGCAAGATCACTACCACAAACAGCTCCAGGCACAGAATCGAATTTTTAATATCAAAATTATGCCATTTGTCGAAATTTGTTATGCATCTCGGGCTATCAGGATGAAATTAGGTATTGCTGGTGAATCGTCAGTGATTCATTAAATTTTAATTGATTTTTGAATCGCGGATTGAAATGGATCGATAGATTGGGGATCGATTAATTGTCACACGTCTACCCCATACAGTGTGAAATTTTTATTTAAAACAAGTGCTCAAGATTCTTGAGCACTGCAACTACAAAAGTTACCACATTTTGCTGTGAAGGTAATTTCATTACCGAAGAACTCCCCACATCCTTTATTAAATGTGTCAATAAATTATGAAATATAAACTGAAAATAGGTTTGGGTGTAATAAATTGAAACATTCATTGTTGTATTTATTGGACACTACATTTACGGATTTACAAAGATAGGTCACAAAAAAAAAAATCCTCCATAAAAGTGCAGTCTTGTGTATATATATTTTTATATAATATATAAATGAAAACACCACCAGGTGTCAGCATTGCCTTGAACATGTGACGCATATGCTTTCGAATTTCCACTGGGACAAACGCTCACATCATTTATTTGGATTATGACGACATGTTTTCCATATTGGGGGAACATTTTCAAAATTTACTGCACAACCGAGATTCATAATTCATAAATCTCGCTCTATGCTGATCAGCAAATTGCAGCCAATAAAAAAAGAACTGGCGAGACTAATGCCCTGATGAAATCATATTTTAATGACGTAAACACCTGCAGTCGATTCTGTGGGTTATTACAGTACGTTCAGTTTGTTGAGAATAACACGAGGCATAAATAAACTCAGTGTTCAGCACATGCACGTGTGCACACACCATCATCAGCACTCGAGTGAAATGCACAACTCTGCTTCAAGTCTAATCCCATATTCTCTAAACTCTTGCAGTTTAACTTTCGAGAGGTCACAAGCCAGCTGCTCAGCTTGAACTGGAGCTGTTGGAGGGGATGTGATTGCGCATCACTATGCCATGGGGCTGGTTTAGTGAGCAGGGGGTCACTCCGTGCACTTCTTTCTCTCTCGCTGATCTCTGGGATGTTAGTTGAGGTCATGGGTCTATCGCTGTGGATATGAGGGTAGTTTCGAGAGAACTAGTTTCGAGACATGTTGACATGTCTCTGATACTGAAGGAGCATGTACAAACACACACTGGGCTCTGATTTGTGTGTGTGTGTGGTGTGTACACACCACTGAGCAGCCGTGCCAGGGAAATGAGCAGCAATGCCGGAAAGAACCGTTAAACAGGCCTAATCACTTCAAGAATGTTCACTTAGCTTTACTTCAGGCAGATAGAGAAAGAGAGAGAGAGAGAGAGATGACGATGATGATGAGCACAGCACTCTGAATAAGAGAGACCATGGCCTGTCACATCTAATGAAAGGAGTGACACGGTGGTGGCTGATGAGGGCCGACAGCGCAGAGGGGATGACTCCCTGAGGAGGAGTGAATGAGGGAGGGGGGGAGAGAGAGAGAGAGAGAGAGAGAGAGAGAGAGGGGAGAGAGAGAGAGGGGGATGGTGGAAGAGGAACTGATAAAAGCAAAAATGACTATAAAATAAAGCCTTGCATTTCTGATGGTTAGGAAATATACACATGGTGCATACAATCAATCTCTCTCTCTCTCTCCCCCCAGCAAGCTATGAAATATCTTACATCTTGCACATTTACATCCATGCATACCTCCCTCTCCATATATGTATCAACAATGAACATTACTTTAGCAACCAACTAAATTCAAGAGGAAAAAAAAAAAGTATTCATTGAAACTTTTTTTGGGGGGATGGGTGGGCAAGGGCAAAGAACAAACGTATAAAGACTTGCGCAAGTGTGCACACTACTACTTCGTTAAAGCTCCCATTACTTGTACTCCAGCACTCCATCTCTTTGGGTAACAGTTTACCAACTTCACTGCAAAAACACTCCAGACCCATCAAACTGCATGGAGATCTTCTGTGCACAGCCATCTTCCTGTCATTCAATATGTTTCCAACAGGATTTAGATCTGGGCTCTGACTGGGCACTTCCAAAACACTGATCAGCATCTACTCTTCCTTTGCTGACTCGCACTTATGTTTTGGGTCATTACTGTGCTGGAAGGAAGGTGAAACGTTTCTTCGTCTCCAGCTGTCGAACAGATCCCTGTCGGTTTTGTGCCAAAATAGATTGGTATTTGGAGCAATACATGATCCTTTCTCTCCTGATTCGAGCCCCAGTCCCAGCTGAAGAGAAGCAGCTCCAAAGTACAATGCCACCACCACCATGCTACACTGTACGTATATAGTGTTCTTCGGGTTTTAATTTATGCACCAAATATGTCCATCTTTTACAGTTTTGCCCAAATATTATACCATGGTTTTGTTAGATGGTAACACGTTTTGCTGCATGGTTTAGGGCAATTGTAAGATATTTTTGTGAGATAGGGTTTCCATCTAGCCACCCTACCCCATCGCCCAGACATGTTAAGAATCCAGGACGTTGTTCTATGCAGGGAGTGAGCAGTACTTGCAAGAATTCTCAGATAGTTACTTTTGAAAATGAGTCTGAATGTTCCTGGATAATTCTGAGCACAGTGACGTGCTCCATTCTCAAAAGGGTGTGCAGACTTTGATTAACCTGGTTGCAAAAATAGTTTTTTCAGT
>JAOANJ010000016.1:14323429-14333767 GCA_026413345.1 Ariopsis seemanni
TATTGGACCGTCTTTTGCCACAGACACAAGATGCAGATACTGCAGTTTGCCTTTGCATGGCAGAGTTGCCTCAGGTATGAGAAAACGTATGAACACACCCTCAATCTGTAGCAACAGAGCTACTTTCTCTGAGTTTTTTTTTTAATGAGACTGTGGCTATATGGCAGTGTAGCTAACTGGCCTCTAACAGTCCAGCATGTGAAAGGTTTGGTATAGAAGGATAAAATGGACCTTAAACATGTTCAAATGGTCCCAAAAAAAAAAAGAAGACTCGATACAGAAACAATAGGGCCTTGAACCTCCGGTGCTCGGGCCCTTAAAAAAAAAAAAAGGCTCTCTGATGACCTGTGAACTCACACCCTTTTGGTTCCCAGGACAGACAGACACCACTGAACTATTTAAAAAAATATATATTTCTATGTGTTATCCAAAAATCTAAAGATAGCAGTAACACTCAAAGCCATTCCTTCTGTCCCTTTGCCATGCACAGGTAAGCAATGTAGGCTCTGGGCTACCAGATAGCCTTGTTACAGAAATTTTTAGTCATGCACAAGTATGACCAATGCAAGCTTTTACTTAGTCATGCACAAGTAGCTCATAATCATTGACACGCTTCCAGTAGCCATGCAAATCGCTAAGAATTGCTCGCTTTCCTCCAAACCCAATTGCTACCTCCTGATCAAGTCCAAGAGTGTCTGCTCACCTCTTTGGAGTCCTCCATGCTGTGGTTCTCGTCAGGAAGGCCAGTTCCTCGGCGCTCTTGCTGCAAGTTGTTCCACCACTGCTCCCTCCACTGAACCCTGGAGGCTCCATCCTGGCCTGGAGATGCTGGCCGCTCCTTCTTAATGCTGCTGAAGTCGAGTAAAGGGGACGGAGAGGGCGAGGAGGGCGAGGAGGATGAAGAGGGAAGCAGTGGAGGAGGCTTCTTCAAGCCCAGCACCAGAGGGCTGTATGAGGTCAGGGGGGCGCCCAGTGGCGATGGTGCCAACACTTTAGGCGACAATGCCGAGAGATCGCACTGAGAGAGAGAGGAGGAGATGGACGACGAGGATGACGATGAAGAGGAGGAGGACAAGGAGGCCTGCTGGGCTTCCATCTCACGCCGTGCCTGCTCTAGGATGGAGCGAATGGCCTCATCTGAACCTCCTCCACCTCCACTTGATGAGGATGGAGGTAGGGACGCATCAGCTGTTTGATGGGGAAACAAAGCACATTAGGACAACATTTTGGATTTTTAATCGGTTTTGGGGGAATGGGAGATCACGACTTGCCTGCTTTCTGGACCTGCAGTTCACGCTTGGCTTGCTCCAGGATGGACTTGATGGCTTCATCAGAGCCGCTTTCGGTTGTGCGGATACGGGTGGTGATGTTGCCTAGAAAAAGGAAGAGGACATGGAGGATAAGAGGAGAACAAAGAACGGAAAGATCACTCAGGGTAAACTAAATTCTTTAAGTAGCAACAACAGAAACAGGATTACAATTGTGAACTTATGGAGAACATTTATATTGATTTTTTTTTAATGCTAACTGAGGAGCTGCTCCTTTTCTGGGACGTTTCAAAATGTAAGTGCATGTGATAACATCTGAAACGATGGAAGGCGTGATCTAGAAGTAACAGCAGACTGTATGTAAAGTGGTACCCAGCCATGCTCAGAGTTCTTTAAAACACTGTCCCCCTTGTAAGCCATCTATCCAACAATATACGTTTATCACAGTTTAAAAGCTTTCGCTGTGGCTTCAAATATTAGTTTTGAGACACCAGTGAAAAACCAAACGAGCAAACTGGTATGTTTATTTGACCGAGTAAGGTATTTCTGCAACACCCGCTTGTTAGAAAGGGCTATTTCACGCCACCCAGCCCTCACAAATGGGCCCTCATTAAAAGACCTAAATTATATATTGGGAATCTGGCCTGACGTCAATCAGGCAGCCGATGTGGTAAGCACTGTGCTGGAGGTGCCTGTGATCCATTTGCACACCACAGGAAAGAACTTACTGAAAAACCCACAGAGGATAAAATCCTGCATGTTTTGCTGGGCTATTCTTTAGGTAGAGATGCATTCGTGATTGTCCTTAAGATTCCACGCCACCTAACATTAAACACCATGCAGTGAGTCAAGAGGACTTTTACTGAAAATCTAATCAGTATTAACTTATAAGGCCACAGCTATACTACTTCTCAGAGCGCAAAAGGTCAGGGAAGGTCACCAGAGGACCTGGGCCACACTTAACTATCTAATAAACTTGGAAAAAAAATGGACTAGGGGACACACCTGTCCGCGGGGCGCCTTCCGAGCCGGCTCTCCGCTTCGGGCCTTCCTGAAACATGCGGCTAAGGGCCTGGCCTGGGCTCTCTGTCAAAATAAACGACAGGAAAAAAAATGGATGACAAGATGAAAGAAGGTACGTGTGGTTGAACGGAACGTTGAATGCTAGCACGGCCAGGAGGGTGGAGTGGAGAACGGGTTGGAAATGACTGACAATGGACGTGATTCAAGTTCCATACACACACACAAAAAAAAAAAAAAAATCTACTGAGGATGTTTGTGTCAGTTCAACGGTTGAGACTAATGCCCTCCAAGGCATACTTGACCACGAGGGACTTCAAATTACATGTTTGGGGTAATGTTATCTTCCAAATAGAATACTCTTAAAGGAAACACATTTCTAAATGCAAACATGAAAAAAATATGACTGTAAAAGCTCAGTTTATAGTTGAGACATCAGACTTTAAAGGAGTGGCCATCACAGTTTTTAAGAGTTCAAACCAAAAGTTAGCAAGACAATTGCTGGCCATTTCTGTCGTCATGCGAATGCCCAGGTCAGACAGCAGAAAGACGCATGCTGCAATCACAGGTGGACGCAGGCGTCTTGTGTCAAATCCTTCGTTGTGGTCAGACGTATTGCAAGACGCAGAGTTTTTAAGCGGTTATGACAGGATGCAACCAGGTGGAAGCAGACGTAGCTAGACGCAGGTTGACGCAGCACACAGAAAATCTTTAAAAAAAATATAAAGCCAGGTTGTTGTAAACTATTTGCAGGTGCAGACTGCGTCTACCTGCAATGCATCGCAGCCATCTCTAAAGACTTATCTTCCCCTGAATCAGCCTGCGTCTAGCTGCTTCAACCTGCGATTGGTCGCTCGAGTGTTGCACGATCACCTGCCTCTATGTGCATCAACCTGCTATTTGCAATGATTGTAAGCGAATCGCAGCTGAAATGTGAACAGATTGTGTCAATCTGCCTTTACTAAAGACCCTCTGCAACACTCTGCCATTATCTGCGTCGTCGTGCGTCGATGCAAGACCAGGGTTTCGTCTACGCAAGTAGTTGAAAACTAGCTGCAGCCTGCCATCTGACCTGGGCATTAGTTACGTCACTCCAAGACCTTCTCCAATCAACTGAAACCCAACCCAGCCTCGGTTCCTGACTCAACCTGAAGTACCCAGAACCTTCAAGTATGAAAGCATTTTTGTCACTGGCCTGAGATCAGAGTGGACACTTTAATTTTGATAAGCAAGAATCCTAGGTCAGTAAAGACTGGCTAAAGGTGGCGTGGAACGAAACTCTCCATCCAGAACTTCTTGTCACCTTCCCTCATGGTCAATACTATTGATCAGTAAAAGGTTCTGGTATCGATTAGTGTGTGGTGAGGACAGGCGGTGGAGCCTGAAGGACGACTGGAAACTTGGTCATGTGGAAACGAGTTGTGATGGAAAAGATGTGAAGGATCTAAACTGACAGTTGAATCGATTTGCACAGGAGGAGAAACCAGTTCATCATGGCCTATCGGTACACATAATTGTCTACAATTCAAAGCAGCAATTGTTTGTTAATTAAGTGTATTCAGAACGTTAACTGGAAATGCCAGATTTAATACCCAGGCGATAACGTAGTATTGTGTCAGATCTCTGCATTCTCAGATCATGATATCAACACAGCATGGCATGGCATGCCTGGTGCCAATTCGGACTCATTAAATAATGAAAGCTGGCCTGCTGAATAATGACTTACGGGTATTGAAGAGGACATGCTTCACGTTTTACTGCGTTTGTGCAGCTCAAATTGATCATTAGCACCATGCTTATGAAGTTTTGTCAGTCATCTAGGTTAGGATCGGATTGGTGGGATGGTTTTCCCACAGGCAGCCACTGTAGGTATTGGATTCATGGATAACTAGATACGGGTTACTCTTACAGAATGGTGAGGAAAGGGTTAAATCACTGCAGTTGAAGGAAGAATGTGATAATGAACGGGTATGGATGTGTGTGTATGTGTGTGTGTGATGCCCCTCCCATAGTGACATAACTACCCACCTTCCTGTCAAACATCATTTACAAAAGGCACCACTTTTGTGACCTTGATGACTGATAAGGCATGATGCTAATAACAGACTAGAGCTACAGAGGAAAAAAAGTTTAATTTAGGAGAGATCTCACTCACCTCTTTGCCTGCCCTGGATGCTGCGTAGTGCCAAGATGTTCTGCTCGTCAGAGAGGAACTGTTTCATCTTATGGAAGGGCTCCTTGCCACGGATGGTGAGCTTGCTCCAGGGTTTGGGGCGTGCCAGGATTTCGCTGACAGACCCCTGCGACAGGCCGAGCACATAGTGCCCGAAGACTCGCTGCCCGATGTTGTGCTTGATCAGCTGCTCTTTGACCTGGCGTGCAATCTCCGCCGTGTCCATGTCCTCGCCTTCGGAAGCGCTGCCTGCACCCTCGGAGCGGCTGGGTGACGGCGCTGTGCCGTTTGTATCAGGGCTGGCGCAGGGCTGACGTGGCGGAGCGGGCGCCAGTGCCAGGGGCGTGTAGTGGGTGTGGCCGAAGTCCTGCAATGCTTTGGAGTAGAAGGTGTGCATAAGCTGGCGCTGCAGCAGTGAGCCCAGTGCCACCTTACCCGCCAGGGGGAAAGCGGTACCGTAGAGGTCCAGTGCCGGTGAGTAAGTATGTCCGCCATTAGCGCTGCTAGCTGTGGAGGACTCCGCGGGTGGGCCAGCAGAGTTTGGGCCTGCTCCTGAGCGACCCAGGAGTGGAGAAGGGGCGGGAGGGGGTGGGGCCAAGTTGGCAGAGGTGGGAACGTGTGGCACGGTCTCTTCTTTCACTTTCTGGCTGGCTGACCCTACAAGAAAGGGCAAACACAATGCATTATGGGGGAGTTAACAAAAAAGGGGTCTGACAAAAGACAAAGTGTTCTTTTTTCCTTTTTTTTTGGTATTCATTTACTGTACAAAAGAGAAAAGATTATAAATCTGTATTAATGGCTTTTTTTTTTTTTTTTGCCAAGCCCCCCAGACAAACCGCCCATGCATTTGTAGTTTGCACCTTTCTTGTAAGCAACAGCATGGTAGGACAAAGACTTCTGACAATAATGGCCGCCATGCAAAGTGACACTGCCATCCAGGTCCGCTGCCATCAGTGACGAGAGGCAGAACAAGTGCATAAAAAAAATAAAAAATAAACAAACAAATAAATATATCCAATAAATCCAGTCTTTGGCTCAGGCTGTTGAGCAGCACGACTCTGGTGGCCAACTCGGACTTTATGATTGTCCATTCCTGTTCCTGTTCCTCCTACACGGCTGAAGGGATTCAAGCTCATTACCACAAAAACAGTCTCTGCCGATGAAGTCTTCGGGACTCTTTCAGTTCTCACAGTGATTATATTTTGTGTATATAAAAACTAATCAAGCAAGCCACTTTACTGTTGTTAAGTGCACACTATAAAACTTTTTTTTCAGGAATCACGAAGAAAAACCTGAACATCAGCAAAACTGCACAGTTTTAATAAAGGTTATATGTTAAAAATGGTGAATATTCATTCGATGACCTCATGTGAACAAATTAAATATTCAAACGCCACTGCAGGGCGAATGGAAACTGCACACGGGTACACTTTAGAGCTTAACACAGGTAGACGTTTCTCTGAGGTGAATAGTTCGAGGGGAAAATTTAAGAGCTTAAAAAGCACAAAGCAGTTTTTTCATGGATCTCGCGTCATGCTCCACATTCGAGTACGATGAGGTACAGCAGAAAACAAAGACTCGATCTACCTGAATGCAAAAGCACCTGTGGAAAGCTCAAGTAAATAACCTTAAAGCATCTCTTTTTGAAGAGTGGACGTTAATCAGAGTAATCAACAAATCCATTTTGTGTCCGTAAACGACCAAAGGGCGCTTTAAATTAGAGGGATGTGATGAGGTTAGGCCATAGCGACCTGCCAATTATGGTAATTTTATGCAAGACTCTGAGCGCTATGTAAATATCCTGTTTATGCAGCCCCAAAGCGAATGCTCTTAACATTTTTTTCCTCATCCACTCATGCATGCAAACCAGCACTGTTAAATGTCAGAGCTTGTAAACCACAACCAGTTTAAAAGATAAAAAAAAAATGTTTAAAAAAAAAACCAAAAAAAAAAAATAAACCCACAACCAACCAAAGGGATGACAGAAAGTGACCGATTACAACCCTATGTATTGGTGCACATTTTCTAATACCAACTTATCAAATAACAAAGCAGGATACAGTAAAGCATATAAAAGGGTATCACTGTATATCTGTGGCGGCCACTTTATTAGGAACACCTGTACACCTACTAATTGTACAATTAGCCAATCATGTGGCAGCAATGCAAAAAATCGTGCAGCAAACAGATACATGTCAAGAGCTTGAGCGTGTGGTGGTTCTGTGGGTGAAAAGACCTTGTTGATTGCTACAGTAACTCAAATAACCACTCTACAAATGCGTTGAGCAGAAAAGCATCAACAAGTCGAACCGTGAAGTTGATATTCTACAACAGCTGAAAACCACATCCAATTGCACTCCTGTCAACCAAAAACAGCAACCTAAGGCGATAGTGGGCATGGCCTAAAGGTTAGAGAAGCAGCCTTGGGCCCAAAGGGTTGCTGGGTCAATTCCCAGGACTGGCAGGAAAATCTATAGCTAAAGTACCCTTAACCACCAACTGCTCCCCAGGTGCTGGGTATGTGTGTGCTCATTGTTGTACGTCGCCTGTCATATATCTGGAATGTAATGTACAGTGGGCACATGCTTGATGTGAACATTACCTGATGCTCTTTGGCCTCGATCTGCATGATGTCATGCACTTGCACTACTGTGACATGATTGGATAACTGCATGAATGAGCAGTTTGAACATGTGTTCCTAATAAAGTGGTTGGTGAGAATATGCCTGTGTTTCCAATCAAGACCGCACAGGGGAAGAAAGAAGCAGAGACTATAGTCAGTTCTGCTCAAAATGTCAATGCACATCTGCTGATGAGCAATTATCAAAAGAGGCATGACTAATGCAGCAAAGTGCTGAAGTGGGCCATTTTCTTTCCGACATGAAAAACAGCTCAAAATAAGTGTCTCCATTTTAACAGCATTAACCTATTCCACCCTCTTCCCCCCACCACCTCCAAGACATCCTGGAATACCCAAGTAATGGCTCCATGCGCATTATTTTATCCGAGTAATTTTGAAAATCAACCCGTTTGATTGCAGGGATGCACTCCAAAGGCCCAAATTGAAAACAAAACAACTTTACTGAAGGAGAAAAAAAATCTATATATATGAAAAATAACCGAGGGTTCATGTGTCGCGTGTATCCTTTTTTGAACCTGTGTGGGCTCTTCTGGGCAGACTTACCACTCAGCTCAGTGTTGGCGATGCGGAGTGAAGCGCTCTCAGACTGAAGACTGCGGTTCTTCTCCAGCAGTAACACTTCCAGAGGCTTAGACGAGTCCTGAGATGGAAGAACAAAGTCAGAGCTTTGAGGACAAAGAGGGATGCTACAGTATTACGAACAAATCAAATATCAAGCTGCCTTTGTTAAGGAGAGTTGGTTTAATTGTTGTTATCTCCCAATAGTGGAAAAATGATCTCAGTGACAAACTATGGCTTGGTTTGATTTACTCTGTGCGTTCGGAGATGCTTTTCTGCTCATCACTGTCGTAAAGAGTAGTTACCCTACTTTTCCTATCACCTCAGCAGAGTCTGGCTATTATTTACTGTCTCTTGTCTAACCTCTCTCATCAAAAACGTGCTTCCGCATGCATCACTGGATGATTTTTAGCACAACTGCAATACAATGCATTCTAATACATTATTATCCATACAGGACACTTTTTCAATGGGATAAAAAAAAAAAAAGTGTTCTATTCCCTTCTAGCGGGTTTTGTTCATTTGGTTTGATAGCATGCGATATTGTTAGCATATCGCTTATCCTACATGTATTACATTACTCTACCCAGTGGAGAACGACTGCTGAATATGGTTTACGGATATTGCATGGTTGTCAAGGCGACATGACATCACACAGAGATGTAAAATTTTCACGCTAGTGAAACAAACATGACCCCCTGGTTTGCTTTGTTAAATATGGAAGATTTTGAGAGAATTTTGAAAGAGAAAGACGCATTGAACACCTGAAAGGAATGTATAATAATAATAATAATAATAATAATGCCTTTTTTTCATGGTCTATCAGATATGTTCCATTCATGGATACATTGATATTCCACTCAACACCAGCCAATATTATTTAAATATATCACTCAGATCTGCGATGTATTTTGTATGTAAAATGCGAGTTTTTCAACACAAGAAGATAAACTTCATATCTTCAAGTCAATGTGTGATTTTCTTTTTATTATATCGACACATTCACAAACAAAAAGTACCCAAATTTATCAACAATTCAGTGATTTCCTCACGAGTGACATATAGAGATTTATGTCACAGTTTTGGGTCTCCATGTCTCGGATGGAGCTCGTATGAAAAATATGAGTGGTGTATTTCCCAGTAAAACACTCATGTCTACATAATATAATAGTCTAAGTCTACAAACCATCAACTTTTTCCTCATTTAATGAAAGTCTAGTGCTCATGAGGGGTGGAATTTCCAGCCAAAACCACTCCCATATTTTTTTTTTCTTTATATCCAGGGAATGTTCTCTCAGCATTAATTTATTTGCCTTTCATTTGAAATAAATCAATAAATGTACTGTGATACAGATTGAAATTCCACTTTCCTATTTCCCTTGAAACCTCTAGGTTTAAATCCTTTTTTTAAAATCAAAACTATTTCTGCATGCATCTAAAAGTTTCTTTGCGTCAGTCTTGCGTTACATACCGACTGAACTGGGTTTTGGAAAGCAGCTCAAAATTGGATTAGACGTTGGATCTGATGCAGTGCAGTTCGAGCGATATGTAAGAAATAGCCAGGGGATGCTTTGCAAAGTTATGAGAATTGATTTCAACCTTTTTTTTTTTTTGGACAAGACTGCTTGCCCTTCAGCTGTGTCCTCTGCTTAAATAGAAACACTCTTCTACACTTGACTTCCAACTCTCACTGTTAAAGCATAAAAAAAAAAAAACTTTGCATTTTCTGCTTGTTTGGCCCGTACAGCAAGTAAATGTGTGAACGTTTAATTAAAACCTAGCTTCTTTCTTCCCCTCATGGTGTGTGGGCATCGTACTCGTTGTTCATTCCTCAGTTCCTCCATCTGTAGTCTTCTGCTGCTCTCTCCAAAGGGCAGGAACACACTGAATCACCAATCCATCAAGTCCAATGTTTACTTCTTTATAGATTGTGGTGTGTGTGTGTGTGTGTTTTCTCCTCAGTGTGCAGGAAAGCATTTTTCTTCTTTCTTTCAAAAATGCATCAAGGTGATGGCGTTCTAGCTTTCCTCATGCCTGTACAGGACCACGGATGTAGCTGTTATCATAGTAGCAGCACACTAATGAGACACAATAGCTAATTAGCTGTGCCAGGTTTAATTAATCACAACAGCAGCTCATAACCTGCAAGCATTACGCTTGGATGGATTGCTATGGAGCACCAACTACGAGCGAACAAGTGAAGTCGACTTGTTTGGAAGCAGCAGCTGACGAGTGCAGAGGCTGCAGAAATAAACGCCGCCTACACGACACAACACGTGACAGCCGAGGAACATTTTTCTGCCTCTTGGACAGGAAGTTTGCCATAACTAGAAATCCAAAATGCCAGAGTAGAAATACGAAAACTCCCTATCACAATCTGCATTCATGTGTACTAGTCCTCTGGGGTACACACGTAAAAGTTTCCAGTAAAAGTTTACTGGTTTACACAATGGCTGTAGGACACGTGCTCTTAATCACTCCTGATGTAGCTTTCGGTTTCCTCTGGGACATTTGTATCTTAGGTTATATTTAAATTAAATTAAATTAAAGTTCATTATACATCCTCACATTGTTTCCATACCGGCTTTGGTCTTGTTATTGCTACACATACACTATATTGCCAAAAGTATTTGCTCACCCATCCAAATTATCGGAATCAGGTGTTCCAATCACTTCCA
>JAOANJ010000016.1:14385292-14395406 GCA_026413345.1 Ariopsis seemanni
AAAAAACACCAGCTTCATCTCAACCAGCCAGCCCCTCCATCCTGAAGACTTTCCTGTGGTGGAAAACCTCCCCACTCTTAAACACTGACACTGGAGACTCCTCCCATAAAATGGTACATCAACCTCTCCTTCTAGAAATCATCATTTTCAGTAACTATATTTTGCTTTCTTTTTTCAAATCAGGGTTCCCACTGGCACTCATCACGCTTGTCATTAACAAACATAATCCGTCAGTGACGAAGAGAAAATTACTAGCAGTCATCACAGTGACGAATGTATACGTCACCATTATCATCAGTCGTTTTTTCAGAAATCCCTCCACAAATCTAACTGCAGTGAAGAGATGGCGAGAAGCCAGAGTGTAAACAATGAGCACACGCTTGTGACCAATAAAAATCACCTACACAATGACCAAATGAGCGCGGAGTATTTAACCAATCACAGTGCAAATTAATCGGCCTGGTGTGGTGGTGTAATTACCTCTGCTTGAACCAAACAATGGCGCAGTCTAAGCTGGTGAAGTTTTTGGGCGGGCTTCTTCAAGCGCTGAAGATTATTTAAGGGCTGAACCAGCCACAGGGGAGGCACACTCAGAGCCCCGACCGTCCCCAAGCACATTGGACAGTGTTGGTAATACAGGGGTCGGTAAAATACTCAGAGCCCCTACCGTCCCCGAGCACATCAGACGGGGTCAGTAAAACACATTCAGAGCCCCTACCATCCCTAAGCACACTGGACAGTGTCAGTAATACAGGGGTCGGTAAAACACTCAGAGCCCCAGCCGTCCCCGAGCACATTGGACAGTGTCAGTAATACAGGGGTCGGTAAAACACATTCAGAGCCCCAACCGTCCCTGAGCACATCAGACAGTGTCAGTAATACAGGGGTCTGTTTAAAAAAAACAAACAACCAACAACACCACACACACCTAAGTGAAAGTGCTGTCAGCCAGCAAACGACTGAAGGGAGCTATGTTTCAGGTGGCGTGACATGTTGAGTTCCCGTGGCAAACGTATGATAAACACCATGTCGTTCTGTGTTCGATTCATAAATCAACGGCAAATTCAGATTCCTTCACTGTTGGTTGGTCCAAGACTCTTCTCGACTCTGTTCAATTGTAAATCAAGTATTCTGTTGAAGTAGAGGCTAAAGAGAGTCCTAATACCTCTTTTGAATCATTCCCTGCTAAAATAACCTTCTGTAAGCTCAAACTAAAGAGGTTTATTTTAGCTTGATGGTGCACAGGGGGCCCAAAATCAAGTCTCTCTTATTAGAGGTTGGAGTGGAACCCAAATTTTATCTGGAATGGAAAGGCCTAGCTGGATCTGTACAAATATTTGAATTGTGCCAGTTTGGTTGGTATAAACCTGTATTAAGTCTGCTTTGATAAGTCGGTAACTAAGAAAGAAAATACACACTCAGTGAAGAAAAAGTGAAGAATACTTATTGGACTACTTTTCAAGGAAAAAAAGTGGAGAATATTTTTCAGAACTCCGGGAGGAACCCTGTTCAATTGTGTTCGATTTAAAATATTATCAAAACATAATAACTCAATTATAATAACCGGTTCCTCATAAGGAAAAAGCATGTTCTTTGTTGTGTCATGAACACAAGCACACGCGCACACAAATGCATAAATGGAATATTATGGGCTGGCCATGGGCATCGCTGTCACACTGCATTGTTCAGGGTCATCGATGTAGATCAGGAAGAGAGGACAAGGGGACGAGAGTCGCCTCCTCCCTCACTAAATCACTCTCTCCTGTTGCCAAAAGGCCAGCCTGATGAAAAGCTGCAGAAATGAGGATAAAAAAAAGGGGAGCGTCTCCTTTTAGAAGGTCGGAGAATAGGAGCAGGAGCGCTGCGATTTAAATAGACAACTTTAATGAGTGATGGGGGGGGGGAGAGAGAGAGAAAGAAATGGAGAGAGATACACAACGGATACAAAAAGTCTACACACCCCTATTAAGTAGTTTCCAGGTTCTTGGGTCGTTCCAAAACATCGATCTTCTTCTGAAGCTGCTCCTTTGCCGATCTAGATTTGTGTTTTGGGTCATCATTGTGCAGGAAGGTGAAATGTTTCTTCATCTTCAGCTGACCTGCCTGTTTTTTGCTGAAACGGATTCATATTTGGAGTGATCCATGAGTCCCTTTAACCCTGGTTGTGCCCTGGCCGAAGGGAAGCAGCTCCATACCATGATGCTGCCACCACCATACTTCACTCTGGGTATGGTGTTCAAATACACCTAGTAGAATAATGCTCAGAAAGTTCTCACTTGGTCTCATCAGACATGACGAGCCATGATTTAGGTGGGCTTGGATGTTTGGTTGTTTTTTTCCCCCCTTCTTCTTCAAGAGAAAAAGTTTCCGACTGTTCATTCGACCCCACAGTCCAGACGCTTTCGGAAAAAAAAAATACATGACACGCAGGGAGTGACCAGTCCTTGCCAGATATTCCTGCAGCTCTTTTAATGTTGCTTTATATCTCATTTAGCCTCATTCAGCCTCCCTGATATAGTTTTATCTTGTCCTTTTGTCAATTTTGGAGGGACGTCCTGTTCTTGGTAACGTCACTGTGGTGCCCCGTTTTCTCCACTTGATGATGGCCTTCAGTGGTTTCAATTTCAACATCATAAACACCTGCAAATTTAACAGGAGTGTGTAGACATTTTATATTGACAGACTGGCTCTGTGTGTCTTGCCCTCTGGTCCCTGCATCTGTCTCTACCCCATCTCAGTTTTCACGTCCTTTGCTATCTGTGTCTGTCTCTCTGCATCAGGTCTCGTTTTTTGTCTTTCTGTCCATCTGTCAGTCATTCATTAATTCTTTTAACCTAACAGCCCGTATTGGTCTCTCTCATCGCCGTTTCCGTTTCCCCTCTGTCCCTGTCTCTCTCGCTCTCTAAGGTTAAGCAGAGAACGCTGTCCTTTTTACAGAATGTGATTTAAACATGGCCTCCGGGCCAGGAGCATCATGAAAAGGACAAGAGAGAGTGTGAGAGAGAAAGAGTCCACTCCTCCCTCTCCTTCTCTCTCTCTCTCTCTCTCCAAGGCAGTGCAGGTCATGCTGTACTCTCTGACAGGGAGAAAAAGACGGGAGGAAGGAAAGAGGGGGCCGACGGGGGGAGAGCGAGAGAGAAAAGAGGAGTGAAGGATTGTGGGACGGTGTGTTATTCTGATCTAAATGGTGAGGATTATTTATATGGATGTCGCTGATGTGCTGCAGTGTGTCTGTTTGTCGCCATCACGCACTACAGGAGTGTGACAGCTCAGTGGCTAAACACGTACGCTGAGGAATGTTTCTCTCTCACACACACTTGCACTTATTATAGAGCATAAAAACCACTCACCTCGGCCTGAAAACTCTTCAGCAGTGGAGCTACCTGCTTGCGCAGATCCTGAAAGACAATGCAGGACAAAAGGTCAGAGGTCAAACCATCACACAGTAACTTGCTTAAATCAGTGATGAAGGAATGACTGTTGTCAGTTTCTCTTATTGGCGCATTGAAAAGTACGCTGGCTTTAAAGGAATGTGACGTGTCCTCAGAGATTCTCTCTCTCACACACACACACATTCCATGGCTTGTGTGGGTGAATCAGTCATGTCAGATTAAATTACAACTCATGCAAAAGGACGTCAAAGCTGAACATGCAAATATGAAGCATTAATGTCCTGTGGATATGTGGACGCGCGCAGACACACACACACACCACTCACTCACTCTCTCTCTCATGGAATCCATGAGATGCTCAATCGAGAGAGAGAGAGAGACACAGGCAAAGAGAGAGAGAGAGAGAGAGAGACAGGGATAGAGAGAGAGACAGGGACAGAGAGAAAGAGAGAGACAGACAGATGGGGGAGAGAGAAAGACACAGGGGGAGAGACAGACAGAGAGAGACAGGGAGAGAGAGAGAGAGACAGACAGACAGATGACAAAGAGAGGGAAACAGACAGAGACAGAGAGACATTTACAATTTTCTCTAAAAATATATTTCCAATATTATTATTATTATTATTATTATATTTATTTTTTTAAAATATTATTTAGTAGTAGTAGTAGTCAAGCACAACTGACCCGTCTACTCATTTGCATCGACACCACTGATAGGTTGCTGGGGTCAGACGGGGTCACCGAGGTCAACCTTTGAAGGTGAAAGGTCGCTCAGCTGCAGACTGTGCAGCTGGTTCAAGCTTTCTGTCATCACATGAACACTCGGCAGCGATCTGCACAGCTAAATGAGGAACTATGTATGCCCCCACCCCCCCCCCCCACCCCGCCCCCCCCCAAGCCCCCAACCGACGACTCCCCCAGGGACAGAAACAAACTCTGAGGATTTGATTGGGCAGCCGGTGAGTGAGTGAGTGAGTGAGTGAGTGTGTGTTGGCTCCTGCCTGGATAACGTTTATGTAAGAGCTGCTCAGAGGTCCTGGTGACCCACAGGAAACCTCTGTCAGCAGCTGGTTTACATATAACACTCCAATTCTTGCCAACACACACACACGCACAAAAACCTACTGCGCGGGGAAAGCCGCAGTTCCAGAAACACAAAGCGCTGCAGAGAAGCTGTTTGTGTGTTATTTCAGCTCTGCTGTGTGATTGCGGGGGTTCGGAGGCTGCACAGATAATACTCAAACACGTTAGAGGGGCTGTGGAACAAAATCTGGTGTTTCACTCACAAAATGAAAAGTGCAAATGAAGTGTGCAAATGGTACATGTGTGCCAATATTATAATTTTTGTGGTAAAAGAAGCTCTGTACTCCTTTGACTGTCATGTGACTTTTTTTCCCCTCCCACATTTAAATTTGTACAGTTCAGTCAGTCAAGTGCTTCTCAGCCTGGACACTAATCACTGCAATTTATACCACTTTCATATATCCCTATCACGACTGAATTCTTCACTCTGATTGGCTAGAAGGTTACATTTATGTATATTAATTAATGCACCTGTCATCGAGCTATAGTAACAGCTAAACCACTGATCTCATCTCATCTCATTATCTCTAGCCACTTTATCCTGTTCTACAGGGTCGCAGGCAAGCTGACTACGGGTGAAAGAACCACTGATCTATAAAAATAAAACAAAGTTACGTTACATTACAGGCATTTAGTAGACGCTCTTATCCAGAGCGACGTACAACATACCCGGAGCAGTTGGGGGTTCGGTACCTTGCTCAAGGGCACTTCAGCCATTTCTGCTAGTCCAGGGACTCGAACCAGCAACCTTCTTGTCCCAAAGCTGCATCTCTAACCTTTAGGCCATGGATTCCCCAGCCATATTAAATTACTTAAAGTAAAACAGGAATATGATTTTGGAAGGAGTCTCTAATATCCACGCACTGCAGCAGGATTGGAAAAGCTTTCAGATACTGGAACGTGTAAAGCTGGAGGACGTCATGTTTCATAGTTTTGCAGTAACATGGCATTTCGTGTCACGAACGGCAAAGAAAAACAAATAAAGAGAGCTAAAAACCAGCCCAAAAGTGAAAAGCTAACCGAAGGAAATTTTACTCTCCACACTGTTGCGGCTCTGATAGCGTCTCTGAAACACAGTTCGCTCAGTCAAAGTGTGTGTGCTGCCTGCAGATAATGCGCTAAACCAATTACTTTGCAGTTTAACAAAGAGCCGAAAACATTTGGAAACATCAGCAATAAAAATTGCCCTGACTTTCAAAAAGAGGATTTAAAACCCATTATTATTATTATTATTATTATTATTATTAATGCCGTCTCCATACATACCATCTCACCTGAGCAGTTTTTGAAAAGTTGTAATAAATGTTGAGTGTTGTTTTTTTCTTTATCATTTGCTAATCTGCTTACATTATTATTTTTAAACAAATTCTATCCTTATGCTTTAAATTCATTTCAGTGCTGCCTGAAACTACCTTCTCCTCCTCTCAGCAGGTATTTTATTAAAACAAGCACCACTGCTAAAATACTCTAAATACTGCAAACCTAGTCTTAAATAAACCGTGTGCTCAGACAACAGTGTTAACAATTCTGCAGTAACAGCTAAATTAATTTTATGGTTGACTGAAAAATTTTACTCCAAATCAGAATATGGAATAATTTCAGGTCATAAAATACCCAGTACTGTGCAAAAGTCTTAGGCAGCCTATCCCCCCCCCAAACTGTGTTATAGATTTCTATTTTATGATTTCTACATTATCGAGTCGTCAAAACACTGCAAAAACATTTTCGAGTTCCAAACGTTCTGGGGTTTTTTCCAGCACAAAATTAAATGTTACAGGAAAAAAAAAAAAAGTTTGTATCTGAGCAGCATATTACACAAGAGCCCACTTTTCAGATTAAAAAAGACAACATAATGAAGGCTACTGGGTTTTGGTACAAAATTAAGAAGCAAGTGTGACAGTCAAAGTGTCCAGAAGAACTGTGGCTGGCTCTGCAAGATGCTCAGTATACAGCTCATTTCCTTATAAAACTTGCACTCACTGTACCTGAGGCTACTAATTTTTATTTATTTATTTATTTATTTATTTTTAAAGCAAAGGAAATTTCATCTCACACCAAACATTGACTTTGTTTCATTTATTATGGTTTACTGCTTACAGTATTTTTTTAATGTTGAAACATTTTTGATCTACAGCATTTCTTTACACGTGCCTAAGACTTTTGCACACTACTGTAGATTCAAGGGCTCAATTTAAAAAAAAAAAAATTACTCTATATTGTAAAACTGTCCTACATAACTGGATAAGTATCTAAACTATTAAACTATTCCTGAAAAACCATTCCCAAATTCACACTTTGCTCTAGATTGTGAACAAAGCTGGTCACGTATTGATCAGAAGCGCCGAAATTAAATCGCATCATAACAGATTCTGTGCTATTGTCAATTATTATACATACAGGACACTTTTTCAATGTAATAAAAACATGTTCTATTCCCTTCTAGCGGGTTTGAGAGCATGCAATATTGTTAGCATATCGCTTATCCTACGTGTATTACGTCACTCTATCCAATGGAGATTGAGTGTTGAATGTGGTTTACGATATTGCATGGCTGTTGAGAAAAACTTCCGCGCTAGCGAGCGACTGGGACAATTTGTAAACAAGCATGGCTGCCAGGTTTGCTTCGTTAAAGACAGAAGATTTTAAGAGAATTCTGAAAGAGAAAGACGCGTTGAACACCCAAAAGGAATGAATGTGTGTGTATAATAATAATAATAATAATAATAATAATAATAATATTGGCTGGATTTTTTTCATGATATATCAGAGATATTCCATTCAGCTACTCGTCTTGGACTCATTCAGTATCATACTAGCTGAATGGAATATATCTGATATACCATGAAAAAAAAAAGCCAGCCAATATTATTTAAATATAGAATCATGAATCAAAGTTGTATATTAGCGTTCGAAAACTTGGTGTTTACCCTCCTATCTCCTAATATTTAAATCGCTAATTATCCTTTGATCACTGTCAAACTTGTAAACTGCATCACTTTAACAACATTAAAACCCTGAGATTTGATTAGACCACGTTCAAGATAATATTCCACTCCCTGTTCAGGTTAGTTTAAATATAACACATGAAAATCTCCACCTGTCTATATTCCCTGACTGTGTGACTAATTCCTCGAGACACATTTATGAAAACAAAAAATAACCGAATCAATATTCAATACTGGTGAAAACTCGAGATAACGTAACCTGTTGAAATGTTTATGAAGAAACTCTAATCGAATCAATCTTCACAAGGACTTTTTTGTTGCATTTTAATAAACAGACTTGCATCAAGGCGATATAAAATGCATTTCCTTTGACGTTCTGCTCACAAAATCGTACTGCATTAAGCGCAATCCGCTTGCACGCATCCGGATGTTCTCTCATGCTCTCAAGAATGTACACACGGAGTGAAATAAAAGATGGCAGCAAGCTGGGCCGTGACTCTAGTGAGGGATTTAAAGTAGGGAATAAAGGAGTGAATAAAGGAGGGAGGGAGTGAGGGAAGGAGTGCTCAGCTGTAATTAGGCCTGACGAGCAGGTCTGCCTGGCAGCCCGCATCTCACAGCCTATTTATAGAGCACAAGAAAAGCTTAGAAAACTGCTGGCAGGGCAAACTGGACAGCACACACACACACTTACTTGGAGTTGATCCAGCACTATTACGGACGCAAAGCAACTTGAGTGCCTTTAGTCTCTGAATTCATTTAATCAGGCAGCCGGTAATTCCACTAAAGAAGCTCGCTTCATAAATACGTATTAACAGGCTATTACCCGAGTGACAGATTTGGAACACAGCCATGATATATACACACACACACACACACACCATGTTACTGTTGTACCTTATACAGTCCGGAGAATGTGTATGAGATACGTCAGGAATAATCATACCTCTAGGATATACATATACATGTTTGTTCAGCAATATACTAGTATATCTCTCCACACAGTACTGTGCAAAAGTCTTAGCCCCTCCCCCTGTTTTTTTCATACAATCTTTGTTATAGATTTCCATTTTATGACTTCTACAATTATCGAGTCAGTCCAAAAACATTTTAGAGTTCCAAACGTTCGTTTTTTTTCCAGCACAAAATTAAGCGTTATAGGAGGAAAAAAAAAAGTTTCTATCTAAGCAGCATATTCCATAAGAGAGCACTTTTCAGATTAAAAAAAGAAAACATAATGAAGGCTACTGGATTTTGGTACAAAATTAAGTGTGACAGGCAAAGTGTCCAGAAGAACTGTGGCTGGTTCTGCGAGATGCTCAGTAAAACCTACCGCTCATTTCCTTATAAAACTGCACTCACTGGACCTGACACCATTTTTTTTTAAAGCAAAGGGTCATCTCACACCAAATATTGACTTTCTTTCCTTTATTATGGATTACTGACAACTGTTTATAATATTTTTTTCATGTTGAAACATTTCATTGTTTTTAAGCCATTTTTGGTTGACAGCATTTCTTTACATTTGACAGCATTTCTAAGACTTTTGCACAGGACTGTAGATTAAAAATAATTTGTTTGTACAGAACGTAGTTCAAACTATCAACACTTATTCTTGTTTTTGGTCCATTATTATTCCACTCTTCCTTGCAAAAATGCTCCGGATTGATCAAACTAGAAGATCACCTCCTCTACACCGCCTTTATCCCTATTCCACAGGTTTCCAACAGAATCTTGATCTCACCAAAACATTAACCATCTCATGAAACTTCCTTTGCTCACTTTGTGTTTTGGGTTATCATCATGCTGGAAAGTGAAATGTTTCTGTTGGACAGCTGAAGGTGAAGAAACCAGTATGTTTTGTTCCGAAACAATGGAATCTGGAGCAATCTGTGAAGGATTCCCTGTATCCTGACTAGAGCCCCAGTTACACCCCAGCTAAAGAAAATCAGCTCCGTAGCATGATGCCGCCACCACCATGCTTCACCGTGTCTTATTTTCTTGCGCCAACTACATCTCATCAAACCATAATATTTTGCCACATGGTCTGGGGTGATAGAAGTCAGCTTGGACTTTTTTTTTCCCCTTTCATGAAAAAAGGGCTTCCATCTGGACACCCGACCCCACAGCCCAGACATGAGAAGAATACAAGAGAGAGAGATCATCTGTTCCAGCTATTCCAGCAGCTCTTTTCATGTTGCTGTAGGTCTCTTGGCAGCATCACTCATAAGATTTCATCTTGTACTTCTGTGAGTAAATTTCAGAGGGACGTCCTGTTCTTGGGAATGTCATTGTTCTGCTACATTTTCTCCACTTGCTGATGGTCTTCAGTGTTTTGTGGTACTTTTGTACCCTTCTCTCTCCTGATCATTACCTTTCTGCAAAGAGATCCCACCTACGCTTTATGAGCCCTTTGTGGACCACAGCTTCAGAAGTCGAATGAGACCAAGATGGCAGCAAGAAAATCACCAGATATTTATTTGGGGCTCATCAAAAATCCCTTAAAAGGTAGGTCATAAAAATAATTTTCCCCAACACCCAATTATTTTTGTTTAGTGGACCGAAAGCTACTGAATTCGAATTACAGACTTCCAATTTTGTTATTTAAAAAAAAAAAAAAAAATAGAACAATTAATGAATGTAGGGCCACGTGGCCCTAAATCCTCCACTATTTTTTCCCTGCTTCACCATGAC
>JAOANJ010000016.1:14643472-14653834 GCA_026413345.1 Ariopsis seemanni
AGTCATTTTTATGCATTATTATGTTTATATTCTGATATGAATTTCATTGTGTGATATTTTAAAATTGCTCAGATGGCAAAATTAGTAATGATTTAAAACGTTTCATCCCTGCTCAGTAGGGGTGCGCAGCACTCTCAGTACTCCAGTAGAGGGCGCTGCACCGCCCTCAGCACCCCACTTCCCGCGCCATTGGATGATCGAGTAAATAATCCACCATGTTCAGTCACTGCTAATGACATACTATGGACGTGTTAGCATTTGGAGAGCAAATATAGGGGGCGTGTCTCTTTGTCATCCCCTGACACTGATTGGCTGCATGAATCTACAGTCTGCACTGGAAAGAAATAAACCACAGTCTCACCTCTTTATACCATTCTGTGTATTTTTCTAATGACCACTGAAGTCATCTTACTTAATATATTTGTTAAAAGTGAATAACCTGATATGGATGTATTGATGTCTTTGCATTGATGTCCCCCAAACTGAATTGTGAGAAATTAATCTAATTTTGTGCAGGACCATAGTGAAGTAATTACATAGCAAGAACACTTTTTTTTTTTTTTACCCACCTACACTGCAGTCACTTCCCAGGAAGCCAGGACAGCACCTCCATTCGAGAGCAGTCACCTGTCGATAGGCCACCTTATACGAAGGTCTGATCAGAGTCCTGTAACTGCCAATGAAAAGCAATCAGCATTGTATAATCATTCCAGCATTTGCATTCTGATGCATTCAGCTGGGTTTGATGGACATTTCTTGCAACAGTGGCTTTGGAAGATGGAAGAATGGCCGTTGGAGCATTTTTCGTTTGGAAATCCATCCGATTATACTTAAACATGAGCCAACATCTCATTCGTCACAATGGGACTATCCGTAGTTTGGCATTCAATGTTTAAAGAAGATTAAAGATACTTGGAAAGCATGAAGCAGACACAGAAAAAAGCAAATGATACAGATTCATACCTGATGACTTTAGAGCAGTGGCCTGGCCATCTACAGCCCTGGAACACCCTGTGCACCATCGTCTCAGTGCCGTTATGCACCTGGCACGTAACCGTCTTCGATACCGTGTACTGGCACCAGTTCCTGAAATAAAATGGAAGAGCTCACATGACACAAACGAGGACGAGGCCATTAAAGGACAAGCAGCTTCAGCATTCCACATTTTTAACATGTTCTCAAACCAGCAGCCATGTTAGTCAGACTGGGTATTGTTGGTTTGTTTTTCTAGGCTGCTTTTGGTTAGATTGTGGGGAGAGAAAAAACAATACACTTGGCCTGTAAACAACATTTGGTTTGGACTGCCCTGATTTGGTCAGGTTTTTTTTTTTTAATATAACATTCATAAATTCCTTTGCTTAATCATGCAACTAAAACTGAACAAATGCTCGACATATGCAAACATTCACCACAATACTGACTGACGCTTCAAAGATTATGCTGTCGCAGCACGGCCAGATAGATAAAACTTATTGTTCTGGTTATTGTTTGCTGTTGGGGGTTATGGGCATGGACGGTAGAAATGTGCTGCAATCCATTATACTTGGAACTTTTTTTTTTTTTAAATAAAATGAAAACAACCTCTGAAACGGGAAAGTGTAATGAAATGGTCCAATTCAGAATTCCCAGTCAGGAACTCAGACAACATCCATCTTGCCTGAGTTCTCTGATATAAACCCACCTCCTGAGGTCACAACAATATGGCGGCACGCAGTCAACAGTAAACAGATTTCTCTTGATTAAAAAAAAAAAAAGTTTGAGGAAAAAAAAGTGTTAAGTTTAGATTTGTAAAGTGATTATTTTGATTTCAGCCAGTTTTATTAATGCGATAAGTAAGACCGTTCCTTGATCCATTCATTGATGGATCATTTTAATGAGCATACATGAACAAGACCTACATTACACATCATTTTTCTTCACTAAAACTCACAGAAATAATTCATGTAGAGCTTCTGAATATGTTTATCAAGTTCAGAGACTCGCTATACAAACATGACTCTGTTCTCGGCATTCATGTTTTCCAAGCAAAAGCGCTTTAATATGTTGAGATCAGATTTCTGGAAAACAGACTCGGAACATCAAGAGTTCTGAGGACAACAGATTACAGCAATGGACAACTGGATTTAAACTTGAAATGACATGACCTAAACAGTGAGGGATTTTTTTTCCTGGAAATAGAGATTTAGTTGGTTGTTTTCCTCAAACTATAAACAAACAAGTAGCATAATTGAAACCACTGTGACCCTGAGCAGGCAGTTACTAAAGAGGAATAAATGAACTCTTTAAAATTATACGGCCTTTTGATTTCATTAAATCAGTGAAATTCAGTTCCCTCGGAAATTTGTTCATTGTGATATATGTTTATTTCTGCAGTATCTTAAAACAAACAAACAGGTGATTCTCTGTCTGGGAAGTTATTTATTTATATTTGAAGGGATTCCCGAGCAAATAATGTGCATGAAATCACTCATTTCGCTCAGTCAAGCAGACAGAGGAAGTCCGGTGTGCGCATGAGCAGGTTTACCTTTGGCCGTGCACTGACAGTTACATCATTCTGTCGCTAAATTAACAGCTGATCACACGGAGGTGCTCGCTGACTGCCGATATTTATTAGTTTGGTTCTGTGTTTCCTTTCCTTCACAACATAACATCTTTTCTTCTCACTTTCCGTTACTGTAGTCAGTCTTTCATGTTTCATTTCCGTCCTCCATTTTTCTCTCCTGTTTCAAACTTGTATCCCACAATGCCTTGTGCGAACGGGGAAAGCCCATCACATGATGCATGACGTAGTATCTTGTATCTGTATCATGGTGAAGCAGGCAAAAATAGCAGAGAATTTAGGGCCACATGGCTGTAAATTCATAAATTGTTCTTTTTTTTTAAATAATAAAAATTGGAAGTCTGTGATTCGAATTCAGTAGCTTTCGGTCCACTAAAGAAAAATAATCGGGTGTCAGGGAAAATTCTTTTTATGACCTACACTTGAAAAATCTGAAAGGCAGTCTACCTTTAAATTTATCGCTGTAAATGCAAAAGTTGAGGTTAATGTATGTGCTTTTTGTTTGTCCCACAAGCTTCATATCTAACTGGACACCCACATGAAAGTAAACACCTTCTGCTCTTGCAACTTTTTTTTTTTAAATTACGTGTGTTGTGGAATCTCAGTTGCACCTCCTGTTCGTCCCTGTATTTGAATCTGAATAAAAACACATTAATGGTACTCAGTTGCATCCCTAGTACTGTATGTATTTTAGTTGGAAAGGGTATACAGAAAAATGAACACCAGTTATAAATGTGAATGTCAGTGTTGA
This sequence comes from Ariopsis seemanni, assembly GCA_026413345.1. NCBI lineage: Eukaryota > Metazoa > Chordata > Actinopteri > Siluriformes > Ariidae > Ariopsis > Ariopsis seemanni. Next base: position 14,646,784 of record JAOANJ010000016.1, read on the forward strand.
ATGAAATAAATCAAAGCATGCAAAGCTTGAATTGTTTGCAAGAACAGAATGAGTAAAGTGAATAGGAATGTCCATCAAATTTTCTTTGTTGTTGCTGTGTAATCTGAAGAGGCACAAATTGTTATGGGGTTAAAAAAACAAACAAAAAAACAACCAACTTCCATCTTGAAACATTCTGTTTCCCAAAGAACTTTGTGCAGCGTTCTTGACTAACCTTAATGCAGGACTTGTCAAATCCAGAACTTGGATGTCATCAGACTTACAATGGATTTGTGTATTCATGACTTGAGCTTATGAGACTCTGGCACGGCTTTGAACTCAAACGTTTTTCCTCAACATTGCAGACTTATCTATGTAAATAAACTTTACGTAAAGTAACACAGATTATGCATGTCCTCTGTTGGAGACAGGAGGAGTTGTTGGAGCTGGACGTTTTCCCTTGTTGCTGCTGTTGGAACATCAAGGGGACATGCTTTACCTGGGATGGTGCATGTGCTGCATCTTTAATGGACTTTTTAAGAGGAAAGCTTGTGGTTTATCACTTTAACAAGGAAAAGTAGGCTACAGTTTATTTTTTTGACAGTGTCCTGCATGCAATTCATCCCGTTCAGGATTTGATTTGATTTGGAAAGTCATGTCTGTCTGAGACTTAACTTGGACTTAAAATAAAAAAAAGAAAGAAAGGATGATTTGAGCTTGAAGGTTACAACACTCTGACTATTCCAGAACTTTTCAGTTTGTACATGAAGGCAGCTGTTGCTTTGAATAGGTTTTGGGGGCTGGATTTAATTAGGAGCAATTTGGCAACCTTTTGTAGCCTGTATGCCAATGTATATGGAATTCTATGAAAGAAAGGCTTGAAGGGTTAGTGCATAATAATAATAACCTGCGCTGAGAGCTGATCCCTGCGGCCGGGGGTCCAGCGACGCTTTGTTCTGAGCTCATATGCTGCACCGTGAGTCCCGGGAACGGGTAGATGAAACCGGTACCGAAAGAAAGTCCAGCAGAGGACATGAAGAAGAGACACAGCGTGCTCCAGAACGCGCAGCGCGCCATCGCTCCGATCCGCGTGAAACCGAGGTTCAGCTCAACGACGCGGTGACGCGCAGCCGCACATCCGTACTGCAGGAACCAGAGAAGCACCAGGTCTTTCCAGTCGGACAGCGAGGCTCTCACAGCGCGCGCACTCGATCTAAATCATGCAGATGTCTGAAAACGAGTTGGTGATTTTCTCACACCACCCCCCACTTTCTCAGCTCGACCTCAGTGGATTGAAGTGTCTCTGGAAATGGTTGGTGTGTGCGTAATGACGCACCGACTTCGCACAAGCGGTACACTCGGGGGGAAGGGTAAGAGCTAGAACTCCAGAAGGACTCCTCAGGGCAGAACCCGACAGCGAAGAGTTTTATTAGCAGATTGGTTTGGCAGGAAGGGGGGGGGAGCTTCTTTCTTTCTTTCTTTTTTACAGCCAGGAACTCTGTCAACTGTACAAAGAAACAAACAAACAAAATAAATAAATAAAAAACAAACAAAACCTTAGAGCAAATATACTTTACTACTCTTAAAAAAAGCATATTATTTAAACACGTATAACAATAGTATGGCTTTTTATTGAATCCAGAGATTTTATTTATTTGTGTATATTTATTTGTTTCAGAACCTTAAATCCTTACAACCAATTTTATTACCTCGAAAACTGTGTTGGAGGAAGTTATGTTTTTACTTTTGTTTGTTTGTTTGTTTGTTTCAGAACCTTACATCCATACAATGTTATGACCTCTGACAACTGTGTTGGAGGAGGTTATGTTTTCGTTTCTGTTTGTTTGTTGTGTGTTGGAGGAGGTAATGTTTTTGTATCTGTTTGTTTGTTTGTTTACACCTATGCAATCAATTTTATTACCTCTGACAACTGTGTTGGAGGAAGTTATGGTTTCATTTCTGTTTGTTTGTTTGTTTGTTTTTTGGTTGTTTCAGAACCTTACACCCATACAATCATTTTATTACCTCTGACAACTGTGTTGGAGGAGGTTATATTTTTGTATCTGTTTGTTTGTTTTGTTTTGTTTGTTTGTTTCAGAACCTTACACCCATACAATCAATTTTATTACCATACAGCATCATGTTTCACTTTAAGCAAAAGTTACAAATATAAAACTCCTTTTATCATCCTGTCTTTTCTTTGCTCTGGTTTCAAAAACCAAAGGAATGTTTACCAACAAGGGTTTGTACAGTACTGTGCAAAAGTCTTAGGCACATGTAAAGAAATGCTGTAGACCAAAAAGGGCTTAAAAAATAATTAAATTAAATATTTGGTGTGAGATGACCCTTTGCTTTAAAAATATATATATAGAGAGAGAGAGAGAGAGAGAGTAGTCTCAGGTCCAATGAGTGCAGTTTTATGAGCTGTAGGTTTTACTGAGCATCTTATAGAACCAGCCACAGTTCTTCTGGACACTTTGTCACACTTGCTTCTTAATTTTGCACCAAAACCCAGTAGCCTTCATTATGTTTTCTTTTTTAAATCTGAAAAGTGCTCTCTTGTGTAATACGCTACTGAGATACAATTTATTTTCCTGTAACATTTAATTTTGTGCTGGAAAATGGACGTTTGGAACTCTCAAATGTTTTTGCACTGACTCAATAATGTAGATGTCATAAAATAGAAATCTATAACAAAGTTTGCATGAAAAAAATAGAGGGCCTAAGACTTTGACAGTACAGTATTTCTGATCTCACAAACAGAATGCTCAGTATCTTTTCTTGCATTTGAAAAGTGGAATAAATTTGCATGGCTAGCAAAAGCACCGTAACACTCAGTTCACCTGCCATTATTTTTTTGAATGCTATGCCAGTATGCTAGACCCAGATACTTGGTTGCGTTACACATCATGCCTCTGATTGCAGAACACCAACAACACACTGGAATGGCTTTATTCTGGCTTTTTTTGTTTCAGTGTAAACAATCAAAGCTGGCATATTGAGGGATCTTCTTAATGGCAATATTGCAGGATTTCTGTGCAAAAAGCTAAGCTATCTATATATGACAGAGTAATATCAGTGGGTAATGAAGTATTACATCACTGATCAGAATAACCTTATGGAAACAGAGCAGATGTAATGGCAATATTGCAGAATTTCTGTGCAAAATGGGCTATTGTGTAGAGTACTGTGTCTGTGTGTGCAGTTGCTGGGGAGGGGTGTGAGCTCCCTGCTGGGCAAATAAGTCGCACAGCTCCAAAATAACACTAGTACAAAGATAAAACTGACACCACAACTAAAGCTTTTTTGATAGTAAAACACCATCTACAACTGCCACAATAAAATTATTTTTAAACCCGAATAACAACATTTAAACTCAAAGAACAGACTTTTATACATGTTAACTTCCTTGCTTATATACAAAGACAAAAACCCAGTTCGTTTCTGGTTTTACAAATCTCACATTTTCATCAAAATATAATCTAACAGTGTTATGGGGGGCAGCAAAGCGTCACATTTAGTCACAGATGTTGTCTTCAAAGCGCCTTAAGTGTTTTAGTATCCCAATCCTCTGAAATGTACCAACATGGGCTCCTTGATAGCAAAATATAAACACAATGGAATTATTATATACATATAATAGCCAATTTAGCATTTACTAATGATGATTTTGGGTAATTAATGTACTTTGTATTCATGATTCCTATTCTACAGATTTGAGTCAATATTCTGGAACCTGCACATGAGCAATGTCAAAGAGGAGGATGAGCAGAATGATCAGCTAAAAGGCACTACTGGTTATGATGTGATATGTGACATGCAGGGAATACTACTAGCTTCACCAGAACCTGGCCATCAATGAAAGAGTGATAGCTACAAGGTCTAGAATTGTGGACTTTGGGAATGATGAAGCCACAGAATATCTGAGCCAGTGGAGGTTGTAGCTGTCAGTGAAGTGTCCAGCTGCAGTGACAAGCCACCTATCCATTGACAATTATAGACATCTCAACCTCTGCCAAGAGAGACAAAGCCTCAACTGGGAGAAAACACTGTGTACTCTGAAGAAGACGTATGGCAAGTCTATTTATAAACGTAAACCTTGCAATTGCAATGTTTGCAATATTATAGTCTTTGTTTTTGTTTCACTGAGTGGTGATGATGCCCAGGACTGCCAAGTTCAGTGATCCATGCTATTCTCTGACTCTTTTTTGCACTATTTTTCACTTGTTTTCATTTTACAATTCCCAGTCCAGAGCAAAATGGAGTATAAATGTAATAGGTTAATAAAACATCATAAAGCTGTCATAACAGGCTTCATAAATAGTCACAGGCCATTTAACAGCATTACAGTATTTTTAACAGCATATTTAGTTTCGGGTTTTATTTGTACATAATTTCTGGAAGAGCAATTGGTATACAACAATAACTGAGAAAATATGAGTCCACCTTAATAACGTGGAAGTCACAATTTTTTCCCTTCCACAAGGAATACATTCATTCATGACACTCATTATAGTGTAGGATAAAGACGTGTGGTATTTTACATAATTCATTATGTATTTACTTTTAAATGATTAAAATGAAATAAATGATTATTTAATGCATATTATAGAATCAGCATACAGCACTGTAGTTTGTATCACCTTAGCTATGACTGTGTAATGTTCACGCATTTGGTGTGTCAAATAAAAAGAGAGATACACGACTTATGGTTTGTAAATCTGTCAATTAAGAGTGAACAAACTAAAACACAAAATCTCTTCATTGTAAATGTTTGTAGGGCTCATGGGACGATTTCTGAAAGAAAAGCACCTGCAAGAGGCCACATCCATACTACAACTTCTCCATGTCCCTTTTCAGGAAAGCAGTCTGCATAAGGACAGTTCTTGCAATAATATTGGCTTTCCAACTCAAGCCACCCTGAACTAACTCACGTGTTCCAAAAACATTTCAGAAAGGTAGAGACTAGAATTTAAGATGGGCTTTAAGATACTCCTGAACACACTCCTTGAGAAGTTGCTGAAAAAGGCTCCAGTGCATCACACATAAGCATTAGTAAGAAGCATGCAGTGGCTTGACACAAGACGCATGGCTGAACCTAAGGAGCTGTGTGTAAGTCAAATGAAAAGAATTTTGCACATACTTGTTGAAGCTAAATACATAGATGAGGCAATGTGTGATGATCTCCTCTGAGAGTTTAGGGAGTTTTGTGATTTGGCTGCTCTTCAGGCTAAATTCAGAGAACAGATCGAACGGGCACCAGGTTATATGAGACAATGTGGACAAAACCAACATTTTCCAGAGTGTGGGATGTGGTGAAGGTTCTACTTGTCTCATGGACAGGCCAGTGTGGAGAGATTTTCCATCAACAAAGAATTGACTGTGGAGAATCAGGAGGAGAGGTCTCTGATGGCTCAGAGGCTCATTATTGACCATGTCAGGCCTGTTGCGGCATAACCAAGGTAGAGATCACAAAAGAGCTGCTCCTTTCAGATGCAGGAGCCAGGTAGAAGTACCATGTCTACCTGGAAGAAGAGAAGAGAAAGAAAGAACAGCAAGCTGTTGACTTGAAGAGGAAGGCCCTCACAGATGAACTACGTGATCTGAGAAAGAAGAGGGCTAGGATAATTGTGTTCTTGAGAAATTGGCAGATGAACATGCTGAGAAGCAGACAGTACAAGCAAACTGGCTTTCATCACCAAATCCAACAGTTTCTGCCAAGCCACAAAAGAAAAGAAAGTGTCTCTGCTGAAGATTGAAAAGCAGGTAGATGAGAAGCTTGCAGAAATGAAGAAATAAACTGTGCATGGATTGTTTCGGGGGATTCAAACAGGGGCAGAGCGAAGGGGTGGCCAGTGGTGGCCAAAGTCACTCTAAATTAATCTCTGGCCACCCCTCCGGCTACCCCCAACACCGTGTTGTTGGCAACTTTTTTGTGGAACTATGTCTGTATGCAGTTGCTTCCATATGGACGCAATTCAACAGCGCACTCTCAAACCAGTAGTTCTCCACCCAAACAGTAGGTGGTGGTAATACACTCAACTTGAATATCAACCACCACCAACACAATTACAGAAGAACAAGTAGCTGTCTATAGATGACTTGCAAAATGTGATGAAAACGTGCTACGTCATGAGCATCCGCCATGATGGTGGATATACAAAGCAAGTAGGATAGCAGCTGCTAAAAGCATGTCTGTAAACAATGCTGAATTTTCTCAGTATTACGAAGATAGATACATGTGGTTTTGACCAATATTATTGAAAAAAGTCAAGCTTTTCTGAAGATAAGACGCTTTTACTGACCATCAAGTACGAATACAGATCATTTCATCCAAAGCCTTTTTCATACGCACTATCAGTTATTTTATATTTCAGGTATTTGTTTGCTTGAAAAAAGGAGGAAATCTCAATGGAATTTGACTGAAGCAAAACAAATTTTTGTAAACCAAATGAGTGCCAGATAATGGATCATGTTAAATCTTAGGCACCAAGCAGCGCTCTTGTGGGCACTTCGTTTGCAAATCCCGGGCAAAGGTGCGGTGCTACCAACCCAAGACCATGCTCTTTCCACCAAGGGGGAGGCTTAGAGGGAGATGCCTGTAAAATTTGGCTTTGCTCCGAGCTCCGTTGGCTGAGTTATTCATTTTTAAAGCCGGCTGGATCATGTTATATCTTTAGGCACAGAACAGCGCTCTTGCGGGGGCTTTTGTTCGCGAACACAGGAATACCTGAAATATAAAATAATTGATAGTGCGTATGAAAGTCCTTGGATGAAATGTCTTAACTATTGGATGAAATGGTCATTGGACGAAGTGTCCTGATCCCCTTGTCTCCTCTCCGTACTAAGCCTCAGAGTTTCCTCTTTCCGAATCACGGACAGACTTCTCAAAAATCGGAACGTGCCACGGTCGCGGGTATAAGTACCGATAAGTACCTTCACTTTATATATGTATGTATGTGTCACTCTGATACCCAACTTTTGAACATTATTAAAAATTTATTCTCGACAAACGTTTCGGCCTTCTTCAGTGTCATAAAAAACAGGAGGAACGGGTGTTGCTAGCTGGAGT
>JAOANJ010000016.1:15251530-15263266 GCA_026413345.1 Ariopsis seemanni
CTGAGAATGGCCTATTTATACACAGCAGAGCAGACCAGGAAGTGAATGCCGGCAAGATGGAAGTCCTGTCCCGGATCCAGATTGCGCTGAGCTGGGAGATAATAAATCTCCAGAGTGGAAGTCCGGGGCGGATCATGACATCCTGGTGCGGAAGGGACTTTGACTTGAATATATTTCATTGAAAATAGTACAAAGACAACATATCAACAGTTGAATCTGATCAATTTTATTGTTTTTAGAAAAATATATGCTCATTTTGAATTTGATGTCAGCAACACATTTCAAAAAAGTTGGGACAGGGGTAACAAAAGACTGAAAAAGTTGTGTAATGCTACAAAAAAAACCTCATTTGGTTAATTGGCACTAGGTCAGTACCATGATTGCATATAAAAAGAGCATCCCAGAGAGGCTGAGTCTCTCAGAAATAAAGATGGGGAGGGGTTCACCACTCTGTGAAAGACTGTGTGGGCAAACACTGCAACTATTTAAGAATAACGTTCCTCAATGTAAAATTGCAAAGAATTTGGGGATCACAATCTATGGTTTATTATTATTATTATGATTATTATTATTATTATTATTATTATTATTATTATTATTATTATTAAAAGATTCAGAGAATCTGGAGAAATCTCTGTATGCAAGAAACAAGACAGATAACTCAGGTGCAAATCATTTTCTAATTGTGAAAATTTTAAGAAACAGACAGGTGACATCGGATGCCTGTGATCTTCAGGCCTTCCAGCAACACTGCATTAAAAACAGACATGTCTGTAGTGGAAATCATTGTATGGGCTCAGGAACACTTCAGAAAACCATTGTCTGTAAAAACAGTTCATTACCGCATCCACAAATGCAAGTTCAAACAATATCCAGAAACACCACCACCTTCTCTGAGCCCGAGCTCTTTTACAATGAACTGAGGCAAAGTGGAAAATTCTCCCAAGGTCTGATGAATCAAAAGTAGAAGTTCTTTATAGAAATCATGGACACCATGTCCTCCAGGCTAAAGAGGAGAAGGACCATCCAGCTTTTTATCAGCACACAATTCAAAAGCCAGCATCTTTTGATGGTATGAGGGTGCATTAGTGCACGATATAGGTAGCTTGTACATCTTGGAAGGCATTATGAAGGCTGAATGTTATTTACATGTTTCAGAGCACTATGCACAGGTGATGCAACACAGTGGTAAGCATGCCCCTGTCCCAACTTTTTTGAAACATGTTGCTGACATCAACTTCAAAATTAGCATATATTTTTCAAAAAAACAAATACATTTCTCAGTTTCAACATTTGATATTTTGTCTTTGTAATATTTTCATATGATGGAAACAATAAACAGGGCAACATGCAATAAGGTTAATATTTGGTTATATTGCTTCTTCACTGTGGCCACCATTCATGCATGTATTATATCTTGCGGGCACAGTGTTAATTTTTGAGGATGTGCACAACCGATGCACCAAATGGACACAGGATATGTGAAGCAGCCATCATGTGCACGTGAACACATAGTTAAAAGCATGTATATTTCTGCCCTTACACAGCCCTCATGTAAATGAGCTAAGGCTAAAACAGTTTTTTGTTTCTTTAACTGTTTGTTGATTTGGAAGTATGAAAGGTCTTGTTGAAAGATCTATGTAAGCAATACTGACTGAGGTAACCAGGTTTGGGGCTGAAATATCCTGTTATGTGGCAAAATTCATGATGCCAGTAGAGCTTCCCAAGAGCACCTCAACCATCAGTCACAAAACAGACCCTAAGTATCACTGATCCATTGGCATATTTACATTATATGATACAGTACAACAGGACAGTGAGTATTAGGTGCTTTTCCTTGTATGCATTTTCCTTTTATTGCAAAACATGTTAGCAAATTTCCAGCTGTTTCAGGTATATGAAACTTTGTTAATCTGTTATACTCTTAATTGTGCTTAATGGTGTATTTAAATGCTTATGTATTTTTATATCCATTACCGTTACCAGAAATAAAATATATATTAAGGGTGTAATGCAATGCTTGTATCTGTTTAGTGTTTATATAATCTTTTTTGTTTGTTTGTTTGTTTGTTTTAATAGATGGATTTGTACTGGAAGTGGGCATGGTCTATATCAGAAGAGTTTTTTGTTTTTGTTTGTTTTTTGTTTTGTTTTTTAAATATCAACCACTATGCCCTGGAAATTCACTAATTATAGCAACTTTGTTTTATTTTTATTCATTTCTTACTTTTTTATTTATAGTTAAAAAACTATATCCAACCATGGACTGGATATCCAACAGATGTCCTGTTGACATTTCTGACAAGATTTCTGTTTCTTGTTGAATGTGACTGAGTAAGCAAGCTAGCTATGTTTTCAAAGCAGCAGTGTCTTTCCCAAGTCAAAAAATTCAGTTGACAACAATAGCATGTAATATATTTTTTCCAGATTTACTTCAGGTGTTGGGCTTGTTACATTCCAGAAAAATCAGAAAAGTTCACTCGACATATGATCAGAATCTGTTGTAAAGTTGGATGCACTCTGAGTGCTTCTTATTGTAACTTGGTTCATTTAAATGATTCATCTCATAAAGTTTTGTGGTTTTTGATCATTTGAGTTGATTAGTGGCCATTGAACTTACTTTAAACTAATATTTCAGGTTTACAGTTGCTCTCTGAGCACAGCAAAACTCAGGACACTTCCTGTTTACCTGCCCTAAAGTTGTCTGACATCGAACCCGCAATACCAAACACATCTGTGCAGATGGATACTGCAGGTAAAGGATGCCATACCCATGCAAAATACATATTACATCAAGCCCTTCAATAAATGTACCTTTTAGTTGTACAAAAAAATTATTTTCCTCTTCAGTTCAATTTCTTTATTTTAATCACATTAATTTAATTGGGGCCCAAACTGCAATGATGCAAAAAGGTTAGTATTGTATCTTTTGGTTCACTTAAGACAGACAAATTTGAACAGTGACACAATTTTTGTAATTTTTCATCTTTACACCACCACAATGGATTTTAAAGGAAGCAATCAAGATAGGCTTGAAGTGTAGACTTTCAGCTTTAATTCAAGTGTTTTAACAAAAATATTGCATTAACCGGGGCGGCACGGTGGCGTAGTGGTTCGCGCTGTCGCCTCACAGCAAGAAGGTCCGACTTCAAGCCCCGTAGCCGGCGAGGGCCTTTCTACGCGGAGTTTGCATGTTGTCTGCGTGGGTTTCCTCCGGGTACTCTGGTTTCCCCCAAAGACATGCAGGTTAGGCTAACTGGTGACTCTAAATTGACCGTAGGTGTGAATGGTTGTCTGTGTCTATGTGTTAGCCCTGTGATGACCTGGTGACTTGTCCAGGGTGTACCCCGCTGTGATGCGGTGCCTGGCCAGCACATCATCACCGCATTCCTCTACGTCGGATGCTTTTTAACTACATTCGCTCTACCCCTCTATACACAAGTTTATGACCCATTTCCGGTCTACTTCCTTAACCCCTCCCGTCAATGCTTTGCACTTCCGTTCTGACTGGATACGGTTGCTAGCTACCTACGATCGACGCAGTAACGCATTGAGAAAAGGTAATTGTTATGGAAAACTTCAAGAGGAAAAGTGGTTCGGGAACTACGTGTGCAGTTTCAGATAGAGGTGGCAACCCTATGTGTTGTTATTGTGATCATCCTCTCACACACACGCACGCTAACCAAGTCGCTATGATTTAGTTCAAATAATGAAAGTAATAATAATAAAATATATATAGGCCTAGAGTGCAATGGTCAAATAATTAGTTACCTTCCACAGGATCGCAGCTGCATGGGAACAAGATCTCCCTGGTCCAGCGACACACGTACATCCAGCTGTTTTGACATCTCCCGCTTCTGTGGTCAGCACCCAAGCTTTGTGCCAGGCGCTATTCAAACACTGACTTGGTTCAACATTTGCTTTCAAGTATACAAACCGGTCATGTTTGTAAGACATGATACAACCAACTTTTTGACTATGCAAATATTGGTATGCCTCGGAGGCTTTCAGGTTGTCCATTGCTTTTCCATCTGTTGCTAGGGAGTCTACGAAATAGGCGCAGATCTTTCCGTAAGTTACATTCGGCCATGTAGTCATATTATCCTCCCAGTTCTCCACTGAATTCGGGTGGGGGATAGTAACTCCATCTCCCGTCAGCGTGTTTAAACTGTGTTCCCACATATAGCTTACGCTCTGAGTGTGTAGGCTGTCAAAGCTAGTGTCATCCATGTTTGTTTACATTGGCAAACGCTGCGCAAACCCCTTCCGGCGGAAGTGGAATGCATTGGTGGAGGGTAATGGCGCCGCCCAGTGTTTGTGACGTAAACTTGTCTATACTTGGTTAGGTTTTTGATTTATAGTGTTATTAGAATGCATTTTCGTCTTGTACTTTTTCATTGTTATTGATTTAATTGTATATGCTTACTTTGCAATCCATTGAACTGTATTAGATTTTTATTTATGTTCCACTAATTCATCTGAGAATTCATTAGTATTGTGATAGTATTTGTTTAATTTAAACAATTTTTTAAATTAAACTCCTGCACTTTTTAAAAAAAAATTCATTTCATTACTTCACTTTTTTTTGTGCAAATAAACAAAAAACAACAATTTATGACTGTGAGAAGAGACAGAAAAAGAACCCAGGGAGATGTGTACCTGTGGGACTGCTGCTGAGCCGAGCCGCTCTGGATCCTCCTACGTTTTTTTTAAACGCATCTTGAGCTGGCGGTACTCAGCAGGGTGCTTCTCCCTCGTGTGTCTCACTAAGTTGCTGGTGTTCTCCTGGCGAAACATCTGTTTCTTGCGCAGTACACACTTTGCTATCACCTTTTCCTTGTCCAGGCGGTAGAGCTCCCACACTGCGCTCCGCTTGCGTGAGGTTGACGTTTGGGTCGGGGTGGGGATTCTGTCCTGAGTCCCTGTAGGCACTTCTCCTGCAGCGGCACGCGGGATTCCTTGGCTCGCCCCTTCCATCTGGTCTCCCACCGGGACCTCGACCTGCTCTGCGTCCATCACGACGGTCACTGGGCAGGCGGAGAGGTGAAAACATGGTCACGCCCAGGGTTGGGTATTGAAAGGGTTTCATTTGATACCAGTGCCAAATTGATACTTTTTTCAAAATGGTGCCGGTTCCTCAACGGTATTTAAATCAGTACTTTCAAAAAAAAAAAAAAAGCAGCGCACTCACAGAATTTGTAATGAAACAATGACTTTTTCTTCCTAAGGCAAAGTCCAAGGTCAAATTGAACAACAGATTACTTTAAATCCCTTAAGTAATAAATAAAAATGATAAAAGAAAACATTCACATTGTACTGTACTTCAACAATTGTACACAGCTGTACAGTACATTAACTTATTCTAATGACTAGCAATGCCGGTGCACATGGAACAGGATAATGAGATGCCAAATGTTCTTTAAACTAAGTGTTCTTATTAAGGAAGATGGACATGTTTGCTTTCTCCGGCAAAATACGGCATCTTTCTTCACTGTCTGTATTGCCAGCACAAGAGAAGACCCTCTCTGAAGGGGTAGATGACGCTTGTACACACGTGTATACATTGGATAAGTCAGACAATATATGGAGGCTATCCCTCTTACCCCACCGCCAAGCCACAGGGTCTTGTCCAGATGGGATTGAGGGAAGGTCTTGGTATACATGAAGCTCTTTCTGCACCTGCTCTGTGATGGAGAGGGCACTGCTTTTCCTCGGAGTTGCCTGGAGAAGCTCTTTGTCTTCTTCCTCAAACAACTGCTCCAAGGCTGTCTTTTTGGAGGCTCCCGTCTGAAAAATATAAAGTAGTATTAAAAGTTTTGTAAAATACAAAAAATTACGTTCAGGCTTAATATTCTTTGATTATGAACTCGCATGTCCCTCTGCTCGTTCTTCCTCCTCCTCCTGGTCATGATCTTCATCTTCCTCTGTGTGAAGGCGGCCCTCCACTGGAAGCTGCAGCCACAGACACCCGTTATACCAAAAATAGTAATGCTTCATAGAAACTGTTATTGATCTACATAAAAAAAATCATACCTGTGCTGCTGCTCCACTGTCAACTGCTGCCTTTTCCAGTCTGTTCCAGGCATCAGCAACACCACATTCCAGCTTGCTTTCAAAGCGAGGGTCCATCAAAGTGGCCTCCTGGAGAAACTTCTGAATGTCTTCATCCTGTTAAACACAGTACATATAATAGTGACAATGGTGTGGTTTGCCAATTCCTTGAAAATAAATACAGATGGTGGTTGGAATGGAGAGTACCTGGCATCTTTTCTCCAGATCTCCCCAGACTTTCTCTTTCACCGCAGAAACAAATAGACTGTCCTCGTCTGTGACTTTGAAATGTGCCTCCAGTTTTGCGAGGATTGGGAGGATTTGGCCACATGTAGGGGACTTCTCGCTTGACACACACAGAGTTGAGGTGTACATTATGTTCATACACTTCACAAACTCCTCAGCTTTCGCGAAATCACTGTCTGTGAGCCTTTCAAGTCTGGAGTTAAGCATGATGTGTATATTATATATGTATTTAAAATGGAAATATAAAGTATGACATTTTTAATTATCGTTCTTAGTTTGTTCATCACTTGTCCTTCTCCATTGTCCTCCTAAGCCGTTGATCTCGAGGTGCTGCCTGGATAGCCGGATACTGCTCCAGGAATCTTTCCACCATCAGGAAAAATGAATTCCAGCGTGTTTTGACCTCCAGAATCATGCTATGCTGTGGCAAATCTAAAATACAGACAACACTTGAATAACAATCTATATTTCATATTGCTGTTGATGTTTGAAATAGACTTTAAAAATTAAATCTACCTTCTACTTAGTGAGAACTCGCTGCTTCTCTCGTAGCACAGTTTTAGACATGGTGGACCTCTTCAACCGCACCACAACATCTCGGAGTTTGGCCCTCCACTTGGCCACAGCACCGACATTGCACTCTTTCTGTGATGCCAGATGTAGGGTATGTGCAAAACATCCAACTTTTAAAAATTTCAGGTTCCTCAGTGCAACACTCGTGTTGCCGGCATTGTCCGCTGTGGCAACAACAATTTTGTCACTAATTTTGAATTCTTCCAAGACCTCGTTGATTTCCTCTGCAACTACCGTCCCGGTCTGGGCCTCGTACACGGCTTTGGTGCCGAGTACTTTGACTCTCATGTTCCCCTCGTGAATGTAATGCACCGTCACAGTGATATAATGGTCCTGTGCTAAACTGGACCAGCCATCACAGGTAATGGCAACCTTTTTCGCCGTGGCCAGTTCCCTCAAAACATTTTCCTTTTCCACAGCGTACCACGCTGGTATTAGGGTGTTGCATAGGTCATCCCTCGATGGGGGTTTAGAACGGTCATTGAGGGCCAAGGTCCTCGCTCTGTATAAAACAAATCACGTCAGCACATTCATTAGGATTTTAACAAATTGCCTTAACACAGAGGAATAGCCTACACACGAATTAAGTAGATTGTTTTCATACATCACATATTTTTTTCACCTGAACCATGGAGATTCCACTAAGCTAAAGGGATGACCGTCTTTGACCACAAACTGAGTGACAGTCCTGTGGATGTGCTCCACCTTCTCTTTTGGTAACTTGGCCGCCTTTGCCAAGGTGAAAGGCATAACTAGAAAGACCACAAAATATAAATTAATTTAAATCATTTAAAATAATTAATTCACTAATTTATTTTGAACATGCCACGTAATGCTGTTCTCATAAACTCCGCATTAGGACTATCGTTATTCGTATGCTAAGCTGTTTTTTGCTACCGACTAAACGGCAACATTTCATAGGCTTACAACCAGAGTTGAATGCATTTAATGCGATTTGATTCGTTGTGCCGCCTTAACGTGTACAAGTACAACACTTGCTCATCAAATATGACTTACCTAACCTGTCAGCCTGACAAACGCATTTTCACACAAGCTGTGAGACTGCATCTGTGCTACTCGAAACATTTACGCCTACATTTAACAATAGGAATTAGCATGCATCAATTGTTTAGCAGTGTTAAAAAAATACTCACTTGAAGAGCAAATGCTGCTATTATCATCATCCAGTATGTCCACGCTAGCTGGGCTGGGAGCTCCATCGCTTGGTCTGGGCACAGGGACTCCCACGTTGGATGCTTCCGATGTACTTGCTATAGGGTCACGTTCACGGAGGCTGTCGAACGGTGCAAGCTTCGGCCTTTCAATGGATTCCACATGTGACCAAGCGTTTCATTACATTTGACGTGTTCCCGGTTTTGCACGAAAATGTCCTCAAACATTTGTTGCACGTGGAAGTTTCAGCATCCTTTCTTGTAAAATGTAACCGTACTTTGGAACGTTTTGCTTTAGACATCTTGACCTTTCTGCCTGCTGAGTGTGTAGGCCTACTGAATATGGTGCCGCTGTTAGCAGTGAACACCAGAGGGCGCGGCTGTGTATTTTGTGGCACCGAAATGAGGCACCGAGATTCACGTTGTATTTCAGACTGATTACTACCGTTGATGTTCGCCCCGGTGCCATACCTGTACGGAGTTTCGGTACCCAACCCTAGTCACGCCGATATCCCAGAGACAGTCATGAAAAAAGGAGAGTTCATCTCATTAACAATAAATATTCAGAATCATTTTCGTGAGAGGGATGCAGTGGCCGTAGCAGTCGCTATTGCAGGAGTTGTACTGTGTGAATGTGTGACTTGCTATGATCATCAGTGATGGGAATAACGGTGTTAGAAATAAACCGCGTTACTAACGGCGTTATTTTATTATTTTTTTTTTTAGTAACGAGTAATCTAACTAGTTACTTTTTACATCATTATAACGCCGTTCCCGTTGCTTACAATAAAATACTGTACGTTACTTTATTAAAGCGGTTTTCATCTGGCACGCTGCTCGTTCAGCCTTTCTTTACTCTGCTTTAGTGTGGGGCGGGGGAGATGCGAGACAACGGCATAGTAAGCCAATCAGGGTAGATTTGGACAACGTGCGTAGGTAGGCTACGTCTACTGTACTACTGCGCACACTTTCAATCAGAAGACACAGCGATGGCGAGCGGTCAGCTCAAGACTGTGTTTTCAAATTGGAAATACAGCAATTACTTTTCATTACTTGAAATAAAAGGCAAAAATGTCTACGTACAATGCACATCATGTCGAGGAACAAAGTTTGTCCTCGTTAAGTGAATAAATATCAAAAGTTCTAAAACATTTAGAAACTGGTTAGCTATGATATGATACTACATTGCTACAATGCTGTGAAGCCTATAGTCGCCAAAATTTCACTTTTCTCCTCATCCTGTCTTTCTTCCATAATGAATTGTTGGTGACTTGCTACGATGCTACAATGACTACCGTCGCCAAAATTTCATTGTAGCATCATAGCTAGTCACCAACAGTTCATTATGGATGAAAGACAGGACGAGGTGAAAAGTGAAATTTTGGCGACTATCGTCGCCAATTTCATCATGGCATCATAGCGAGTCACCCCAAACTTAAATTGTAAGATAAGTAATAAAACAACCATAAACAGACATTCTGCAGCAGATATTAGGTTTATTTTTCCATAAAACACAAGCAAACAATCAAGGCATTGAAAAACACCTGATGAGTCAGCAAAAATCAACAAAAGCAGGTTAGGTACTCGGGTCCGCTCATCACGGGCCCTAGGACCTGGTGCGCATCCTCCATACTAAATACAATGAGACCTAATCTACCAAGAAACAAAGCTGTGAAAACAGCACCACCGAACCCATCAAGAAACTAAAGATAAAGGAAAAAAGTCTTCTGGAGGTCTTCTTCCTGAGTCTGTTGTTCTTCCTGTAATATTAAAACAGTATTCATTAGTCAGGCGCAGTTTTCAAAGTGTTGTTTGAGATGCAATCAATGAAGATACAATGCTAAATGTCCCTTACATTCTTCTGCTGGGTTGCTGTCTTCACTGGAGAGTGAGAACAGATCTGAACCGCACCTACTTGTTACGGGGTGCCCCAAGGCTCAGTGCTGGGGCCCCTCCTGTTTGCTATGTATACCACTTCATTGGGCCAGATCATTCACTCACATGGCTTCTTATATCACTGCTATGCTGATGATACCCAGCTCTATCTTTCATTCCCACCTGATGACCATATGGTCTCAGCGCGAATTTCAGATTGTCTCTCTGATATATCTGCATGGATGAAAGACCATCACCTCCAGCTAAATCTCTCAGAAACTGAACTACTGGTCTTTCCTGCCAAGCCAACCATACATCATAACATCTGTATCAAGACTGACTCTCTAAATCTCTCTCTAGTGATATTCCTTTTAAGACTTCTTCTATGTAGCTTGATTGTTAATCCTCTTTTTGTAAGTCTCTTTGGATAAAAGCGTCTGCTAAATGCATAAATGTAATAGTAAATGTAGTGAGTTGCACACAGTTATATCTATGCAAATTAATTAATTGGAATTAGTACTAAAACTTACATTGTATCATGTACTATAACTACCAACTGGACATGTTCTCTATGTTCCGTCTTGTTTGTGTAATGTTTAGTAAATTACATTAAAAGAAAACCTCTTTGAGACTGCCTTAGCACAGACTTGCTGCAGTATTTTAAAGGAACTAATATTATATGCAGACACAATCTTGCTTTCTCATTAATTCTTCGTCCCAGTATGAAATACTGCGTAGATCCTGTCACTACACAAATACGAATGACCTGTACAATTACCAAGCAACCTCCAACTAGATTTTGGAATGCACAGATTTATGCTTTACAATATATTGTGCTGCACTTTTCTTTTTTTTTAAACAATTTATCAGAGGCATTCAACCCACTCAGTGCTGCAGAAAAGGTTTTACTGTAGGATTTAATCAATTCACTTAGAAGCTGATGGCATGAAACCACAGAAATTACAAATGGTGTTCTCCAGTGGCCTGTTCCATATTTCGTTTTCACTTCATACATATATTATTTATATATGCTCCAGGTTGTTTGAAGAACTGAGTGCCTTTTTTTTTTTATGTTGACCACACATTAAATGCCGGATTTAGAGCTTTAGATATAAGTGATTTCAAACCCACCACTGTTTTTCACCTTTATGTCTTTGACTGGCTCAAATCTTATTTTAGTGGTCATGATTATGTTGCACTGGGTATTTATGATTCCAAGTTACACACTGCATTTTGTAGAATCAACAAAGAATTGAGTAAAGGTCCATTTCTACTTGACTTTTTTGTTTCTTTTAGCCCTCAGTGTAGTATAACAAATAAATGCAGAGAACACAAATTTGTTCTTGGTGGCATTAACAGACCTGTCAACTCTGTGCATTACGGCATAAATGACACTCATTTCCTGCAAAATTTGCTGCAATTAAACAATGACAATTATTTGTTACTGGAAATGAAACAGAAAAGCAAAAATAAATAATTCCTAAATTCTAAAGAAATATCTTTAGATATGTTAAGGACAAGAAGAACATAGGACTCTTTTTTTCTTTTTCTTCACCATCATGAATCAGAATAAAACTTGTTTTTTTTCCTCCTTTTTTTCTTTTTTTTCTGTGTACACACTGGATAGACTGGATAGTTCTAACATACTCCTATATGACCTATGCAAGAATTATATTACATACATTTATCACATGCTCAAAATCCTGAAATGGGACTGAGAAAACATATTATACATACAATACATTGCCAAAAGTATTTGCTCACCCATCCAAATTATCGGAATCAGGTGTTCCAATCACTTCCATGGCCACAGGTGTAT
>JAOANJ010000016.1:15282835-15294340 GCA_026413345.1 Ariopsis seemanni
ATCATGCTTTTGTGTGATTAAAGCCCGTAACAAAAGAACAACTTGGTTTCGTGCCTTTGACTCGAGAGGGAATTATACTTATAAACACACACACACACATATATTTTGATACATTATGTATGTTATATATTTTATGATATAAACTCTTTTCCTGTGTGATCTGGTGACGATGACCCAGCCCTGATGGAGTACTGGCGGCAGTGTGCACTCCAACTGATCCAGTGTCGCGTACTCCCGCAGTTGCACTGGGTTGCCTGGGAAATGGTGCATGCCTTTGACCTGGCGCAGAGTCTTTGGGATAGTGTGCTGCTGTCTCAGCTCCTCAGCAACCTCCATCCTCAAGCCATCAACCAGAAGGTGGTCAAACTCAGGCCACAGATGTCCCAGGCCAAGAAAACACACACACACACAGTCGGTACTGTACCTAAATGGAATAATACACTCTCTAATCAACACAAAGGACTGAAATGCTCTTCAGTTGCTCTTCTACAGGAACCTTCAAAGATTCTTTTATACACTCCCTGGCCACTTTATTAGGTGCACCTAACTATGCACCTGCTCATCCATACAGTTTACAGCAGCTATAAAACAACTGCTGCTGTTTTTCCTCTCTTTTTATGTTAATAAGACAAAAAAAAAAAACACACACACATCACAGCTCACACTGGAGACTCCTTCCAAAAAATAAACAATTTAAGGAAACCTCACCACAACAATTTCTTTTCAACACTTTTTTCCCCTGGTTTCACAGTTACACTTTGTGACTATATAGGACACAGTTATAGAAGCGAGTTATTTATAAATCACACTACCTGTTATCACCCAAATGAGGATGGGTTCCCTTTTGAGTCTGGTCCCTCTCGAGGTTTCTTCCTCATGTCTTCTGAGGGAGTTTTTCCTTGCTATAGTCACTACAGGCTTGCTCATTGGGGATAAATTAGGGATAAAATTAGTTCATGTTTAAAGTATTTAATTTTCTGTTAAGCTGCTTGTGACAATGTCTGTTGTTAAAAGTGCTATGCAAATAAACTTGACATTAAAAATATCTGATTTCAATAATTGATATCAGTGAGCCTTTTGAAGCTTATTTGCTGGATTAAAATATCAGTGTTCTACTTTGTAAAGATGATAAGCACTATGTATGACAGTTCTGCTTTATTTACTTCCTTGATTACAACTCTGAAGTCTTTTTGGTCATGTGACCAATGACATTACATTACATGGCATTTAGCAGACACTCTTATCCAGAGCAACATACAACAAGTGCAAAAGTCAGGTACACAAAGTGCTGAACTTCTAGACAAGAAAGTTCTAGTGCCAAACGAACAAGCGACAACAATACCTTGTGTAATATTTTGTTGAAGTACCAATACTCAAACAGCCATGGAAACAAACCAATCATATAAAATATAACTAAATACTGGGGCAGTAGTGGCTAAATGGTTAAGGCCCTTAACCTTCTCTGCTCCAGGAGCACTGTGTACCTCCTTGTTGTATGTCGCTCTGGATAAGAGTGTCTGCTAAATCCCTGCAATATAATATAATATGATATAATATAATGTAAGTTGAGAACAGTACACAGCCTGGGTTGTTCTAGAGCAAAATACAATTACACAGTGGGCAGGGAAGCAGGGGAGAGGTGTGCTGGCCCTGACCTTGGTAAGCTAGTCTTAAATTTGATATGAGCTGTGATAGGTTGGCAAGCAGAGTGGTGACATGGAAAGAATGAGGGAGGTTGTAGACCAGGTGAGCTGCAGCATTCTGGATGAGCTGCGGGGGTCTGATGGCAGAAGCTGGAAGGCCAGCAAGATCTCAAAATCACCCACATTGTCAAGTTCATAAGAAATCAAGATAAAGTGTCATATTTCTAGCTTATGGTGATGCTGTAGGTGTTAGTTCAACACTTCGAGATGTTACTCAATAACATCAGTGTAGGATGTAACACATATGCACACACACTTTGTGTAACCCTTTGCATAATCATTGGTAAACCCTTAATAGATCAGTGTTTTTTTATTTTATTATTATTTTTTTAATTAATGATCTGATCCAACTTTAGAATGAGAATGTTTGCTATGGAGATTTTATTACAGTTCATCATGCAGTGGCATCATCTATTATGCATAATATTACACTATTACTGCAGAATAAACATCAGACAATCAATCATTAGAGAATATGTAAGAGACAGAATGAACTACCTCCATATTGGAAAGTAACAATGAATAAAGGAGAACAAACAAACAAAAACTGATTACTAACTTGCACGCTAACTTGCTAAAGTAAATTAGCACAGCTCTATCAGCTATCCATTATGTGCAAATGGTGAATAAATTTCAGACTGAACACAAAAGGCTAAATGTCAGTGTTTTGAAATATGAATAGGTTTACTGAATTTGTTTATAGTTTGAACACAAACTGCATCAATGTTTTGTGGATACTCTGTCTCCTAAAGTCTACAGTGATATCGATTCACTTTGTTAGATGAAGAACTATCTAATCGACTTAAATCAAGCTGATAAAATAATGGATGGAGAACAAGGAGACTTGAACAAGGGGTCATGTAGAGCAATGGTTCTCAACCTGGGGGTCACAAGATGGTTGTGTGGGAAAACAAAATAAATAAAAAATAGACAAGAAACTTTATTATTTTTATTTTTTTACATTCTACCACCTGTACCAGGGATATAATTTTATTAAGAGTGTGAGATTTAAAGTGTGCCTGCACTTGGTTTTGATTGGACACACACGCAAAAATCATTTTGGCCTCTGCACAATACATATTCATAGCCAGTTTTGCTAGCTGCTAGGTATCACAAATGCCAAATGGCTTATCAGAATTCCTCAAGACAATGCATGGTGTGTAAATTTCTACCTGGGCCACTACGGTTACCATGAAGGCCTGTTAGGATCTACCCAGAAATGCCTGCTAGCTAATGGGGCTCTGGTGAAGCTGAGCAGACCAATCCCCCACTCAGTGGATTATAAAATGATTACTGAAACATCATGAGTTAGTAACTACCAGCACGAATTTGGATTAGAAGAGCCTTCAGATAGAAGAGCAAGTTTAACACAGAATAGACAAACCTGCAAGGAATCTACAATGCCAAAGCTACTGATGCCCAAGATGATTACAAAGATAGGGCCATGGAATGTAAGGTCCATGTATGAGGCAAGCAAATCAATTACAATTGCAAGAGAAATGTGGAACTATGGTTTGCAAGTACTTGGGTTATGTGAAACATGATGGACTCAAGTAGGACAATCTAAATAAACTGGTGAGTTAATTTTGTATTCGGGCCATACAGAGATGAATGCACAACATACAGAGGGGGTGGGAATCATAATGTCAAAAGTGGCACAGAAAGCACTTATCAGCTGGGAATCAATTAGCTCCAGAATAATTACAGCCAAATTCAAGATAAAACATCGTAGTATCAAGCTCAATATTATACAGCGTTATGCACTGATGAACGATGCCGATGAAGCAGTAAAGGAAGATTTTTACAACAGGCTGCAGGCAATTCTGGATAAAGTAAAAGACAGAGAAGTTACTATACTGATGGGGGAATTCAATGCAAAAATTGGGTCCAATAACACAGGCTACAAGAGGATAATGAATAAACATGGGCTTGATCAAATGAATGAGAATGGAGATATGTTTGCAGATTTCTGTGTGGAAAACAACATAGTCATTGGAGATTCAGTATTCCCACACAAAGAAGTACACAAGGCTACCTGGGTGTCCCCTGACCAAGTGACTGAAAACCAGATCAATCACATAGATATTAGCAAGAAATTCAGGAGAACTATGTTAGATGTCAGGGCCAAATGTGGGGCAGATGCAGCACTGGACCATCACTTAGTAGTGTCAAAACTGCAACTCAAGTTGAAAAGGTGCGAAATAACAACCAGCACAAGGACCAAGTTTAATGGCCAACTCTTACAAGGCAACGTGTTCGTGGATACCTTTCAAATAACCCTGTTTAACAGATATCCAGTATTCCAGGACACGCAGGAAGATGACATCAGTGACAACATGGAATCCTACTGGCATAACACCAAGCAAATATGGACTAAATCTTGTGAAGAGGTTGTGGGGAAAAAGAAGAGACAGTATAAACCCCGAATAACAGCTGAGACACTTAAGAAAATAGGAGTGAGAAAGTTAAATAAATAAAAAAGACCTGCTCAACAGAAGTCGCACAAGAGCACCGAAAACCCTGGCACAGCAGCAGTATTCACAAGCACATAAAGAGGTTCAAAGGAGTGTAAGACAGGACAAGCATAGATATACTGAAGACCTAGCTAAACAGGCACAGGCGACAGCTGCACAAAGAAACATGAGAGAGCTTTATGATACAACTAAAAAGCTAGCTGGAAAATATAATCTTCTAGACCAGTGCAAGACAAGGGAGGGAAAGTCTTGACAAAAAAGGAAGACCAGCTGAACAGATGGGTGGGAATACTTTAAAGAGTTACTTAATAGACCAGCTCCCAGTAATATAGCAGATATTTCACCAGCAGAAAATCCACTACCTATAAACTGTAATACACCGACTGAGGAAGACGTATGGAGGGCTATTCTAGCATTGAAAAATTAAAAAGCAAAGAATTTGGGAAGAAGAGGTGGTGCCACAAGATTGGAAAAAAAAAAAAAGGTTTTCTAGTCAAATTACAAAAAAAGAAAAGCGACCAAAGTGAATGTGACAACTATGGAGGAATTATGTTTCTTTTAGTACCGGGAAAAGTTTTCAATAGAATAATGCTAGAAAGATTGAAAAGTGCAGTAGATAAGAAGCTGAGGGATCATTAAGATGGGTTTCAACAAGAAAGATCATGTATAGATCAAATAACACTGAGAATCATTATTGAGCAAATTGCTAGAGTGGAATTCATCTTTATATATAACCATTGTTGACTTTGAAAAGGCATTCAATAGCCTCGATCAGGAATCCTTATGGAAAGTAATGTGGCATTATGGAATAAGGTACCTAAGAAATTTATCACAATTATTAAGAATTATTAAGAACGCTGGAATGTCTGGCAAAGTATTGCTTGAGGGCAGCCTAACAGTCAAGTTTGAAGTAAAAGCAGGCACGAGGCAAGGCTGTTTGCTGTCTTCCTTCTTGTTTCTGCTAGCTGTGGACTGGATCATCAGAGAAAGTACAGAAAGATTAAATGGAATTCAGTGGACTCTATGGAATCAGTTGGATGATTTGGACTTTGCAAATGATGTTGCTTTAATGGTGCATAATTACAATCAAATGCAAGATAAGATCACCCAAGTGAAGGAATCAGGAGCAAAGCTCAGCCTTTCTGTTACTAAGGGTAAAACAGTCCATGAGAATAAACACCATAACAATCCCATAATGTTGGAGAAGGGAGCCATTTGAAGATGTTCCATCATTTACGTACCTGGAAAGCATTGTTAGCACTAATGGAGGAACAGATGAAGATGTTAAAGCCAGAATAGAAAAACCCAGAGTAGCATTTAACATCTTGCAGAAGGTATGGAAGTCTAGGGACATAACATGGACCAAACTGCGAATTTTCATTACTAATGTCAAACCTGTCTTATTTATGGATCTGAAACTTGGCAGACTTCAAAGACCATCTTAAAGAAAGTCCAAGCATTTATCAACAAGTGCCTTAGAAGCATTCTGACAATTTGGAGGCCAGAAACCATCACAAACAAAGATCTATGGGAGAGAACAGGCCAAGAACCATCTAAAAGTATCATCAGCAGAAGGAAGTGGCTATGGATTGGCCACACTCTATGAAAGCCAAAGGAAAACATCACCAAACAGGCACTGGCATTGAACCCATTGGGAAAACGTCGCTGTGGAAGACCAAGACATACATGGAGAAGAGAGATGGAGGCAGAGATGGCAGCAGAGGGCTACAACCTGAAAAGAATGGAGAAGATAGCCCAAAATCGTGTTTGATGGAAGCTAACTGTTGATGGCCTCTGCTCTGCCATGGGGTAGAAGGGAGAATGATGATGATAATAATGATGGTTCCAATAGAGCCCCAAGCTCCCAGCAAGTTTTGGAAATATCAGCCAAATTTCCTGCAATATGGTTTTTATGCTTAGCAAAAAACAACATGGATTATCCACAGTGTGTTATTTGTTCAGAATTCCTTGCACGCAAAAGCTTAATACCAGTCAAATTTAAGAGACATTTAGAAACGAAACATAATGCTTACATCAACAAACCCTTTGAGTTTTTTTTTTTTGATGCAAAGATGGAGAACTACAGAGCCAAAGGACAATAGTGAGTAAGTATGCTACAGTCACTGCTAATGAACTGGCAGCTTCCTATGAAGTGACATATTTGGTGGCTCAGTCTAAAAAGCCCCACACTATTGCTGAGAGCCTCATCCACCCAGCAGCCACAGCAATGATGAGGGCGATGCATGGTGAAAAAAATAACTAGCACACTTGAAACAATTCCACTGTCAAATAAGTATTGACCGAACTGTTTGAACTGCGTGAAGAGGTCCGCATCTTCCTATATTCTGACTGTGGTTCTTACCTCACTGACCATCTGACTAACATTTTTGAAAAACTGAACTGTCTAAATATGGCCCTACAAGGCCCAAACACCCTTGCATTTTCTGACAAAGTAACAGCATTTAAAAAGAAGCTGGAACTTTGGGCCATATAAATCGAGGAGGGTGTGTTGAAATGTTCCCTGAGCTCGAGGACTTTATGGACAGTTATGACATAAGCATCCAAATAATGAAAAGGGTTATTGCCACTAATCTCTGAAACCTGCATGACAGTTTCATCAGCCTTTCACCACCTCCAGTGCACAACACCTGTTGTCAGAATGGGAGGATATGCTGTTGGACCTCTCCTCTGACCACACATTACAGACTGCTTTTGCATCATGCACACTGGAGGAATTCTGGCTGTCAGTGGCTGTGGAATACTCAGGACTCTCAAAAGCTGCAATGAATGGACTCATTCCTTTTGGATATATCTACATATTTATGTGAAAAGACATTTTCCACACTGACTTCCACTAAGAACAAATACAGATTACAGCTCATCAGAGTTGAAGATGATCTTTGTGTAGCAGTCTCCCACATAAAACCAAGAATAGAGTTACTTTGTTCGAATAAGCAGGCCCAGCCATCCCACTAAAATGTGTAATGGTAAGTGAATGATGTCTTTGCTACATAATGATGGAAAAGAATGAACTGACTCATGGGCAGTAAGCCTTTAAATGGAAGTATGTCAAAATCTGAGAGAACAGACAGAATCTCCAGCATTACAGTAAAATGTACTGAATTAACTGATGTAAACAGAAAAGGTGCAAACAGGTATGAAAACAGTTTGTAAACTAAGTGCCTCTAAAACTATAAAGCTATATATTTTTTATTTTTACATGTTAACAGGCCCAGTTACCTTAGTAGTATGGTAATGTATTTCTTTCCATTATTATTCTTTTCAGACTAAAGCACACATGTTGACTGTGATGGTGCAGTTATTTCAATAAATTTAAAAACACCTAAAGCCAAAATGGAATTTATTATTCTGTCTGTGGATGAAATGTGCAGGAAGCGGGATTTTTTTTTTGGGTGGGGTGCAAACACCAACCTGATTATTCTTGGTAGGGGACTCCAAAAGGTTGAGAACCACTGCTGCAGATAAATTTATCAACATACATATAGAATTGTATTGAATGCCTGAATCAATATCACAGCTTGAAATAAATGTTTCACTGTCATGTTCTAATCAACTCAATGAAACCATGTTCAGCTGCTCAACGCTTGGGATAACTACAGTAGATTAAATATCTGATGAAATCTATTAGTATAGTGTGAAGTAACATGGAGCTGACTGGATAAAGGATGTGATCAGTCACACTTATTGCTGTGGAACTTCTACATCTGAATGTGAATGATTCAGCTCTCAATGCTGTAAGACAGAGAACAGGACAGAATGACAAGGTTAAACACTGTCAATCATCAGAGTCCTTACACACACACACACACACACACACACACACACCACAAAACAATGCTAAATATTTACAGTTTATGATTGCTTAAGTATGATTTTGAAAACAGAGCTCATTTTCTCAAAACATTGAATACAACTGACAAAACCACACACCCAAAGTGCAGAAGTGGTTCACTGACCATCCACTCTATTCTCCATTTCTCAATCCAAATGACGAGTTCTTTTTGCTATCATGGTGGAAGGTGTATAACCAACAGTACTATATGTGCAGGGTTCTTCAGCAGGTAATGGAAGAGGCATGTGATGATATTGATGTTAGTGCTGTCCAGGGCTGAACACAACACTCCTGGCACTCCTTCCCTCGCTGTCTAGCCAAGGAAGATATTGCATTTGATGTTGATGAGGTGCTGTGATCAGAGCCAGTTAGGCGATGAAAAGAACCTCAATATATTTCTTTCCTCCTTTTTTTTGGTCATGTTTTTCTGTATATTTTCCCCTCAGTTTTTCTTTTCTGTTCACTGTATTTGATGGAGCATATTTTTTGTTCCTACAACTGTAATGTAGGATGTGCTGTGCATTTGATTGATTGACTGATTTGATTTCTTGTGGAAAAAATAAAAAGTTTTTTTTTCAACAGTATTTGTGTTTCTGCACATATTTCTGTTGACTTGAACAATTTCTCTCTGCATACAGCCTAATAAGGTGAAAGTGCTTTTGATTGAGAACAACAGTGTGCAGCTGGTTGGACAAAAATATGGCAATATGAATGAAGTGTGTGCTGTTTGGTGTAAAAGTTTGATTTTAATGAGTGTTTATGTCATTTTGAATGCAGTGCTGCATTTTGTAGGCTATATGAGGAGTTTTGCACTTTGGGTTTTAGTGAGGTAGCATACCAAAACAATTGTGCATTTTGTGATAAAAGCACCAAGTTTGGCACACTTATAGAGAGACATTGTGAATAAATTTGGATACTGAGTCACTCACAATTTTCATCATGGTGGCCATTTTCCAAAATGGCCACCAAGGCAACTTTTTTTTTTCTTATTGTGATGTCCACTCTAGACAGAAGGTGTGCAATGTATATGACCCATTATACCAAATTATTGCTCTTAGAACTGCAGATAGAATGCTTGGACTGACTAAACATTTTATTTTTATATTGTAGGCCATCTTTTTGGTGGAAAACAGTGGCTATGATCAATGGATGTTATTTGGAATGCGATCGAACACTTAAATCCTGGGTAGACACCAGTTCTGACATTTGACCAGTCACTGTTTGCCCTGGCAAAAAAAATTCAGTGGACATGGCTGGAGAAATATGGAGAAGACAAGTTTGTTGTGTTGTTTGGCAGACTCCATATTGAGATGGCAGCCTTGCAGATGTTGGGGAACTGGCTGGAAGGTAGTGGCTGGGTACAGGCACTCAGACAAGCTGACATCACAACACCTGGGACAGCCAAGTCTTTCCTCAAGGCAGCATATGTGATTTGCACTAGGAGAGCACACCAAGTCACTGCAGCAGCCCTGTATGTCCTGCAACACTGTGCCTACTACTGGTGGCTACAACACCAAGTGCTCTGCAGTGATGGATGATATCTGGGCCTGAAGTTGTTCGGTGCATAGAGGAGTTTGAAAAGGACCTCCAGAACTAGGGAAGACAAGATGGCATGTCACCACAAACAAAACACTAAGCATGCAGGCTTCATTCACCAAGGATTTCTACTCCCTTGTGACCATATTGGAAGACCTTGGCAACCCCTTTGAGGAAGAAAGCAAGGACTTGATTGTCCTTGACTCAAAGGAAATCCTTGGGCCTTCTGTAGTCAAGGTAAAGCAAATTGGCCAAGAGCAGTTTGAAGCCTTCACTAGAGAATGCTTGCTGGAAAGAAACAAGCCAACAGTTTTCAGAACCTCTGCCATGAGAAGAGTGATCAGAGGAAAATAGCAGCTCATGTCTCTCAAGGAGGACATGGAACACTTCAAGGCTGTACATTGCATGCCAGACAAGGGATGGAAACCTCAAGGAGTTCTTCTGGCATGAAAATCAGGCTTGTTCCCCAGCCTTATCTGATGGAGGGAATCTCCAGCTAGGTTTGAAGAGTGATCTCCTCTTTTGCTTAGAAAACCTATCTCCTGCCAGGTCTGAGGTCTCTGAAACCACTTGCATTGTTCTTGATGGGGCACCCATCATTCAGATGCTGAAGCCAGCTACAGCCAAGAACTTTGCTGAGTATGCCCAAGACATTGTCATCTCCTACATGGCCACAAGGCTTCAAACTGTGTCTCACCTGGATCTGGTTTGAGACCACTACATCAAGGATTTGCTGAAGGCCAAAACACGAGATAAGTGAGGGCAAGGCATATGCAGACAGGTTGTGGCTGATGCTGCCATCCTGAAAAACTGGCAGAACTTCCTTTGAGTAGACACAACAAAACAAATCTGTTCAAATTCTTGTCAGAAACTCTCCTCATGTGGCTTATCCAGGAAGCCATGTGTGGGGTCAGACCCTACTGCCAGCACCAGCGCTGCCTTCACCAACTGAATGGAATTGGAGGAGAAACCCTGAGGGGACATATAAACCACACTCGACAAGTCTCCCAGAGGCATCACAGACCTGCTATGAGTTGCTGTCATGCAAGTACAAGGCAATTTGTAGGAAACACTACAAATACAGAAAAGCTGCACTTGAATGCACAGCTAATGTGTCTTGTGAAGGGGAGTGCTCACACAAATGACTTCAGTTATCAATGCTGATGAACAAGGACACTTTGTGAAATGCTACTGCTCTTTTCTGTTTTATCTTTGCTTCCCTGTTGATACAAACTAAGGATATTAAAGAGGATTATAGCCTGTACTTTGGGCTTGCTGCTATCCCTAAATGAGTCTATAAATCTACAATGTAATTCTATTAAAACCTCATGAAATCACATCTGGTAGCCAAGTTGGTCTATACCAGGATGAGTTACTGATCGATCAAGAAAAATATCCTATATTGAGGTAAAATATAGCATATATATGCCAAAAACTGTCTCAGATAAGCAGGACAGTGAGAAACGAGATGCTGCTAGAAGCCATATTGGAAAATGGCCACCATGATGAATATTTCCAGTGGCTCAATATCCAGATTTATTGGTAATGTGTTGCTCCATATGCGTGCCAAATTTGGTGCTTTTATCATAAAATGCACAACTGTTTTGGGAAATTTAGTTCTGCTGCCCCAGTATTTGTGGTTTTGTGAATTGTGTTCAGTGTTTTGAGAAAATGAGCCCTGTTTTCAAAACCATACTTAAGCAATCATAAAAATACTCAAAAACAGTTTTTTTGAGGAACAAAAATGGACAAATATTCTCAAAATGACAGGGTCAAAAGTCTTAATTTAAAATTTAAAATAATTTTATGAAAAACAAACAAACAAACAAATACCAAATATTCCCCTTTGGAAACTAAAGATTAGAGCTAGTTGT
The DNA here is from genome assembly GCA_026413345.1 of Ariopsis seemanni. Lineage (NCBI taxonomy): Eukaryota > Metazoa > Chordata > Actinopteri > Siluriformes > Ariidae > Ariopsis > Ariopsis seemanni. The sequence continues at coordinate 15,294,276 of JAOANJ010000016.1, forward strand.
TTGAGAGACTCGATGTGTGTGTGTGTGTGTGTGTGTGTGTGTGTGTGTGTGTGTGTGTGTGTGCG
>JAOANJ010000016.1:15557894-15569663 GCA_026413345.1 Ariopsis seemanni
CTGATAAGAATGTGCTCTGCACCAGCCTTTTCCTTGCTGAAAAAGGAAAGCACTTCTTTAATCTAAAGAAAAAACCTGACTTGGGCCTGAGTTTTTTTTTTTTTAAAGGCTCTCAATATGGACTCCAAAAGACAATTTATCATCCAACCAAATACCTAGGTATTTGTAGGAAGTTACTCTCTCTATTGGAGTACCATCTTGTGTTAAAATAGTGAAATCTATCAGAGAACGTGAACGTGTAAAAACCATTGATTTTGTTTTTTAACATTTAATACCAACTTTAATCCTACCAAATATTTTTGTACCTGACTAAAAGCAGACTGTAGATAATCAATTGCTTCCTTCAATGATGTAGCAGAGGTGTACAAAATAGTATCATCTGCATGAAGATGAATCTTTGTTTGTTTCAGATCCATACCTAAATTATTTATATAAATAGAAAATAAAATAGGACCCAAAACTGATCCTTGGGGGACACCCATTTTTACTTCTAGCAAGGATGAGGTACAGTTATCTAATACCACACACTGAGTTCTACCACTCAGGTAATTAGAAAACCAATTTAACACAGTGCTACTAAAACCTATGCTTTGCAATCTTTGCAGAAGAAGATGATGGTCAACGGTGTCGAATGCTTTAGATAAGTCAATGAATAGAGCAGCACAAGACTTTTTGTTATCCAAAGCATTAACAATATAATTTATAACAGAGGTTACAACCGTAATTGTACTGTGTCCTTGTCGGAAACCAGACTGAGTGGGACTTAAAATACAATTATCAGCTAAAAAATGTTTCAGTTGCTCATTTATAAGAGACTCAAACAGTTTAGCCAAGACAGAGAGTCTGGAGATTGGCCGGTAATTATCTAAGACTGACGGGTCTCCAGTTTTTAATAGTTGGAGGACAAATGCAGATTTCCATGACTTAGGGATAGAACCACCGTATAGACTAAGATTGAAAATGGAAGAGACAGAACCAGCAATCAAGTTTGCAGCAATTTTAAGAAGATATGGCTCAATCTGCTCTGGGCCAGCAGACTTTTTACAGTCCAGGCCTAACAGTGCCTTTTGTACTTCAGAGGCAGATATAGAAGTAAAATTTAAAATTATTCAAACTTACATTAGACGAGTCTGTGATGAAGGTTGCATTATCCATGGGGTTGGCTGGAAGTATTGACTGAGTACCTATTCCTGCATTAATAAAATGCTTATTGAAAATAGCTACTATATTTTGTTTACCCCTGACGTCACCTTGGCTTGTTATTATAACTTCAGGGATAGTGGTGAATGGCACATCACCTGAAGAAGATTTAATTGCTTTCCAAAATTTTTTGGGATCATTAAGGTTTTCATTTATTAAATTCAGCTAATGCTCACTTTTTGTACTTTTTATTAGTCTTGTGCATTTGTTTCTTAATACCCTATAATTTAACCAACATTTATCATTATTATGTCTTTTTGTTTTAGTCCATGCTTCATTCCGTTCTCTAATAGCAGTTGCAATAGAGTCATTAAACCAAGGATTATCTCTGCCCCTCACTCTATATCTTCTAATAGGGGCATGTTTGTCAACTATGGCTAAAAAGTTCTTTTTAAAATAATTCCAAGCCAGCTCAACATCATCCATGTCACAAACTAAGTTTAAATCACTCTGATAGATTTCATGAAGGAAAGCTTATTCATTAAAACGCTTGTAATTTCGTTTAAAAATAAACCGTGGCTTGGTTTTATTCAATTTACAATTTCAATTTCTAACACAGGCAATCATACAGTGATCACTGACAGCATTACAAAAAAACTCCAGCAGCCGAGTACTTATGTGGAGCATTAGTCAGAATGATGTCAATTAATGTAGACTTGTCCATTCGTTTTGGATTGAGGCGTGTAGGTGACTGTACTAGCTGCATCAGGCGTAACTCATCACATAAGTCACTTAACGCTGATGAAGTCGATAGCCAGTCCCAGTTCAGGTCTCCTAGGACAATATACTCGTTGGGCAGTTTATGCAGAAAGTCAGACAGCAGGGCAGTTGCTCCAGCTGCAGCCGATGGTGGGCGGTAGCATCCTACCACAATCAGAGAAGTACCATTGAGAAGATTTAATTTAATGGCACATAGTTCGAAGAATTTTGACTTTGTTATTGTTTTGACAGAACAACAGTCCAACGACGCCTTGGCGTATATGACTGCTCCCCGTCCTTTATTCACACGATCCATCCTAAAGAGATTATACCCTTTGATGTGAATCATATTGTTTGTGATTGATGGTTTGAGCCACATCTCTGACAAGACGAATATGTCACTTTCTGTCAGTTTAGCCCACAGATGAAGAGCGTCGATTTTATTAATCAGGCTGCGCATGTTGACATGAATAAAACGCAAGCCACTGCTATTTTTTAAATCGTCAGGGTTCAAAAGCTCAATCAGTTCTGGGCCTGGGTTGGGATGGATGTTACCTGATAGGAACAGGAGTAGAATAATCCAAAAGCCTGCTGATCTTGTCGGGCGGGCAGTGCTGACTCTCTGGTCACGCCTGCAGGAGATGAACTGGAATTGCCATATTTCTGCCCAACTAAGAAGCTTGTACTTGTGCAGGGTCTCAGTAGAACAGTCAGGAAAAACCAATAACGCCATGTGGATTGATGTAAAGCCGCCAGTATCAGGAAGCAGTATAGTTCCAGAATTTGGGAGAATAATCCGGGAAGATGCGAATGATCCCTCACCAGATCCCAGAACGTCCAGTGAGCTCAGCACATGAGCGAGCAACAGGCAAACCAATAGTCTCATGTTGTTAATGCAACCAGACCAGTTTGCTTCATTGTTATAAAAGTAGGCTATGTTGCTACAGGTATTTAGCCTACTGTTTACCATCACCAAGTTGTTAGCACAGTTCTGAGACCGAGGATGAAAGTTATTCCAAATCAGGTAGCCCATCAAACTTAGAAAAACACAGATACAAACACAAATAAACTACGCAGACAAACATGAAAACACCGGCGGCACCATCTTGGTCTCTCACTTGGGTTCTTGAACCAAATGCTTCTTTTGGTCTGAAGCAGCATCATAAACAAAAGCAATTCAGATTATTTACATGACAACCTTTACAACAAAACATGAACATAATTAGGAAAATATTGTTGGAAAAAAAAAACGACTGTTCCAATTTTCAGATTCCTAATGAACTGCTGATATACACGCAACGGCCACTTTAATAGGAACTTGTTCTTTAGTCTAAGATTCCTGTTCTTGGCTGCAGGACTGGAACCCATTATGGTCTTCTGCTCTTGTATGCTGAGATGCTTTTCTGCTCACCATGGTTGTAAAGAGCTGCAATGAGTTGTTATATCCTTCCTGGCAGCTTGAACCAATCTGGCCATTTTCCTCTGAGCTCTCTTATCAACAAGTCGTTTGTTTCCACCCACAGATCTGTCGCTCTCTTAATGTTTTTTGTTTTTTGCATCATTCTGTGTAAACTCTAGAGACTATTGTGTGTGAAAACCCCAGGAGGTCAGCAGTTTCTGAAATACTCAAACCAGTCCATTCGGCAGCAACACCCATGCCACAATGAAAGTCACACTTTGAAATCACAATTTTTCCCATTCTGATGTTTGAACGTTGTGAACATGAACTGAAGTTCTTGATTTGTATCTGCATGATTGTATGCATTGTGCTATTGTCAACAGACTGGCTGATTAGATAACTGCATAAAACAGCAGGTGGATAATAATAATAATATTACTATTACTATTATTATTATTATTATTATTAAGTTAAATTTATATAGCGCTTTTCTCATACCCAAGGTCGATTTGCAATTCTAAAGAAAGGGGGGAAAAAAAGTCCACCAAATAAAGGTCAGGATGTCATTCCAATGGTGTAGCTGCCACAGTCCCACCAAAAGGCACAAGAAAACAAGTCCCACACCGCCTGCACAGCTGCCACGACACCGCCGGGCAACACTGTCCGGAACACCATGCCATGGATCCACAAAGCGAGCACAGAAGCACCACCACACAGAGCACCAGTATGTTCCAAACTGCCTGCACAGCTGCCGCGATGCCACCAAGCAACATCAATCGGAACACCACGCCAAGCACAAACGCACCACCGCACAGAGTGCTGGATAACCCTGATGTTAAAATGAGCAATGAGCTCAGTGCAGTCCATAGCAAGGAGCACAGGCATCACCCAAGGCAAACCAAGGCCTGGAGGGAACTGGTGCCCAAAACTGTCTCCAGAGCTACACCACAACCGGTGGACAAAACACTCAAACAAAAACAAAAAACAAACATTAAACTACACAAACACAAAAAAGAAAGACAAGAGGGAAAAAAAATTAAATAAAAAGCTCCGGTGAGAAGCGGCAGCCAAAATGCGCATGGCGTAGTCTCAACTGGATTACAGAAACGTTTAGGTGTACCTAATAAAGTGGCCGGTGAGTGTATATTCTAAACTGAGCACTCTATAGCCAAGCTTTATTGGCTATATGGATGTTTCATCCATCATCTATGTCATTTATCCGTCAGGGTCACGGGGGAAGGTGGCGCCAATCCCAGTTGACTTCACACAAGAGGCAGGGTACACCCTGGGCATGTCACAGATTTTTCATCAGGTTAATACAGAGATAAACAACCATTCGCCCCCATGGGCAATTTAGAATAGCCTGTTAATTTAATCCACATGTCTTTGGACTGTAGGGGAAACCGGAGCACCCAGAGGAAACCCACACAGACAGGGGGAGAACATGCAAACTCCACATAGAAAGCCCTCCGTCAGCCACTGGGCTCGAACCCAGAGCCTTCAGGATGTGAGGTGACCGTGCTAACCATTACACCACCGTGGCGCCCCCAAGAAGCACGTGAGTCTGTTTTTTTTTTTAATCCATCTCAGTCAAACATTATGCAAGTGTTATTATTAAACAAACAGCAAGAAGGTGTAGATGCTGAAGACTTTGCATTTGACTTTGGCAGGTAGAATACGTTCTCAGAACCTGAAGTGCAACTTGTAAAGAAATTACTTCTGTTACACTGTTCATTAGAAAGCTCCCTGATTCATAACCAGGGTTCCTGGTGGAAAAGGAGTGTGCAATTTCTGAAAGAAAGAACACGTGATGTGGAACTCTCTCGGGAACGGCACTGACAGCCTTTAACTAAAGAAAGAAAGCACAACTTTATTCATCACACACTTGTGAAATTTCCTCTCTGCATTTAACCCATCTGAAGCAGTGAACACACGCATGCACACACACACACACGAGCAATGAGCACGCACACACATTTCGTGTACTATTCGGGGAGAGGGAGGTGCCTGTAAATTTTGGCGGGGCTGGGACCTTCAGTGGCAGAGTTATGAATTTTTAAAGGCTGTCTCAAACCAGGGCTCATATTAACGTTTTCGGTGAGCAGCACTCACATGGGGGTTTTGGAGGCAAATAACGGGCTGAGGCAGGGTTATGGTGCGCTGTGCTGGTTTGAAAGGGCTCTGGGAGAGGTAGGTGCCTGTAAATTTTAGCGGGGCTAGGACTATCGGTGGTAGAGTTATGAATTTTTAAAGTCGTGCGTGTGGGGGTCCCGTTTCACAGGCCACGTTACAACATAATGTATTTGCCCAGTGTAACATTTGGAAGAAAATTGGAAGTAGATTAGACCCATATCTTTAAAAAAAAAAAAATCATGGGCCCATACAGTTTGATTCTTTTGAAATACAGATGGACACATTCAAATTATTTTTTATCAGCCATCCAGTCTGATGCTTTCAAAATACAGATGGACAAATGTGAAAATTACCAGTCATTGTCCGCCGGTCCGGTCTTATTTCCCCCACTGTTACGATATCCATACGTAATTCCATAATATATTGAAATATATTCATAATGTTTTGTATATATTTAATAATTAACTCTATGTACTTGCAATATACAAGAAAAATAATTTAACCCATGGCAGCAGATTCAACACCAGTTTCTGCCTGTTGATTGTGAGAGTCCCTTGGAGGCGCATGCGCATCCTGTGTTTTCAGCTGTGAGGAGAGGCTCTTTGTTGTGAAAGAGTGATCCAGGTCCATCGTAAATTAAGAATGAACTAAAGTACTACTTTGGCTACGACATTTGTTCAGGAAAACCATGTTAGCTTAACAATGAATCTTAAGAGGCATTTAAAGACACTCAACCTTAAGAGACTTTTGGGAAACCCACCCCTGACCCTTTGTGTGGGTCTGGATGTGTGAATATAGATATACATGTTTGTGTGTGCATGTGTGGTGGTAAGGTGCTGATGTAAGAAATGTGAAGACAGAAGATGCTGGACAAGTGTTGGCAGACATACTGAGGAACTTTCTGTATGACCTGGAAGTGGAAGACGGCTTGTCTGAAATTGGCTACAGTAAAGAGGACATTCCTGAGTTGGTGAAGGGAACTATTCCTCAGGTTTGTCCTTGTCTGCCATTCTTTTTCCAAGTAATTCTGGCAATGACCTGTAAATTGGCATGGTTTTCCAGTGCTTTTTGAGTATGTTTATAGTGCATTTATATGTATTAAGGTGTGTACATTTGCACTTTGCAGGAGCGGGTGACAAAACTTGCACCGAGATTTCACACTGAAGAGGATCTCGCTCATTTATTTGAAGCATCCATGAAATTGTACTAAAACACTCAAAATGATGACATCTACTACGTTTTAGTCCAAGGACAAACCAAACGTGACCCTTGTCATAAGTACAAAGTTGGAAGTCAGCAATATGGTATTTTTGATTACAGTAGCAGACAGAAGTTCACCTGCCTTTTGTAGTCTTGTGTAGTAACTACAATTCAGTTTAGCCATCCCAAAATATTATCCAGAAGCATTTTAGCTAGAATGTTTATCAAATGTACACAAAAAATAGACTCATGCTGAAGTATAACAATTACTTGATATTTCTCTTGCAATAATCTGGAATAACAAGTGGTTTATAAAGGTCACATCACTGTTAGTGAAGGAAACACCAGATTAAAAATAAATGTTTATATGAAGTGCCCAAATAACTACTGAAATGAATATGCATGTTTCAAATCATATCTGCTTTTTGAATTATTTTTTAACTGAATATTCATTTAGTATGATGCTGATTAGCTGAATTGGATGGAAAAGATTGTTGCAGAAATCAACCAGATTTTGGATGCCATTCTTTGTCATGGTAACAGTGAAAGGCCAATAACAGTGTGTTGCAGTAACTTTATTTTGTTGTTAGGCCAAAAAATGTATTGCACATGCAAACTGGAAATTCTTTAGTTGTGTGGGATCTTCAGACCACTTTGTTGGCAAACAGAAGGAACAAATCAAAAACAATGTATGTACAGAATACAGTACAATATATATATATATATATATATATATACTATATATTACAAGCCATCACCTCATTAGAAAGATTACATGTGCACATGGAAACTAACCAATTCTCTTTAGAATTTAAAGAGAACTTAACTTTGGCCATATTACCAATATTCAGGAATAGTAAACATACTTCATCTCTCATGATCCAACAGAGAAATACAGGGTTAGTCAAAATTATGTTAACACTTAAATGGTAGAAACCATTCATTCACAAAACGATTTATAGCACGGTCTCAACCTGTCTCCCATCGTGTTCAACACAGAAATCAGCGAGTAACAGTACCATTTAATCTGTCACCCATGGCATACATCTGCAGGAGAAAAATAATCCATTAGTGTTAACATAATTTTGACCAACTCTGTATACAGTCAAAACCCATCATGCAATAAAATTGAGTTACTTAGCTCATGATTTTTGTTCTAGTTCTTCATTTAAAAAAAAAAAAATCTCAAGTGTCTTGTTTATCAAACTGGAAATGCCTAAACCGGGGTCCATATTCAAGGCTACATTCCATTCTGCAGTAAACCCATCCCACTGCTCACTCCAACTCAGAGGCATGGTCTGTATGAGGTTTTATTTACATGAATGACTGACACTTGGAAGGGTTAAAAAGGACTGAAACAGCCTTGCATCTTTTTAAAAAAAGCTGTGCAAAGCCAAATTTTACAGAGAATTTTGGGGAATAAATTTAAACATAAATGAACAGAAGTTGTCTGAGCTACCTTCACCTGAGGTGTAATCAAAAGCATTCTAGAATTCCACAAGATGATTTTAAAAATCTGACTGTGGTGAAAGAAGAAAACTATCGCTAAGAGCATATACTGTGGGCTGTAGGTAAAACTTGGTGATTGTTAAGGCTGTGTGGATGTGCATGGACAATGGCAGCATATGTACAAGACCACCACTAGCAAAAACTGTCCTCTCTATCAGACCTATCTTAACCATCCAGAAGTAAAGCTTTGCTCATCCAATCTCCCTATCAAACCAGCAGATCCATACAGTGCACAGCTTTACTCATCCTGGAGAAATGAAATACGCAATTTTTTTGTAAAGCTCAACTGATCAGACAAGAATGCAGGGTAGTAGTCACACCAGAAACAGGCCATTCAGCAAATACTTCCACTCAACTACAAGAATCAGTGGCTACAGCAAAACACTTACTTCTTAGCAAGTCTCTGGCCACTACACACTGTATTCCAAAATAGAAATTAAAAAGCTTTAGTAAAGATGTATGAAACTGTATGAGCATTGTCAGTCTCAAATTAAACCTAAAGCAATTCTTCAATCTTTAGTGTTACTAATTCAGAGGATTAGATTCTCTGGGATACATTAACATTTAAATGTCTTACTTGCTATTACAGCAGCATGATAAACATAGCATTGTGTGTCAAAGTTAAATTAATTCCTTCAATTTATTTTTGTCAACATTTTTTCTGTCATTCTGACTTTTTGAATACCAAAAACCAGCAGTTCTAACCTGCTCACAAAAACAGTTAAGTGGTGGTATCCAATGGAGAGTTCCTATTGACACCTTTCATTTAATCCACACATGGCTTAATCTGAAGAAGAAAATAACACCGTTCACAGAGGTATAGATCATATCCTACCAATAGTATCACTGGGCAAAACACGCATATAGCCAGATGAAAAATCTGAACAGCACTGCATTACCTTTGAAGGATGCATCTGAACTACATTAAGACAATTAGGAGTCCCTTTGTTTCACAACTAACAAAAACACCCCACTATCTATAACTGAGGCTGGGTAGATGCATTTTGGAGCTAGTTTGGGAGTATAAACAGCTACAGAAGGCTTTGTGCATTGAACATCAGATGCACTTGGTTCGAACACACAGTGAGTACACACAACCTTTCAGCGTTACTGTGTGCTCCTGGCTTAAGTGTCTATGTAAAGCATGAGTGTTAAGTGTGTGTGCTGAAATATATGGAAAAAGTACATTTTTACCAGCACCTTTGCTCAGCTCCAATCTCTTTATGACAATTACACAGGAATGCATTTGAGAACTGCACATATAGTTACGGGTTAATAGGATCGCTGTGTGAGTAAATGGGTGTGAATGTGTACATAAAAGAGCACATCATAAAGACTGGTCCATGGGCTCAGAGATACTTGGAGAGTCTGCCCCCTGGCTCTTTATTTCATCTTGCTCATCTAGATCTTTCTCCTTCTCATCTTGCTGAGTAATGGTGCTAGATGTCATCTGCTGCCGTAAGTGTTTGTCCATAGAGGCCTGTATATTTGAAACCATTTCCTGTAGGCGGCGCCGCTGAGCCTCAATTGCTGTGGGCTCTAACTCTACTTCTCGACATCCTTCACGCAGAGTGAGCATGCCTGGAGCCACACGCACCAACTCCTCCCTTGACTGTGCTAGCCCCTCCCCCTGGACACTACCACTCAGGTCTACTCCATTGCTGTGCTCTTGGCTGAGTGGCTGGTGGTCATGTGAGGTGGAACCCAGTGAGTGACCCTTGCCCTGGAAAGCAGTAATAGTCTGCTCCTTCTTGCGCACCACCCCTCCACTGCCCAGTTTTAGGCCATGAGCAGGGCTTCCCTCACGGTTGCGAGAGGGAGCCTCAGAACACAGTTGGGAGAGTGCATCTTGGATAATTTCTTCCACATTAGGGCCCACTGGGAAGTGGCCAGCAGTATCCACACACAGCTCCAAACGTTCCTCTGCTGCGTTGAACACAAATGTCTTACCAGTCAAGTGTGGCAGAGTGCAGTGCTTCCCATCCAACAGGCCTGAAGTCAAACACACAGGTTAAAAAAATAAATAAATGAATTAATTAAATTTTTTTTTGCCAGACCACTGTCTTTATCAAATCACCCAAACTGCTCTAACTTTTGAATACTGCTAAATGCCAGTTATTACTCATTGGCATTTCAAACTCTATTCAATCTTTTCCTGTTTTGTAAACCCACTCAAAAAAATCTAATAGTGATTTTCATAGGACACCAACATGACTTAAACATGATTGGGCAAGCTTCTTTTCACTGCCAAGTGACCAAACTTTTACTGATGTATTTCAGGATCAGGATACCTTTCCTGACCAGGTATTATGTGTGCTGCACATGAGATAGAAATAGTGCAAATCATTCCAAGTCAATACATACACAAAAAGAACAGTTATACATGGAGAACACAGAATGAATGAATGAAAATAAAATACTATTTAACATAGCTAGTATGTAGGATCTGTGTGTTAAGCGCAAATCCCAGCTGGGTTATGAGTGGGGTTGGCTGTATTCTCTATGAAAAAAGGACAGCAGATTCCCTGTGTCTACACACTAGTTAAGCTTCTGCATGTCTATAGTCAGGGTGTTCCATGCCTGGTAAGTTATCTGCAATGTTTGGTAGACATTGTTTAAAAGTAATATCCTGATAGGCTTCACTCACTTAATTCAACTTCAATCCAATGAAATTCAGCCTATGATTAGTGCAGAGGAAAAAAACAAAAAACAAAGCAAGAGAGACTTACCCATATCTTTTTTTACAATGTTATAAAAGACTCCTCCTTGCTGAAACAGATGAGGTAACTTCTTAGCATATGACCAGACATCCTCACCTGAAAGACAGGAAAAGAATAACATAACTGCATGTTTTTGAAAGAAATATTGAATCTGAGATGCAGCAGACTATGAACAAAAAAGCAAAGCAGTCAAATTCAAAGGGCTTAGGAATTTAGGATTCTTTCATAATACACTGCAAGTCTGCTCTAACAAACACCTTGGGGGACATCCAAATAGTTTGTTATACCGAAAAAGTTTGTAATACTGAAATGGTCCCACTGGTCACACCACACACTCACGTTATATGCAAAATTTCAGGCACATTCTCATCAGGAATTTCTCCTTCTGAGTCACTATTCGCTGACAGAATTAAAGGATCATGAATACAGGTGCAATTTCTTCATCTGTTATGGAAATGATGGCGGTTACCGGTGTATTGTTGTCAGTGTCCACCCAATGATTTATGTTTTCTAAATCTTCACCATTCAGTTCATTCATGTGTTGCAAATCACTGATGTCACTTATGTCATGCCGCAGGGCTGGGCGGGCAGTTAAAAAAAAAAAAAAAATGCTGCTGGGACACTAACTAGGTGCTAAGTTTAATGGTATCAGCAGGCATTTTGTCCTTTTATTGATCCTTTGATCATCATTCTCAATTATTGTTAGTTATCGACACCTAAACTAGGCTCATTAAGCCTTTTTTTTTTTTAAATGGTGTTAACACATATTGAAAACTTGACTGTGGACTTGATTAATTATTGTTTGCCTCTAGTGGGAAGAGAAGCACATGGGTCAGGAATTAATCAAAACCCTCAAATCTAATTTAATAAAAGGCAGCAGCAAAGAAGAAAGAAAGAAAGAAAGCCTCG
>JAOANJ010000016.1:16380184-16390586 GCA_026413345.1 Ariopsis seemanni
TGAAATGGTTTCTACACGGGCACATTCCACAGCGCTGATGTTTGTGTTTTGGTGCATAATTGATATATATATTTTTTTTCTGTCGAATACACCAGTAATTGCCCGCTCCTTTGTCTCAGCGGCACGCATGCGCAGTACGCATAGGGTGTGGATAGAGTACTTTTTTTTTTTTTTTTTTAAAGCAGCGCATTTAAAGCTTTTAATTCATGCCAACCGAGTTGATATCGCCTCTTATGTCCATGTCTAAACAAGGGAAATGTGCATGTTGGTGAAAAGACTTGAAGAGATGCTGCAGGAGATGAACCGATTCTTGAGGAGCTGCACATTCCCGTGCGCGCGCGCTCTCACTTGCAGCAAACCCCATACAGAGCGCTGTATAGAGAGAGAGAGAGGGAGAGAGAGAAATCCATTGACCCATCTGTGCCTCCATATTGGCTCAAATAAAGCTGATGGGATCAAATCGTGTTTATTGTTTGTGCAGAAGCGCATCAGTTGGCCGCAAAGCTCCGGCTGGATGAGTCACTTGAGCGTCAACCTGCACGCGCTTAAACGCAACGCGATATAGTAAAGCAAGACGTTCCTGGAACCGCATGCATTTGTCTGAGACGCTGTCGGGCAGACTTTGGGCATTTATACGTGTTCAGTTTGGCTGCCGCAGCAAAGCCAGCAGCAGAAAATAAAAGTGGGTTGTGTGTCATGTCTAAGTGTTGCATTCTGATTCAAGCTGCGCTTCATGGCGCTTTAAAGAAAGTGAAATGGCGAATCAGACACAAATCAACAGTTGGTAGGCAAAATGGCGACTTTTCCCCCTCAATGCTGGAGAGATACTGAGAAGAAAATAAAGGGAGATAAGTGACATCATGTGAATGTCTAAAGTGCAGCGATTACAGTATGCATGTGTGTCTCGCTGGTAAATACATCTACACAGGTCTCCAACTTGCCTTACAGGCTACTTGTACATATTGAGTCAGCCAAGGCGTGCTTTGTGTCCAGAATTCGCCTTGGCATTCGATGTCGGTGGATGTTTATGATCACAGATTAGCATCGTACAAAATGCATTACAAAAAGTAGAAGAGCACTCGGTAGAGTCCATACCTCCGCCAAGCCACGTACAGTGTTGTCAACATCAAAAGCAAATCATTTGAACCTAGGAAGCTGTCCACCAACTTTCATTAAAATCTCGAAAAGTTTCATCCAATTGGTTGATTCCTGATCTTAAAAAAAAAATTCTTATCATACACAACTGAAGAAATTTTCACTTGCGAGTCAGCCGTCACAGATCATGCTGTTAGGGAAAACCATGTGATTGACTGGGAGGGGGTCAAAGTGATAGATAAGGAGGCATACAGGCAGACCAGATGGATAAGAGGCCCTATGGATCCAGAAGATAGACTACTGCATGAATTGGGACATAGGTACATACCGACTCAGCCATACGTGGGATCAGCTGATTTCTAGGTCACGTGCACCATCCGGCGGTGGCCAGAGACACGGAGTGTTATGTGATCAAGATGTCAGCTAAGAAAGACATCGAAGTGTTTTATGCAAGTGAAAATTTCTTCAGTTGTGTATAAGACGACTTTTCTTAAGATTGTTCATCAACACCTGTTCACTACTTTGAGTTACATTGGGAACAGTCAAACAAACAAATGGAGGTGAAAACATGACCACCTTCAACAAAGTTGGTGGAGGTGACAACCAAAAACTGGCCTCATCTGTCCAAGTCACTAGTGGCTCCTGACACAAGACAAACTGTAGTACAGCAGTCAGTTGCAGTGGAATAGTAATATATTGCACAAATGATAACCATTTTCAGCATGGAACATTACTTGTATATTTAATCGTTTAGATACAACAGGGTGTCCCAAAAATTTCTATACAGTTAGTGGAAACTAACGCTTTTTGAATCTGGTTCCTCAGATTCAAAGGTTTCTTCCTCATGTCATCTCAGAGTTTTTCCCTTGCTACTGTGGCCTCTGGCTTGGCCATGAGGGATAAAGTTAGAAGTTCGTATATGTAAAATGTATATCCAGAATTTATATATTTCTGTAAAGCTGCTTTGTGACCATGTGTATTGTTAAGTGCTATACAAATAAAACTGAATTGAATTTTTTAGCAAAATGCCTTCCTAGATTTTTCATTCTTTGTTTATATAATATATTTATTTCAGATAGCCTTTGACAAAATAAGGTTTCATTCTCATGGATACATAAAATGGAATGCAGTCGAAATGCAAGTACATGCATAACACCAGAAGTGTTAACACAAGTTCATCGTGAGTGTGAGCGATGACTCCGTGCGTGCTTATAAAGAAAAGGCAATAGAGGATGTTTTGTAAATAGTTGTATTTTACTAAAAAGCTTTAATTTCCTTTATGTATGGAGACCTTTATGACACCCTGTACTATATTAAGAAGTAGCGTTGTTGTCAAGACCACCTAAACCGAGATCAAGTCATGACCGAGACCGAGACTTTGAAGGGTTGAGATCAAGGCAAGACCAAGTCAAGACAAGGATCAGACCAGTGTGTGTGAAAGGGGGCGGGGAGGGGTGATGGCCGTTAACATGAAGAAAAATTTCAAACAAATAAAATTGAAATTTTATATCCAATCACAGTAACAGTGTTAACAAATAAATCAGGCAATGCATGGGCAATTTAGTGAAATCCCCAGTCATGGTCTTGACCGGTCTTAAAATAAAATCCCAAACCCTCTGTGTCTGAGAAAGAGTAAAAATGCGGTTGATTCTCAAGTACGGCAACACTATTAAGAAGTGCTTATGTAAGCATTATATTTGCACAAAAAAAAAAAAAAAGACAATTGTGGGTACATATGAATTCAGCATGCTGTTGCATGTTAATCTGGATGTTATAGGCTTGCATTACGTCTATTATTACCTACAGAGCATAGGCCAATCTTCCTAATTCTAACGCAAAACAACAGATGCAAAATTTGGACATCAGCCATATCTTGCCTACATTTGAGGTAAGTGCAGTGTTATTGTAAAAATACATACATGCATACATAAAGGTTCAGGAATTTCTATTGTACTCTCTAAAAACAACGTGATTGTAAAAGTTTTTATTTTAAAAGGATTGTTAGGTATTTGTTTGGAAAATCTACTCATCTCCTGACTCTCACTAGAGTTATGATGTGAGAGAATGAACAACTGCAGAGAAAGGTGTGTGGGTGTGTGTCACACTGTACTTGGAAGAGTTGTGGATGGCTTGTGATGTATGTGATGGCCCTTGCTTTGATAAATGAGAGAGAATTATCACACAATGCTGCCTGGTCCTCCTCCTGGCTAAACAGTACTGCGGAGGATTCGGTACATCCAGGTTAAACATTGGTACATTTGCGCTGAGGACAAATCAGTCTACACAGTACAGCATGTAATAATGAACAAGCTACAGCAGATATATCAAAGTGTAATGGAGAAAACTGGAAAGATAGAATACAACCTTTTCTTATGACTCTTAGTCCATTTAGAGGTATTGCTGTAACTAGCTGTAAGCACACTGTAAGGGTAGTTTCAGGATGTTTGTTTTTTCTATTTGTCAAATTCAACATGGAAACAGCAACATCCTGATAATATGGTGACAAAATTTAGCCTACCATGCAGAAAGGCTTAAAAGAAAACTATAAAGGCTATTTTTTTGTTAAGTATTGAGAAAAATGGAGGATGAGCACAAAGTGAGCAAGATATCTGTAAACCAAAATATTTAACTCAATAAAATTAAACAGTCTGACTTTAATCTGTTGAGTTTATGGAAGAATAGAAGAACAGAGATTATAGTGTAGCATCTGGTGTAGTTACATATTCAGCATTGTGCGATACTAAATAGGAAAAGGTTCACGTTCTGCATGTAGACCTCACGAAAAATTTTGATCTTGGTTACGGTTCTGTTTAGAATCCTGGGTACTGTTCACATTATTTCTGATGATTAGCACCTTAATGGATAAACCATTTTTCTAACTTCAACATTATCACTAATAACAAAAAGAGAGCTTTATAGCTTTCCAGCCAAAACTGGAATAAACAGTTAATATGATATTGTATAGGGCACCACGGTAGTGCAGCGGTTCGAGTTTGCATGTTCTCCTTGTGCCTGTATGGGTTTCTTCCACGTGCTCTGGTTCCCCACCACAGTACAATGACATGCGGATTAGGTCAACTGGCTACTCTGAATTACCCAGAGGTGTGAATGTCAGTGTGAATGGTTGTTTGTGTCTGTGTTAGCCCTGTGACAGACTGGCGACTTGCCCAGGCTGTACCCTGCCTCTCACCCGAAGACAGCTGGGACTGGCTCTAGCTAACCTGTGGCCCTCAGTAGGATAAGTGGTGTACACTGTGGATGGATGATATTGCACATCTCCTTCCTCAGTGAATCTTGAGTATTTGACAGTATATGAGTCTTTACAAACATACATTTTATAGCCCTCTAATGTGTTGTGATGCACAAATAACAGATGATATGAACAAGATTAGTTGTTTCGACTCTGTCTACTCTTAATGACCAACTGCTAGTAAACTCTTTCCAGTCAGATTGACAGTTTGTGGCTTCTCTATCCATTTAGAAGGAAGACTACTACTGTCCAGAAGAGAAAACAAAGTCATGTTCTCTTTTCATGTTTTACTTGCTGTAATACTATATTTTAAAGGGTTGGTTTGTTTTGCATGACTCTGAGCTTGCTTTGCTCTGGTCTGTTTTTATTTGTAACTAACAGGTTAATAAATGAATACTGCATGGCTAAATGCTGTTTTTGATCATTTTATTCCTGGGGAACTATACCTCCTGATCAAGCTGGCATTGTGTCCCACATAGGTTGCTTAATAATTTCTATAGCATTTGTCTTTATCTAGCAATGTACAGAATCTGTTTTACATGTATTGCTAAGTATTCCGGAAGAGAGAGAGTTAATATTTTTAATAAACAGAATTTAAGTCCACAGTCTGTCAACTTGCCAGATGTGCATCAAATATTTATGCTAATATACAC
This sequence comes from Ariopsis seemanni, assembly GCA_026413345.1. Lineage (NCBI taxonomy): Eukaryota > Metazoa > Chordata > Actinopteri > Siluriformes > Ariidae > Ariopsis > Ariopsis seemanni. The sequence continues at coordinate 16,385,183 of JAOANJ010000016.1, forward strand.
TTCCTGTCATGTATCTATTTGTAATTGAGTAAGTTCCAGCTACACCAGTCAAAGAATCTGACACTGGCACGATCCTTTAAACTGTTCAGGGAAAAGGATCAGCCAGTATGTACAGGACAGAACATTCTAGATGTTCCACACCAGGCCAGTGTCCGAGTTTGCAGTCTGACTGCTGAGGCTTACTGAACTGGTAAACCTATTCTGTTGGCTGTGCAATATCCTAGTGTTAAATCCACTCTTACAGAAATCCACTTTTACGGTGTTTAGTCTTGGACCCATATGAACATGCAGTTAAGTGTTCAATATTGGGTTTTGTGCCAAATGTAATTATGCGAGTCTAGCCACCATGAATCCTGCTGTAATTTCTCCTAAACCATATTAGAGACCAATAAAGTGAGTGCGATTGGTTCTGTACATCATTATTAGAATCATGCTTGCTGAATATGCAGCACATGTATGCAGTCTTATCATCAAACAAAATAAAAGAGGGATGGTGAAGGCCTACACTAGGGGATCTCTCTCACACACGCACACAGCATGCCTGGAAATGGTTGCTATGACTCCCCTTGAGGAGCTTTATTACTAAATGTAAAATGGTTGCCTGTTCCATATATTGCACAGTAAATAGTACTAATATATTTTGCACTCTATGAAGTTCACTATATGTCCAGTATGGAGCCAAATTAGACTCCTAATGTATTTGCACGTCCTCTGCAGGATACAAAGAAACTACCTGTGGATATTAAAATATACACAATATATTGGCTTTTGTGGGTTTTGGTTTACGTTCAAGTGAAATATGTTCAGTGACGTTCAGTGTAAGTTTCCAGTGCAAGAATCGAGTAAGAAATTAGGGTGAAGTTACAGAAGAGAGAAGATCTGTGGTATGATTGATGCATAAAGCAAAAGGTGAATCAGAGGATGAGAGCTGAAGAGAGACAGTGTGAGTTAGAGTTGTGCTGACAGGTAGACACAGCCTGGATGAGAAGAGCGTTGTCTGTGTGCATTTGTTAATTTAGAGGAGTAACTAAAAAGGACAGTTAGGTCAAATGTGTCTTACAGACTCTCAGTCAAAGGACCTCAGTCATGTGTGAATGAATATGGGTGGGATATACAACATAGTAGGGTGTGTGTCATCATGGAATTTTTCTCTGCCAAGTTATGATGACCTGGATGATGAGCCAGAATGGCAGTTGTCTTATGGTTCCTACGGCAACAGCCAATGAGTGAGCAGTGCCCCACTGACCCCACCTATCCATCCACTCTGACACGTTTGTGTGTGTGTGTGTGTGTGTGTGTGTGTGTGTGTGTGGGCGCTTTGGCCTTTTATTGGAGACAAAACATGTCCAGACAGTGGTGAGACCAGTCAAGGGCATTTCTCCGGTAACGCATAGGTCAATAATAAGGAAAAAAAAAAAAGCAACCCTGGCATTGAGATTATTTTTTTATAAATATAAAAGAAGTCGTAACAGATCATCAAGATCATGTTTAATAGATGCCCTAAACATGTCAGTCACCTTAAACAAATTCATTGACTCTCGTGTATTTTGTTTATTGAAGAAATTCAACATCCCTCTGAAAGACAGGTTGAAATGAACACCCATCATTAATATTCATCATTGGCCAGGAAATGAATTAAAAACCAATAGCACTTGTAACAGGGCATTTTGACCTGTGCTGTGGGTTGTTGTAAAGGTTGTGATTTACTGACCGATAAGTGATGGGAGCATCACGACTAACAGTATGCTAACTATCTTCATAAATGACTACACAGTTCCAGGAGGAGTGTCACTCGTCTATCTTAGATCTGGTGTGTCATAGCAGAAACAACCAGCTGTAGCATGATAAGACTGCTCCTTGCTTCCTAAGAAGTGTATAAGACTGTATCTAATAATGCACATTTTGAGATGTTGCTCCCACCTGTTGTCTGTCCATCTGTTTCTGCATTTATTTTTGCAGAAAATTATGAACTTTCCCCATCTACAGGAAAAAAAAATTCCCCATTATTGTAGCTTTGAGATAAAATTAATAGTTCTAATTTTAGGTTATATCATTTAAAAGTTATAGAGGGGTGTGTGTGTGCGTGCTTTGTCCTCAACTCCATGGCGATGCAAATTAAACATCAACAATGATTTACAACTCCTTTTTTTAATGATCACACATTGCAAGGCCAGACATGTACCTGTGTGTTCATTACTGAATATGTTTGTTTAATGCTATGTCTGATGGCCATCACGAGCATTAAATGAATCATTAATTGGATGCACAACAGTGTCGCACAGTGAATATCTTTATGATGGTGAGCGATGCATATGTGCAATTGAGTATAGTGTGTGGGTGTGTTTTTTTGAGATAAGGTTTGTTCTGTCTAGAGAAGGTCAATACTGAGGTCATTGCTTGGTGTAGTTTTGGAGGGTAATTTGTTTCTTCTACTCAGTAGGTATTCGTGTGTGTGGTTTTAGTTTCATTTATAAGAAACATCCACGTTGTCACAATTAATGTTTTGTTGTGTGGAAACCTCCCAGCATTAATATCTAGCCATTCTAGGCTTTGTGCCATTTACGTTATATTCAGATCATTGCTATGCTCTTTAGTTTTCATTGATTTGTACCATGCTTCCAACACCAGAGCAAAAATCAGTCAGTTATACCCACTTGAACACTTAATCATCTTGCTCAGTGATGACTTCCTTTTGGATTTTGCCAGCTCAAAGATTAGTTTCTGAACATGGTCATTATTCATGCTTGAAGGTGAGCTGGAAAAAAATCTCTCTCTGGACAGTGGAGCTTCTATCATCACAGCATGGACTATAGATTCATTGCTGTGGTAATAAATACCCTCTGGAGGGAAATATTATCCTCCTAACGCACATTAGGAGATGAAACTACTGCAAAGCAAAAAATATATAGTGTTTATTTCAGTGTGTTCAAAGAGAACTGATAAGGATGGTCTTTCTTTATGTATCTTACATCTCTCTCTCTCTCGTGCACATCTGATAAAATCCATCCAGAGTCTGAGTTTGCACTTTCCATGGTTCCTGTGTAGCAGCATCCTGATTAGGAGACATTTCTACTGGCATTTCTTTGGCTTGGTCAGATGAGCTACATTTGCTGGCTCAAATGACAAGAACAGCTACAATATAGGGAAAAGAAAAATGACAAAGAAATTGGAGTGATGGATTATCCACACTATAAGAGCCCACTATTCAACCAGCTTCTTCAATACATCAATAAACACAGAATATTGGTTATTATTATAGTTATATTGTCCATCATTCCATTCATGAAACATGCCTAGTAGCAGTATTTGCCAGCTGTCACTCATCCTGACAGCTTTTAAGCTGCATATATCATGTCACACTGTTCATGTACAAAAAGACCAAAACACATCACCTACAACAGATAAGGTAGCACAGTCTATATGTAGTCTAATTTTTGTTATGGCTACATCAAATGTTCTGGATTTATGGACATTTTTCATTGCACACATACTGGAAAGAAATTTACTCATATACTGTACTGTATAATATTGTAATATTTTATGTAAGGTACTGAAATGTCTATGTAAGGTTATGTTTACATAATCTACATAATCTGATCTTACATGTCTGTACATTCATAAACCCTGCTACATTCAGTTATTATAATATCCTGAATTGCTTCATGCAAGAGAATTGCTTGTTGAAGAGAGAGGGAGAGCTTGTCTTTCTCTTTTGGTGTTTATATTCTGATCTCTGTGGTTTCTTTTCTATTACTAAACATCCAGCCAAAGTGTGTGCTTTAAAGCACTTTTGCTGATAACGCAGTACTCGTTCTTTTTGTTAAGTCTATCAACTTCACACAACTTGATTTGGCAATTTTATTCCAGTTTTCCATGCAAAAGTGCTCCAGGTCTATCATATTGTGAGGGGCTCTCCTGTGCACAGCTCTCTTCAAGTCATTCCACATGTTTCTGAGAGGCTTTAGATCTGTGCTCTGACTGGACCATTCCAAAACCATTCCTTTATTGACTTGGATTTGTGCTTAGGGTTGTTATTGTGCTGGAAGGTCAATTTTTTTTTCTTCAGCTGTCTAACAGAGATCTTCAGCTTTTGTGTGAAAATACATTGGTATTTGGAACTATCCATGATGCACTCTACCTTGACTAGAGCTCCAGTCCCAGCTAAAGAGAAGCATCCCCATAGCATGATGCTACCACCACTATGCTTTGCTATAGGTTTGGTGATCTTTGGGTGATAAGCTGTCTAGTTTTTGTCCCATATCTTTTAGAATCATGCTTAAAAAGTTCTACCTTGGTCTCATCAGACCATAACATGTTTTGCCACGTGGTTTGGGGTGGAGGCGGCACGGTGGTGTAGTGGTTAGCACTGTCGCCTCACAGCAAGAAGGTTGAGTTTGAGCCCAGCAGCTGACAGGAGGCCTTTCTGTGTGGAGTTTGCATGTTCTCCCTGTGTCTGCATGGGTTTCCTCCAGGTACTCTGGTTTCCCCCACAGTCCAAAGACATGCAGGTTAGGCTAATTGATGGCTCTAAATTGACTGAGTGTGAATGGTTGTTTGTCTCTGTGTCAGCCCTGCAATGATCTGGTGACTTGTCCAGGGTGTACCCTGCCTCTCGCCCATAGTCAGCTGAGATAGGCTCCAGCTTGCTCACAACCCTGCACAGGATAAGCGGTTATGGATAATGGATGGATGGATAAAACAACATGGCGTCGCACACTGACCGTAATCTTTTAAATTTAAATCTCTCTAAAACCTACAAAGAAGTGTCAAAACTAATTAAACCAAAGCTTAAAGAAATGTTCAAAGCCTTTTCTGTGGACTTTGAGAAATCAATCGTTAAAAAAAAAGCACTTGTAAATATTATCAAAGGCTTTGAACATCTTTGCTTTGGGTGACAGTCAGCAGCCTTCTTTGTCTGTCAACATGGGTGTTCCAGCAATAACTTGCCTGCAGAAATTAAAAGACTGGCAGAAGAGCTTTGAAAGATCGACAATGATTATAGATGAATTCACAATGAAATCATTTTTGCTGGGCGCTGGTTATGATGAGAAAGCCATAAGAAAATACAAAACGCTTGGTGCATGGGAACATAAGCAAGGAATTCACTCAGTCAAGTAAGTACTGTAAACACAGCAGAACTGTAAAAATTATTTTTTGAGTTTTTGATTTCATTCACTCTGATTTTCCTAGAGCTCGTATGCTACCAGATTACGACAATCTTTGGGTTGTTAGAGGAAGCTGTTAGGACTACAGGGTCAAACACTACATTTGAGCTACCTACATAAACACTAAAAGGAGAAGTACCTGTAAGCTTACTTGCACTGCATCGTTTGCGCTTTGTTTTGGTAGTTGGTCCTTCAATAAAGTTGTCCTTTTCAGTTCTTTGACTTGTCCTTGTTTTTTG
>JAOANJ010000016.1:17410763-17422549 GCA_026413345.1 Ariopsis seemanni
TTTCGTTTCACTTCACAATTATGTGCTACTCTGTGTTGGTCTATCACATAAAATCTCAATAAAAAACTTTCAAGTTCATGGTTGTAAGGTGGAAAAATGTGAAAAAGTTCAAGGGGTATGAATACTTTTTCAAGGCACTGTAAATATGGTAGGGTTGAAATGGGAGGAGATTAGAGACAGCCTTAGCAAACAATCTTGCCAGGAATCAACTTTTGTTGGTTAATATAATCATTCTTATACTACAATGGAATCCAAGAAGCTTAGTGGTCTCAATTTCACAAAATTTATAGAGAGCAGAACAGAACGGCTGGATGTTTTATGCATTCCCCACAATGTCAGCATGCTGAAGTCACTCCTCTGCCTCTCTGTGTGCTGCCAGCTCTCCACTTGTGCCCTATTCAGATGTTGTCAGCCTGCTGAATGGCCTTATCCTTGCTGTCCCTCAGCATCATGGCCAACCACACTTTTGCTATCTTACACTCCTCCATGACTGATGTGATTGGCAGCTGCAGCTTGCTCCCTGAAATATACAAGCAAATGGAACAGAAGCTCCTGGGGACAGACAGCCACCTCCTCAAGAATCTGTTGATCTTTCTTTCCAGGGCCTCAACTGTTGACAAGGTCACCTCATACACAAGTAGTGGCCACCGGAGTCTTGGAAGGACTCCATGTTGGTAGCCCCAGGCCTTGTACTTCCCCAGAAGGCCACTCTTCTCCAGGGCTCTCAGCCACACCTCTGCTTATTTGAGCATCTCATTCACACTTGCCTTGTCATTCAGCTCAACTCTGTACCACCTCCTCAGGCTCTTTGCAGGCTTCTCAGTGACAGTTGGAATGACGTCTTCACCCATCTTAAACCGGAAGCAGTCATGAACCTGCCCCCACTTCAGGAGTAAGCTTCTGGACTTGGATGGACTCCATTCTTGCTGCTTTGGTAAGTTCTACCAGGCCTTCCAGAATCTATCTGCCTTCTGGAACTGATCTTACTGTGATTGTTAGGTCATCCATGAAGGTCCGAATTGGAACCTGCTGAATGCTACTTGCCAGTACAGCTCCCTGTCTTGGTTTCTCTACTGACTTGACAAGGAGGTTCATTGTTGCAGCAAACAAAATCACAGAGATAGTACTCCCTGTAACAATGCCAACCTCCAGCCACTGTCAGTTGGTAGTAAACCTTCCAGAAGAGAAGCACATCTTAAAGTGGCTCACGTAGTCATGGAGAATCTGTTGAAATTTTCCAGGGATGTGGTAGGCCTTCAGCATGGCTTCGATCAGCTTGTGTAGTACTGTCCCATAGACATTTGTTAGATGGAGCAGAGGACTGCCAGGTCTCCTTGGTTTGTCTTTGCATCCTCAATGATTTTGGAAATTACACTGTTGTGCTCGATGTACCCAGGGACATCTGGGATTCCACCTTTGTGTACAGGGGTGTCAATGTACTTGTTGCCCAACAGAAACTGAGTTAGCCTCTTCACTACAATTCCAAAGAAAACCTTCTCCTCTATGTTCAGCAATGAGATTTTGCGGAACTCTAATGCTTGAAGAGTTCTCTTCTTTTGGGATGAAACAACCCTCAGCAATTAGCCAGCTCTTTGGCAGGTGGTTCTTCCTCCATGCTACCTTCTGCAACCTCCACAGACATCATCTTAGCCTCTCACTGCTCTTTTACACTCTGTAAGGAATGCCATTGGAGCCTGGTGCCGAACCTCCCCTAGTCTTTTGAATGAAGTCATTCACCTCCTGCTATCTGGGCTCCCCATCATCAAAAGAAACAGTTGGTTGCTTAGGGCGACAGAGCTTATCTTCCACCTCAAGCTCCTCCTCCTGCCTTGGGTTGCTGTGCATACTGTGAAGGTATTTCTCCACCTCTTCCTTTGATGTCTTCAGTTCCCCTGATCTTTTATCCCCCAAGAGCCGTGACAGGTACTTAAAAGGGTTTTGAGTGAATCTGGCCTTCTCCTTTGCCCTTTGTCTTCTGTCCCTTCACCGACACTCGGCGTAAGGTCTTGATGCGCCCCCTCAGGTGGTCCTGAATCTCTTTGAGGACTGGCTTTTCATCCTCTGCTGCCTGAAGAAAGGCCTTCCTCAGGCTTTTTAGGTCTCCACACAGGTTTGTGATCTCTTTCAAGCACCAGTTCACTCCGGTTTGCTGCAAGACCTCTGCTTTATCCTGAAATGGTCAGCTCCCATGTTCCATATGATCATGGACATTGCTCCCACCTTCCGGCCTATGTCACCAGCAAGCACTGACTCAAACACAAGATCTACATCTCTGTCAAACAATTCCCACTCCTTCCTAGCTGCTGCCCTTGGCCACATGACTGGCTCCTTGATTGTTTCCTATCCTTCACAGTTCTGCATCTGCTGGCTCATTCCCTGACTGGCATCTCTCACCTGATCTTGTAGGTTGCCAAGTACCTTGTTGTTTTTCTTAGCAGGATTACTTTTGTCTAAATCATGTGCCTGGAGATTTTGGGTATTGTAGTTGGACACCCGACCCTGCCTCTCCTCCGTCTCACCAGGTTGCCCTGTGTGTTGCTCACCACTTTGGCATAACAGCCCATCCTGCTCTGATGTATCTACATTTTATTACAGCTTATTACAATGCCTCCTTCTGGTTGATTTGTGTCATGTCATAGGTTATATAAGATATCAAATTCACAAAATTTGGTCTACTTTCAAAGAATGCGGTACGGATAGTGATTATTGAATTTTGTTGGTCAGAGGTCACAACCACGGAGCCACAGCAAACATGGTGGATTACCCAGATCAAACAAAGACTCCTAAATCGAGACAAAAAAACAACAATTTTAAGGAAGTATCTGGCATTGTCAGCAAAACATGCCAGAAAAGAGAGGGGAAAAAACACGGCAGACAAGCCAAGTAAATACTGCTGGCTAGCTTTCCTGATGGAGTGTCAAAATTCTTGATGCAGTTGATGCAGTTCCCCGAGGGCTCAGTGAAATGTCTGTGACATGCTTTGGTCAAACTGCCACAAAGATGAAGCACCAGAGCACCCTTCTCACCCTGTCTAAACAACCCTGTTCAAAATGTCTGATTTGAATGCCTGTTACTTTAAATTGTAACACCCCACCTTCCTCTTCAACCAGCCAATCAGGTTGCACTTTCCTCATGAATATTCCTCCATAAAGGCAGTTCTCAGATGAGGTGGCAGCATAATTTGAATGAGCTCCCCTTGTGCCATAAAAGGGGACCCAAATCTGAATGGCTTGTTGAAGCACATGTTTTCTGAAATGGACAACCCAAAAGAAACTGATTGGGTTGTCTTATTTTAGAGTTTATGACATGGTAGGCACTCCAGAAAGCCATCTGCTTGTGCAGATATATGTGCACAAGCACTGAAAAAGTGAGTTTTTCATCATATATCCCCTTTCAAGGATTCTTATAATAGGTCTTCAAGGTTTCAGATATATCAGGGAATTTTTACATTTTATGTAGAGGTTGACAATCTGCCAATCAGCTAAGTTGAATGAGCACATGAGTCAGTATATGAGCAAAGCTCAGAAGGACATTGGAAACAACACCAGAGGGACAAAGTACCAGCTAATGGTCGATAGAGCAATCACCCATGACTCTACTACTAGACAGACCAACCTGAGCACTGCCTGGATTGGCTACAAGAAAGCTTATGACTCAATGCCCCACACATGGATACTGGAGTGCTTGGCTCACAAGGCTCACAGTGCACTGATAACCTTCTTCAAGAACTCAATGTGGCTGTGGAAAACAATATTGGAGTCCAACTCCAAGGCCATCACACAAGTGACTAGTAAGTGCAGCATATACCAAGGTAATGTTGTGCATAAGGTCTTAACCCTCAGCCAGATCATCACAAAGAGTGGATATGGATACAGATTCAGGAGTGGAGTGGCCATCAGCCACCTCCTATACATGGGTGATATCAAGTTGCATGCCAGGAATGAACGAGCTATTGACTCACTAAGCCACCTCACCAGGATCTACAGTGAGGACAATGGGATGTCATTTGGACTGGATAAGTGTGGCCCCATAGTGGCAAGGAGAGAGAAGGTTATCAGGACTGATTGGGTGCAGTTACCAGAAGGCAGGATAGCAGACATACAGGACAGCTACAAGTACCTGGGTATCCCAGAGGCCAATGGGTGCCATGATGAGGAGGCAAGAAGGTTAGCCATGACCAAATACCTCCAGAGGGTAAGACATGTTCTGAGAAGCCAGCTCAATGGTAGGAATAAGATCCAAGCCATCAACATGTACACCCGACCAGTAATCAAATAGCCAGCTGGAATAGTAAGCTGGCCACAAGAGAACATAGATGTAGCTTATGTCAAGACAGGAAAACTCCTCACAATGCATGGAGGGTTCCACCCTAAGTCCAGCACCCTGAGACTCTATGAGCCACAGAAACAGGGTGGGCGAGGATTAGTGAGTGTCAGAACAATGATCCAAGATGAAACAAGGAGCATCCATGAATACATTAGAAAGACACCCCATCACCACCACCACCACCACCAGCCCCTGAGATGAACTTGTAAGAGAGTGCCTCAGGCAACAGAAGACAGAGGGTGATGAGGATGAAGAGGAAAAATTGTGGAAAACAAACCCCTCCGTGAGATGTATCATCAGCAGATAGAGGAAGTGGCTGATGTCAAGAAATCCTACTAGTGGCTAGAGAAGGCTGGCTTGAAGGACCGCAAAGAAGCTCTGATCATGGCATGATCAAATTCTAATACATTGACAGTGAGAAGAGAGAGCAGATTCAAACCAGAGTCTTTTCTGAACTGGAAGACCTGCTCACTGCATGTGCTGCATCCATATAACAGAGTACAGAAGCTGAGAGGCCACCATCAAAAATGAATGAAAACCCACACTTGCCTCTTGAAAACACATTTGGCCGAGCACTCTGTCAGGGAGGTCTTTAACTCCCACCTCCGGGAGAACTTCTCCCAGCTTCCGAGGGAGGCGGGGGACATGGAATCTGAGTGGGTTGGATATATTAGGCAGCAAGAGAACAGTCAGTTCCTGAAGTTGTGCTGGAAGCAGGAAAAATGAGTAAGCATAAGGATCTGAGCGACTTTGATAAGTGCCAAATTGTGATGGCTAGATGACTAGGTCTGAGCATCTCCAAAATGATAATTCATATGGTTAACAGATACAGATACAGATAATGCTGTATTCACTCATCCCTAGTACCTACCAAAAGTGGTCCAAGGAAGGACAATCGATGAACTGGTGACAGGGTCATGGGTGTCAAAGGCTCATTGATTCGCATGGGGTACAAATAGTCAGGCTGCCAAATGGCCAAAATGGGCCAAACTGTACATTAAGATATATACAAGTTTGTTTGTTTGTTTTCGCAGATTTGGGGTGTCTGATATTTTGGGAAGCAGAATCTGAAAGATGACACCCTGCCATCATTGAGCATTTTTTTCTATTTACGAAATTATAGGAGTACCCTTAGCCCATTTTTGGTGCTCAATTTACTGTTAAAATTTCACAGTCACATTCGTTTGGAGATTATCACATGCCAAATATTGCCTCATTGTCATATCTAAATATGTCGTGAGGGAATTATGTTCATATGTCAATGTTTTCTTTGACTTTTTTCTTCTATTTTTTTTACTTTATTTTACAATTTCACCATAGTAACAGTATTTTTACTTGAGTAAAATAATTTACTACTCTTTACACTGCTGCTTAAACCTAATATTTATGCCATTTTGAAGAAGTAGTAGTAGTTGTTTTTGTTTTTTTGTTCACAATATTACGGGAAAACGGCTGGACCAATCTTCATGAAACTTTCAGGATAGATGGGCAATGGTCTCAAATAGAACCTCCAACATTTTGAGGATCATCTGGTCAAGGTCACCAAAAATGTCAAAATCGTTTTTGTTGTGGCTACGGCCTCATATAGAGGCGCTAGCTACTATGTCATTGTGCTGTAAGAGTGTAACAGTCGTGCACTGTGCATGCGCATACATGTGTTCCGATTAAAATAGCTGGTGAGTGTATACAATTCAGTTCACCATTCAAAATAAATTAACTAGACTAAAAAACTTGTTTTTAGACATGTTTATGCTTATTAGAGAGGGAAAGTGCTGAGCTCTAGTGCCGGGTCATTTCTGGGAAATAAAAGCTTCAGTCATGGTGACAGCATGTATATGTCAGCCTCAGTTCGGAGGTTTCAGTTTCGAAAACTGTAAGAGGTAAGAGTAGAATAATATAAAGTACAGACACTTGGTATATTTAACTTTGGGATTTTTGGATTACGCTTCATTTCTGTGGTTACTGCCTTATAGAAAGTTTTTTATATAATTGCTCTATTTACCGTATGGATATAGGATCAGAAAACTTTGTATAAGCCGTAGCCACATGGACCCATAGGGTGCCTGGTTTTTTTTTTTTTTCTTCGTAATAATCTTCCTTCATATTCATAAGTGCTACTGGGTGAGATTTGTTTTGCCTGGCAACACTTGTTATTCTTTTTCATGCGCTCCTCTTTAAAATAAATAAATAGTTAGTTCCCTAATGGGAAATTGAATCTACCAAATAGGCTGAATACCACGCAAATATTTCCCGGCGCCCTTTGGTGATCTGGAAATGAATTTGAGGCCGTTTTCTGAAGCTGAATCAGTGAAAAGGCACAGCAGGCACATTTGGTTCACCACATGCAGATTTCCTGTGCTGATTAAAATGGAGATGAAATCACAGCTTTGTTACAGGAGGGGGAAATTAGTTTTTTTTTTTTTTTTAATGAGTTTGTCTCATAACCGGAAGAAGAAAAGCTATTACAAGCAAAAGTTTTACAACTTTTTATTTAGTTTTTCAATATAGAAAAGTTTGACAGTAAAACAGATCATGTCAGTGTTTGCTGGTGATAAACGTGTGCGGTGTGGATCACAGGGACCGAACCAGTACGCACTTCAGAAAGCACGTTGCATCAGTCTGGGGTTTGAGATTAACAGCAGCAGGTTTTGTTACACTGCATTTTTCTTTAATTGGACATTTTAAAACCAGATGATTAAATGAATTTACAGGGGGGTTAAAAAAAAAAATCTACAATTTTCCCAGTTACTCAAAATGTAGTCGGAGTAGTGAAGATATTTTTGGTGTCGGAAATTTGATTCTTTAATTTTACTAACAAACAGTTTCAAAAACATTGTGATAAATTTAATCCATGATCAAGAACTGTTTCAAAGCCAAATGTAAACCGTGTACATTTATTTCAGGAAACAAGATATACTTTCGAAGATATGATGACTCCTTTCCCCCCAATTTAAAATTAAATTGTTTTACCAAACATGAACAGTAATTTTCTTTAAAAAAAAATTTTTTTGAGACAAATAAAAAAAAGAGCTCCTCAAGAATCTGGTTCAGAAGAAGCCAAAAGTATGTGAAGCTTTATCATCAGGAACATTGTTAAGAATTTAGTTGATTAAAAGTTTTCATTTCTTCATCATGATAGAATTCCATACGTTTTATTAACGAACTCGTTCTTGTTTCAGAGGAACAGCTCATTCAGTCGGACTTGTACCAGATTCCGTGGCGCATCATGGCTTTAATAAAAAGCCAATAGACTGTGAAATTTAACAAAGAAAATCTTTGATACGAAGAATTTTTCAGTAAGGCGATGTTTGTTTAACGTTTTTGGAAGTTCTCCAGGGTCAGTGCTTCGTAACACTGAGGTCAAGCTGGAACTTTGTAATGTTGTTGTATAATCGCGGTTTCTCTGAAACGAGCTGCATTTATTTGTCATTAACTTCAAGTGAAAGTAACGGGGATACCGGTTATAATGCGAGTCCTGTTTTGCAAACATTCAACATTTTAAATACAACTACAAACAGATTTAAAAAAAGGTTTGCTTCAGAAATCATGGCTTGATGCATTTCACTCAACATATAAAACACTAACGACCAACTGATGTGAAAAATGCCGTGATGTTGATTTAAGGTACAAATAGTCCTGTAGATCAGCTGTAAAAGAAAGTAATTCTTAAATCCAGATACAAGTGTGTAATGCAAAATATAAAAATCTCACGAATATATACACCTCATTTATTCATATCAAAATTTTAGTATACAATTAGATATTCCATCTCTAGAAGTAAAATAAAAGCTCACCCTGCCCCGGCGTTCAAGCTTTATAATCAAAGATATTTATTACAATACAAAAATACTGTACAGGTGCATTTTAAAAGTCATTAAGAGCTCTATTCCAAAAAAGAAAAAACGTTCCAAAGAGTTCAATAGAAATTTCACACAAACATTGGAAAAAAAAAAAAAGTTAACAATCTTAATATATCCTGCTTTGCTAAAAATACAAATTCTTGCTGAAAAATAGATCTGTTCTGGTTGTGTCCTGCAACAGCGCATCGGTTCGAGAGAACGAGAACACGAGGAGGACTTGTGGAAGATCTGGCAGCTTTGATGATGTGAATCGGTCACTCGGCAGTTAAGAAAAATAAATAGATCATGAGTGAGACGACGCAAAGTTGTCCGCTCCCCTAACATTCGCATAAAACAATTCTTGAGGAATTTTTACAGAAATTATATAACAGTTTCTGACATCCCTGATATCAAAGAGAGAGAGAGAAAAGGGGGAAAGAAAGAAGAAAAAAAAAAAAACACTTAAAGCCAGACTAAACAGCCACGTCGTCACACTGGACGAGTCCATCGTTGACCTCTACATTTTATTCGTCATGTCAATTTTTTTCCCCCCTTAAAAAGACAAAGTTTCCCCACAAAAAACTGACCAAAATCTACACTTGTGACAATCTGTGGTCTAAATGAATCTCAAATGGCACTCGACCTAAAATATAGTCCACTACAAAGGCTGCATCGTTCTTCCCTATACCCTTACGTCGCACAAACAAGCAAAGAAAAACCTGGATCCGAATTCCAAGCGTAAAACGCACAAACTGACCCGAAATTACGCATCAACTCAAATTTGCTACACACTTCCACTGTTGTTCATCGCCATGTTTGCATGAAGCACCACGATCTGAAGCCAAAGCCTCTATCAAGAAAGAGAAGTCATTTTTGGTGGACGGGAATTAATTGAGTACTGGTACAAAAAAAAAAAAAAACGTACTGCATAGTGTGTTTTAACGTTAGTTACAGCTCCGAAAGTAGCGCCAGGAGCATCAGGAAGGCTCATCGGAACTTGTCTAGTAGCTTTTCTCCACTCTGATCAGCCATGTTGGCAAACACAGCATCAACAGTGTGAACTTAAAAGGTCGTTTTGGTTGAACAGGACTTCCTGTTAAAGCCTCGTTACACCTTGGAAAGATTTAATGCGGCTCGGCCTGAAACCAGCCGGTCATTTTAGCCTTACAGAACTAAAGAACCCCTTCAATCCAAAGAGCGTGTGGTGGTTAAATTATTAATCTTTTTTTTTTTTAATTAAAGTACAACTTGGAGACATTTTTTCATTCAAGTCTGAAGCGCAGCTTTGGAGAAGAAGAACCCACAGGATCTTTAAATCTCTTATCTAGCTCCAGTAACTTTCAGCTGGAAAGGATTTACAGGGTCACTCAGTGCTGAATATTCGAGACACCGATTAAAGAGATACTCCAGAGTTGTTGAGTTTAAAAAAAAAAAAAAAAACCTTAAATTCTAATCCTCACTGCATCTGTAATGAACTTGTATGATAACTACAAAAAAAAAAAAAAAAGTTCCACGACATTCTGACTCATTAAAAAAATATATTAATAATCACTTCCTTATAATGAAAGTCTAAGGGCAGTTGTTTGTGGCGCCGATGAACATTTATGAGAAACAGCTTTTCTGTAAAGCGCTTTTCTGAATCATTTCGTCAAAGGTGTCTAAAAATAAAAGCAACGTAGCCCAGAGTGAAAAGACTGCAGCACATCAGTTTCGACTTAACCGTGGCACAAGGCACCCTTGCGGAAACCTTTTTAAAAAAAAAAAAAAACCCTCAAGCAGCTTTTTACGGTATTCTTCCAGTGTTTAAATGGATAAATCTCCATAAGAACAGCTTCGATAAGACTACGAGTCAGTCGTGCATCTCGTCGTAAACGCTTTAGATTCAGAATAAAAGGTTGTGGTTTCCGTTCCATTTTTAAAAAAGCTCATACCGGTATTTTACAATTCTGCCCTTAGACTTGGATTACAAGTCAGGTTGAGGTACACAGGTTTACAGCTGGTACAGTACGATGTGTCGCGGTGATCGTTTCTGAATACGCTAATCGTTCATACACTTCAGTGTGATCAGTTTAAGAGTTTATAGAGAAAAGTCTGGCGTATCCCTTTAACGTAATGGAAAATTGAAGTGCTTGTATGAATCAGGTACAGCGAGACAGTTTGTGCGTCTAAATTCGAAATATTACCTGGTGTAAGGTTTAAAGTGAGAGTGCAGCTCTTATACCTGTGACCGGTAGTGAAGCAGCTCGACATATTTTGAACAAAAAGGTAAAGGTCATGCATGAGGGAGAAGAGAAAGGTGGGGAAAAAAAAAAAGTGTATCGTGCTCTGAAATTCAAAAGCAGCAGCAACAAGGACGCAAAATTCAAACACACTTGGCTGCACTCCAGAGGAACGCACAAACACACACACACACACACACACACACAATGTGCCTTGACTAGATGAACTTGTTCCTGCAGCTTGGCTTGACAGAATGACAGCCTTTACACACAGTCTCCTACCCATGATGCCTCAGCACCAGCCTGAGAGAGTAGCCTCTGCCCCTCACTTCCTGTTTTGGGTCATGAAAAGGCAAAAGGTTCAAGTTTTTTTTTTTTTTTGGTCTTTGCGCAAACGAAGAATTAAAAATATTCCCTCATTAACCTGAGAGCAGGAGAGAGCGGAAATGCAGAGGGAGATGGATGGAATGCAAGAAAGAAAGGAGGAAGACAAAACACACAGCTGTTTCAGTCGATCTCCATGGCCCCGCCTGGTCCGTCGTGATTGGTGGAAGCGACGTGATTATCAGGGGGAGCGAGGGTGGGGTGCCGGATCTTGTCTTGGCGCTGGTAGAACAGAAGATAGGCAGCGTTTGTCTGGAAGCAGAAACGCAGACAGAGTGATTGAGTGGTCGACTTCAGGGGGCGTTTATGTATGCCGTTTGATCCTTTTCCTCCCACTGAGCCTCAGAAAGGAAAATGTCAAACGTTCCCTCGCCAGCTTTCATGTCAAGTTAACAGGACCCAAAAAAAAAAAAAAAAAGAGCTCGAGAAGCTAGAAAAGCACAAAGCTCTCAATCCTGAAGACATTGTTACAAAGCTCTGATTAACACGGTTTTAAGTTTTTTTAATTCGTCACAGTTTGTGACCGAAGCGGAATACAAAGCAAAGCACAAATTGCTTTTTAACCCCTTTGATTTGGCAGAGATGTTTAAAAAAAAACAACACCGGATGCTCTTTCTGATGCAACCCTCCCCAGTTTATCCAGGCTTGGGACGGGCACCAAGTACACACTGGCTGGTGTAACCCCAGTGGCTGGGTATTTTACCTAATCTGCATGTCTTTGAAACTGGAGGCTCCTTTCAAAAGAAAAAAATCTAAATAAATCCCTCATCACAGAAAACTACACTCCCTGGCCACTTTAATAGGAACTTGTGGTTGATTCTAAGACTCCTGTTCTTGGCTGCAGGAGTGGAACCCAATGTGCTCGTCTGCTGTTGCATGCCGAGATGCTTTTCTGCTCACCACTGTTATGAGTTCCTATATCCTTCCGGGCAAAAAAAAAAAAAAAAGCTCAAACCAATCTGGCCATTTTCCTCTGACCTCTCTTATCAACAAGGCGTTTGTTTCCACCCACAGAACT
>JAOANJ010000016.1:17693892-17705417 GCA_026413345.1 Ariopsis seemanni
CCAACGTTCTGATAACGTTTGTTGACAGTCTAACCTTTCCAGAACCTTGTGCTAACGTTACGCAAACGTTCTGTGTTCGCTAGGTATGAAGTCCACAATGATCTCATTTTTGGTGGTGTTAAAGACCACATGTAGTGTAGATCAGACTTTTTCAGGGAAGCATGACCTATAAAACCAGTTGACAAATATCAATAGAAAGTGTCACTTCACTTACAATGTGGTATCACCCAAAAGAGGATGGGTTTCCTTTTCTGTCTGATTACTCTTAAGGTTTCCTCCTCATATCATCTTCGGGAGTTCTTGCTTTGAGTTTACTATTAAATCTACATACAGATTGAAAATATAGCTCCTTTAAAATAATGTTTATTGTTAAATGAATATAAATAAAATTTCATGTTTTAACATGAAATGCTTATCAAATGATTGCACAGTTTGCATTATTTGTTTTTGCATAAAAACATTCAGGCTTATAAAAATTAAATTTTTTTTATTACAGACACTACTCCTCTTCCTCCTACCACGACAGTGGTAACTACAGTGAGGGTAACTACTAACATTCCAGTAACCAGCCAAGCAATTGCTGGCATCACCACAACAGAGGACTGTGATGAAGAATCTGCAACTTGTTACAGTGGAACAGGCACAAGTGAAGACTATGAGCCTACAGGTAACATATACACACCTTTCTAAATTACATTTAGCAATTTAGCATATGCTTTTATCCAGAGTGATGTACAACAAGACCCTGACATACAGCAGTGGGCAGCAGTTGGGGGGTTAGGGGCCTTGCTCAAGGGCACTTCAACCATTCCTGCTGGTCCAGGGAATCCAACCAGCGATATTTTGGTCCCAAAGCTACTTCTCCAACCTTTAGGCTATGGCTTCCCCTTAACTTTACATGGACATGTAACACAGGCACTGGCAACATATTTGTTTGTGTATTAAGTCTGCATTGTGTGCTTGTGTTCAACTACAGGTACGGTGGCAGACCCCATGGAATCTGGTGAGAAGGATGACATATATGCACATACACTACATACATATTATGTAGATCAGAAGATAATACACTCCAAGAGTTGAATAAATTAACATATACAGCATTAATCCATAATGGATTCCTAATAAAATATTTGAGAGAGCGTAAGAGAATCTGAAGAATGAGATGTCTGGAAAGAGAATGTCTGCGAGTGTTGCTAATTGGATGTTGGATATATGCACATTCTGTGTGACATGATTCCTGTTTTCGAGTTGTTTGCTACGAGTCTTTTTTCGCGAGTGTTGGCGTTAATCACTGATCTTTTTATCTTTTCAACAAATAATTTTTCACTATCTTTTTCATTTTTGATTGTACTTTCACTTTCCCCTTTTCTGCATTTTAAATTTATTTGGAGAATGCCAAAAACCAGAAGTTTTTTCCTCCCGTGCAAAGTCTGCAATTGGAGGCCATCCATATTGGATCCGCCTTAATAGAAACAGATCTTCAATAAAGGTACATAAATCCATTCATCAAGGCACATATTCAGCTTGTTCAGTGTGCTGAGTGCAGGATGTGTAGTCATTCTTCCTCTGTCATTAGTGACAGCTTTATTTGTGAAAAGATTAGTTAGTTCTCTGACAGAGAAGACTGCAGCTTTAGAGGTGCATCCAGCATCCAAACTCTAGAGAGGGTGAGTGAGAATGAGAGCAGTATAGTTTCTGTAAAAGAAAGTCTGGATGCCCTAGGTGGAGTTAGTAATCCCCTAACTCTGGCATTAGAGCCCTCACAATAGGGTGAATGGGTGATGACTTGGCGGCATAATCGCAGAGCCAAAGCTATCACTGAGGTTCGTCCACGGGAGCACCACTCCTCTCTGCTTCACGTGTCAAACAGGTTTGCTCTCCTCAGTGAAGCACCCACTGAAAAACATGAAAGAGCTCTGGTTATAGGACATTCTATTATACAGCACGTGAAATTAGCTAGGCCTTTAGGGGCACCAGCAGCTTTAGTCAGGTGTATATCGCACAGGTTTTCAAAGATAAATATCCATGTAGGAGCTAACAATATACCGGTACGCCTTCATCAGTCTGAGGCTACATTTTAGAGGTGTTTAAATTCGTGAAGGCAATGTTTGATGCTGTAGCATGCTCTGGCTCCCAATGTGGTGTGGCGATGTAGCTTACAGCAGGTTATGGTCGCTGATCTGCAGGTTTTCCAGGTGGTGCTCTGAAAACAATGTGGACTTTATAGATAATTGGAATAGTTTTGAGGGCAATGCTGCCCTATTAGGGTGGGACAGTAGCCATCCCACTCGGGAAGGTGCTGCTCTTGTTTCTTGCAGCATAACTCATAATCTCAGAACAGGCCTAGTTAATTTGTGACAATCCAGAGCCAAGGCCAGGGAGCAAATGAACAGGCTAAACCGACTGTCTGATAGCTACACAGTCATCACTCAGGTTCCACTATATCAAGACTGTGTCTGTTCCCTGAGCTAAACAAAAAAGTAGAAATACTCAAAGTTTGTTTGAGTAATCTAATTAATATAAAATTAGATCATACTGACTATACAGCCACTGCCAGTATCTTTGATCAAAAGGTAGGACTATTAAATATTAGATCTCTTGGATCTGAAGTGCTAATTGTTAATGAACTTATTACTGATCAGGAGTTTAATGTACTGTGTTTAACAGAAACATGGATTAAACCAAGTGAATACATAGCAGAAAATGAAGCTAGTCTTCCTGGATATAGTTATATACACCAGCCTCATCTAACTGGAAGAGAAGAAGGTGTCACGGTTATTTATAATGAATAACTAGGTGTAACACAAAATCCTGGTTATAAATTCAATACATTTGAAGTTCTTCATACTAATATAACATATGTAGCCTCAAAAAACAAGTCTACCCAGTCAGTTCCGTTACTTATTACTTACAGACCCCCAGGGCCATATTCTGAGTTTCTTTCTGAATTTGTGGATTTCATCTCAGACCCGGTTATTTCCTTAGAGAAAGCTTTAGCTGTTGTTGGAGATTTTAGTATTTACTTGGATAAACCAGAAGACCCTCTGAAAACAGCGTTTGTGTCCATTCTAGATTCAGTAGGGGTTATTCAGAACATCACTGTCAGGCGCTGTGGTGCGTGCACCAAAAGGCACGCCTTGGGCTGCGTGCGCGCCGAGTGAGCTCCAGCACGCGCACCGTGAACAAGGCGTACCTGTTCTCAATTAATGAACTAAGTGTTGGGCTATTTAAGGACTGCGCTGATGCAAGGACAATGCAAAGTATTACGCTACGTTCAGTGCATATTACTGAGCCTTGCTTCCCGTTTTTGTGATTTTCCTGGTTTCTCGACTCCTGTTCCTGGTTCTCGTTCTCATTTTGCTTCCAACATCCTGTTTGCGTCTCGACTGACCCTTTGACTATTTTCTCATTCAAGACCTTGCCTGCTGATTTGGGCTGTTTGCTTTTGTGTGTGTTTCATGCACTTTATGTATAGATCGCACTTTGTTCAATAAAACACTTCTGCACCTACAGCCGCCTCCCTCACGCATTTGACAGAATACTTCACCCAAAATGGATGTAGCGGACATGTTTCAGTACGTGATCCCACGCCACTTCTGGGTATCCCTGTCCCTGCCACTCACCTCGTATTTTCGTCTGAAGACTGACTGGAGTCCCCCAGCAGTCTACTACGGGATATATCACCCTATGGGATTCAAGCTGCAGTATGATCTCTTCTATAAGAATCTCCACGAGCCCAAGCCAACCGCACCCATCTAGGTAAGCTTTGTACTGAAATTCATTTTGGGGAGAGACAATCATGCCAGAGGCTGACCCAGCTGAGGAGGCCGGTGCTCCAGAGCTCCCTCCTGTGGTCAACGCAGTCAAGGAGGCTGTTGCTCTAGAGTGCCTCCTAAAGGCAACCACTCTAGTGGCCGACTCCGATGAGGAGGCCGTCGCTCCAGAGCTCTCCCTAGTGGCTGAAGTAGAGACAGTAGAGGAGGCTGTCTCTTTTGAGCTGGTTTCTCAGCCAGAGCCAGTTCCTGTTCCTGTGCCAGCATCTGTTCCCGTGCCAGCACCTGTTCCTGTTCCCATGCCAGTGTCTGCCCCAGAGGCGGAGCCCAGTCCAGAGTCGTCTCCAGAGCCCAAGCCCAGTCCAGAGTCATCTCCAAAGTCCGAGTCTGGTCCAGAGCCCTCTACAGAGCCCGAGGCCAGTCCAGAGCCCTCTACAGAGCTCAAGCCAGAGTCCATGCCATCTCCAGAGCCCGAGCCAGAGCTTGAGTCCAGTCCAAAGCCGTCTCCAGAGCCCCAGCTGTCTCCTGAGCCCAGTCCAGAGCCACCTCCAGAGCTCAAGCCCAAATTCAGTCCAGAGTCACCTTCAGAGCTCGAGTCCAGTCCAGAGTCCACGTCAAGTCTCGCAATCAAGCCTACTCCTAGCCAAGAACCCAAGTCGTGTCCAGAGCCTGAGCCCGAACCCCCACCGGGCCCCCGTATGATGGATTTTCACTCCCGTAGGGAGCTCTTTGGGAGGGGATTCTGTCAGTCCTGCGCGCTGTGGCGCGTGCACTAAAAGGCACACCTGTTCTCAATTAATGAACTAAGTGTTGGGCTATTTCAGGACTGCGCTGATGCAAGGATGATGCGGAGTATTATGCTATGTTCAGTGCACATTACCGAGCCTTGCTTCCCGTTTTTGTGGATTTCCTGGTTTCTTGACTCCTGTTCCTGGTTCTCGTTCTGCCTCTGACATCCTGTTTGCGCCTCGATTGACCCTTTGCCTGTTTTCTCATTCATGACCTTGCCTGCTGATTTGGACTGTTTGCTTTTGTGTGTGTTTCATGGACTTTATGTATAGATTGCACTTTGTTCAATAAAACACTTCTGCAGATACATCTGCCTCTCTTGTGCATTTGACAGTCATAAGACCTACTTATAATGGTGGTCACACTCTTGATCTAATACGAACATTCAGTCTGAAGCTATCTCAGATCGTTTTCTCATCTTATTCAAAATATGTCTGAGCAATAATATATGCACCTTGCCATGCTACCATGTTAAACGTACATTTCTGTCAATGACTTCACAAAATTTTATAAATAATCTCCCCGAGTTATTAACTTTGATTGGATCACCGTTAGACCCACAGAACTTGATCTGGCAACTGAATGTTCAGAGGCAACATTCTGCAATACTTTAGATAATGTAGCTCCACTTACAAGAAAAATGATTAGACAGAAAAAATGAGCACCCTGGTATAATGATTGCACTCACAATTTAAAACAGACCACCCAAAAATTAGAACGTAAATGGTGTCAAACAAAATTAGTAGTATTCAAATTAGTATGTAAGGAGAGCTTCCTGAAGTATAGAAAAACTCTCTCCACCCTAATAGAAGATAACAAAAATAATCCTAGATTCCTATTTAATAGTGTAGCAAAATTAACTAGGAAAAAGACCACTATAGACACATGCACACCTGCAATATGTAGCAGCAACAACTTCATGAATTTTTTCAATGACAAAATTGAAAATATCCGACTATCAGTAAAGCTGTTGAGAATGAACAAACTACAAACAGGGACACTTTGAAGTACAGTTCCCAAGAACCACAGCGCCCCCTGTCACCAGCCTATTGAAATCAGCTGTCACTCGTCTCCCTAATTACCTGTCTCCCTATTTAAGCTTCCCTCTCACACACACCATTGTGAAGTATCGTTCTGCTCTCTGTTCATACTGAGCCTTGTATTTTCTGACTGCCTCTCGATTTTCTGACCCTTTGCTCTTCATTTCACGTTTTTGCTCTTTGTCTTCCCTCTACTATGTTGTTTGCCAATCGCCCGAACCTCACTAGTTTTCTGACTCTGATTCCAGTCTCACGTCTTGGCTTTGTTTACAGTTTGCACCCCTCTCTCCTCTGCACACAGTACATCCGTAAGTGCCTGCATTCTGACAGGATACTTCGCCGAACATGGATGTAGCGGAAGAAGCTAAGCAGACTGCTCTGAATGCGCAGGGGCATTTACTAGGAGAACATCAACAGATGCTTGCAGACCTCAACACTCGTATGGCACAACTTGTAACTGTGATGTCACAGGCCTTCCTAACACGCCCTGAGTCTCCTCCCAGCCCAGCGCTGCAGCTCTCCACGCCGGAGAAATTTGCCAGAGATGCTGTCGCATGTAAAGGTTTTCTACTTCAATGCTCCATATATTTCGCTACCATGCCTAACCTGTCTGACAAGCACAAAATCGCTAAATTTCTATCCTTTCTTACTGGCAAAGCACTATGATGGGCAACTGCCGTTTGGGACAAGGGCGGTCAGCAGACCACATTATATGAGCAGTTCCTCACCCTATTCAAGAGTGTGTCCAACCATGAACCTGAAGGGATTGAGGTTGGTGAAAGTCTGCTTACCAGTTCTCAAGGTTCTAGAAGCATTGTGGAGTATGCCCTGGATTTCAGAACATTAGTGGCTGCCAGTGGATGGAATGATCTGGCCCTGAAAGCAGTTTTTCGCCAAGGTCTGCACCCTGAGATCGTTAGCGAACTGGCCTGTAGAGATGAGAACCTCACATTGGACTCTCTCATTGACTTAGCTATTTGTCTCGACCATCTGTTGTCACACCGACCATCTATCCAAGAAAGTGCCAAGCCTGTTCATCCCTTCGAAGACAGTTCACCCATGGAGGTGTCATGCACCTGGTTAACCCATGCAGAGCATGAGAGAAGATGAAAGAAGGGTTTGTGTTTCTACTCCGGGGGCTCCGAGCATAACATCAGACACTGTCCCATCCGTCCAACCTGTGTAGCTCCAGCAGAAGGCCCAGCACGACCTATGAGTCCAGTGAGAAAGTTCAATTCAAAATCATTTAAGGTTCCAGTTTTATTAAAGGTGGCATCCTCCACAATACGTCCTTTCTGCTTTTGTCGATTCAGGGACAGAGGGGATCTTTATCAGCAGTACGATCATTCAGAGGTTGAACCTGCCTACCACCCCTCTGCACAGTGCACTCTGCAGTAGGACCATCAACGGAGGACCCATAGGAGATGGTTTTGTCACCACTCGTACCATCCCAGTTCAGATCCAAGTAGGAGCACAGGGAGATGAGTTATCTCACAAAGAACTCATCTCCCTGTATGTGACTACAACTGTGGATCATGATATTATTCTTGGTTATCCCTGGCTACAACTGTATGACCCCTTCATCTTGTGGCAGAATAAGGAAATTCTCCAATGTTCACCTACCTGCTTTCAAAGTTGTCTCTCTCGTCCCCAGGTCAATCTATCTTTCACCTCAGTGGAGAGTCCACAACCAGACTCCATGGACAACGTTCCTGACCATTATAGGGACCTTTCAGAGGTCTTTAGTAAGGGGAAAGCCTGCGGGCTACTATCACACTGGCCATATGACAGTGCAATCGACCTACTGCCAGGTATGTCACCACCATGTGGTCATATATATCCCCTCTCCCAAAAGGAACACGCTGCCATGGAGGAGTATATTCAAGAGGCCCTCAAGCAAGGATAAATCCACCCTTCCAAGTCTCCCGTATCTGCTGGTTTCTTTTTTGTGGAGAAACCAGGTTGCTCCACCAAAAAGAAACATTGCATCAATTACAGAGGTCTAAACCAGGTCTCTGTTAAATATCCTTATCCTCTTCCCCTTGTTCCAGAAGCCTTGGAGCAACTCAGATCTTCTAGGATCTTCTCTAAACTTGACCTACGCAGAGTATATAACTTGATCAGGATAAAGAAGGGCGATGAATGGAAGATTGCCTTCAGCACTACTGCAAGCCATTTTGAATACCAGGTAATGCCTTATGGGCTTTCTTCAGCTCCCAGCATGTTCCAGTGCCTAATAAATGACGTGCTATGGGACATGTTAGGTAGCTATGCCATCACCTACATAGATGATATCCTGATATACTCCCCAAATGAAAAAAGTCACCAGGAACACATCAGAACTGTTCTCAAACATCTGCTGGAGAATCATCTCTACATAAAAGCAGAGACGTGTGAGTTCCATCAGAGCCAAATCTCCTTCCTAGGTTATATCATCAGCACAGAAGGAGTAAGCATGGATTCATCCAAGGTCTCTGCTGTCACTTCCTGGCCGACTTCCATGTCCATAAGGGACCTTCAGTGTTTTTTGAGCTTTGCAAACTTCTATTGCCGGTTTATTCGGGGTTTCAGCACAATTGCCGCTCCCTTAATAGCACTGCTAAAGAAGGGACCCAAGCGCCTCCACTGGAACCCCGAGGCAGAAGAAGTTTTCAGTCATCTCAAGCTAGCTTTCACCTCGGTCCTTATCCTTCAGCATCCCGATCCAACCAAGCCTTTCATCTTACAGGTTGATGCATCTGATACAGGGGTGGGGGCAATCCTATCTCAACATTTCGGGGAGAAACATAAGCTGCACCCAGTGGCTTTCTTTTCGAAGAAACTATCTTCAGCAGAAAGAAATTATGATGTGGGTAACAGAGCTGCTTGCCATTAAACTAGCCCTCAAGGAGTGGTGACATTGGCTAGAGGGAGCCACTCACCCCTTCGTAATTCTCACAGATCACAAAAACCTCGAATATCTCAAGAAAGACAAGAGGCTAAATCCACGTCAGGCCAGGTGGGCACTATTTTTCACCTGATTTAATTTCACAATTTCATTTTGTCCAGGCTCCAAGAATACAAAGGCAGATACACTATCTCAAACCTTCGGTCCATTTCACCAAGATTCTGTGACCTATCCCATCCTCCCACCACAGTGTTTTTTACAATCAATCACCTGGGATCTGGACAGAGAAATAAGGAGATCACAGACACAAACCAGTCCCATTCATCTCCCACCTGGTCTTCTCTATGTGCCTAAGCATCTTTGCAGCAGACTCATCACCTGGGCCCATGGATCTCCTGCCATGGGAAACCCTGGCAGTCAATGCACTCACCAAATGCTAAAAAACAAATACTGGTGGGAGAACATGCTCATGGAAATTAACCAGTTCATTGCCTCATGTTCTGAATGTGCCCAAGCGAAGGTTCCCAGAACCCCACCTGCTGGCAAACTGTGCCCTCTCCCTATTCCTCAGAGACCCTGGTCCCACATAGCCATTGATTTTTATCACGGATCTCGCTCCCTCACAAGACAACACTGCTATAATGTTAACCATCGATTCATTTTCTAAAGCACTAAAACTCATCCATTTACCTGGCATCCCCACGGCTTCTCAAACCGCAGAACTACTGTTCCAACAAATCTTCAGGTACTATGGTATTCCCGAAGATATAGTCAGTGACTGGGGCTCTCAATTTATTTCACGTGTTTGGACAAGCGTCATAGAAAGATCAGGGGTATCAGTGAGCTTCGCATCTGGCTATTATCCCCAGTCTAACGGCCAAGTAGAGAGCCAACCAGGAAATCGTCTGTTTCCTGAGGATCTTCTGCATGCATAACTAGGGGAACTGGGCACGCTTTCTTCTGTGGGCTGAGTATGCACAGAACTCCCTCAAACACTCTGCAACCCAGTTAACACTGTTTCAGTGAATACTCGGCTACCAACTGCCTCTGTTTCCCTGGAACGACACACCTAGCCAGGTACAAGCCATAGATGACTGGTTTGCACGCAGCCAGACAATCTGGGAGGAGGTACATCAATGTCTAGAGTCAGTCAACGCCAAATATAAGGAATATGCGGATAAACATAGAGGAGACACTCCAAACTTTTCCCCGGGCAACAGAGTATGGGTGGCCACAAGAAACCTGAGAGAACCCAACACTTGTAGAAAACTCCAACCACATTACATTGGGCCATTCGAGGTATTGCATCGTATCAGTGAGGTCTCGTACCATCTAGAACTTCTCCCTCACAGCTGAATATCCCCAACTTTCCACGTTTCCAATTTGAAACCTGCCATCCCGGTCCCTCTCGCTGGAAATACACTGGTCCAGGAGCACCCAGCACTCAACTTAGAGGGTGAGCCCATCTACCAGGTAAATAAAATCCTCGACTCAAGATGAAGAAGAGGTCAAGTCGAATACCTGGTAGACTGGGAAGGCTCTGGACCCGAGGAACAAAGTTGGGTCACTGCTAAGGACATTCTAGACCCACTCCTCAAATAAGAATTCCATGCTCTATATTCCGACAAACCAGCACCGAGAGGTAGGGGTCATCCTAGAAAGAATGTAGCTCCCAGAGGTAGCGCCTTGGGGGGTGGGGGTGGGGGGGTGTTTGTTTCTGTCAGTAAACCTGTTGAGAACGAGCAAACTACAAACATGGACACCTTGACCTACAGTACCCAAGAACCACAGCACCCCCTGTCACCAGTCTATTGAAATCAGCTGTCACTTGTCTCCCTAATTACCTGTCTCCCTATTTAAGCTTCTCTCTCACACACTCCATTGCGAAGTATCGTTCTGCTCTCTCAGTTCATACCAAGTCTTGTATTTTCTGACCTTTGCTCTTCATCTCACACTTTCGCTCTTTGTCTTCCTCTACTATGTTGTTTGCCGATCGCCCAACCCTTGCTAGTTTTCTGATTCTGATTCCAGTCTCACGTCTTGGCTTTGTTACAGTTTGCATCCTGCTCTCCTCTGCACATACATCCGTAAGTGCCTACACCCTAACAGTGTTTGAGTGTGTAGGCCAAAAACATGTACAGTTAAATTCCCCTTTTATTTTTCCAACAGAAAAGAAAAAAATTTGTCGAAATTGAAACATTACACTTTATAAACATAGAGTAAAATTCCATTAATGTGTTGACAGCATGTGTGGAAAACAAAGACAAAAATATAAATTCTTTGAAATTCATAAAAACTTGGCATTTCATTACATATAAAACACATATAAACATCATAGGTTATAAAACTTCAAATGACTATACTTCATGCTTATTACATAACTGCACACACACACTCGATCTCCTGTTAACTAGCCATCACAATTGCTACCGTTTTTTCTTCTCATTCTCAAAACTTTTAAGAATTAGCTGAATAATCATACAGCTTGATAAACCTGTAGAAACCTGGAGTCTCATGTATAAAACCCAGCACTGATTTCATCCAACAAACATTGTATATGCTAAAATGGTGTGGATAACTCAGTATATAGAAGACTAGCTTCTTATTTATAAAATGACGTGTGTCGTTTAGAAATCTAGTTCTAATTGTAAAAGTCCAATCTGGATCACTCAGTTTGTTCAAAAACCTTTGATTTGCTGTGGATAAAGTCATACACTTATGGTACATAAAAACATAATTATGACTCTCATGTTTTCATTGCAATTCCGAACACAATCCTACTTGTGGTCCTTAAAAACAACCAGAAATGAAAACGGACCTTTTACTCAATTAGTTATGAATCTAGTCATATTATGCAAAATATGATATACTGTACACTCACCGGCCACTTTATTAGGAACACCCATGCATCCACCTGCTGTTTTATGGAGTCATCTAATCAGCCAATTCCTTGACAGCAGCATAAAATCATGCAGATACAAATCAAGAGCTTCAGTTAATGTTCACTTCAAACATCAGAATGGGAAAAATTGTGAT
>JAOANJ010000016.1:17848775-17862377 GCA_026413345.1 Ariopsis seemanni
TATTTTTTTTTTTTTATAACGGAGCCCCCCCCCCCCCCATTGTTCTCTCTCTTTGTATCCAAAAATGAGTCCAGTCTCGAGTTAGAACACTATAACTGGCAACCGCAAAACAGCTATACAGCAATCCTATGGAGCAAAATCATCCGAATCAAAGTAAACCGCTAGTATTCACCACGGATAGGATCATAATGTGATCACAAGTGTCTGACAACATGGAAAGAATCCCTAGAGAAAGAGAGAGAGAATACCCATGTCTGTTGACCTCAATAACGGTAAAGAAATTGTAGAAAACTCTAGATCCTTTGTCGTACCTTTCTCTTCTTCCGGTTTCTGATGCAATGCCCCTTTCAGTGCCTGGAGTCAATTGTGGCACGGGGGCTGTTTTCTGATGTTTACACAAAGAGATCACTTATTTCCAAAGTAATGCCCAAATATTTAGCTGATTACGACAAGACGGACGAGGCTTTTGAATCTGATGGCAGGCTCTTTTTGAGGCAGCGTATACAGATAAAGAGCTCTGAGAAATTGAAGCGAGGATGAACAGAGAGAAGCGCACTTCATTCAATCCCAGCTCATCTCCATTATCTCTAAACTCGTGTAAACACTGGCATAAAAACACATCTTATAACATCAGGTTATGTAATACGCAAGCATAATATGTTTTGTTTGGTTTTTTTTTTAAAAACACTTACACGACAATATAATTATGGAATAAATATGGCGTGACTTCAATTTCTCAGGCTCTTTAAATGAGACCCTGGTTTAAAAAAAAAAAAAATCCTAGGATTTTTCCTTAATGAGCATGATGCTTGGGTATTCGCATGAGATGTAAGGAGAGAAGCTGAATGCCAGTGCAGGATGTGAGGAGACGGTGAGCAAGAACAGTCTGCCTGTGACGACACCGAGAGAGATTATTGCAGTGGAGTTGCAGTAGGGTTCATTAGAAAAGTAGAAAGTTCAGTGATGCATCAGAGATCAGATGGGCAAAGACTGATTTATACTTGCTGTTAACTATGTGTATGTAAGATTGCTGCGTGTATCCTGGGGCTGTATGGCACATCACTTGCGCACCTCCTCAGAAATTAACGTGACGCAATACCAACATGCAGCACAGCACCGACTACTGTGTCTCAAATCGCATACTTGGATACGATTCTAGATGGTTATTGAGTTCTATTAATTTAATAGAACTGCCATATAGTCATGAACCAAAGAAATTCGACAATACAAAACTTTCTACATTTTTGATGTTTACACTAATGGTTTTCCTATTACTGTTCGTTAAAATGTCTTAAACCTACCGAAAGATCCGTTTTGAGTACCAGCAGTGGTCTCAGAGTTCAGGGGAATAAAAGGGTACGAGCCAGAGAACAGGAGGGTACAATTAAAAAGGCTGAAGCCCTTCACCGTGAACCATAGGCGAAAAAAAAAAAAAAAAATGGAAAACTGGAGTTATCTGAGACACTGTCTCAAGGCATTTGGGGAGGAATTTCTATTTTGTTATTTACAATAAATTAGAGTCTGAAGAGATGGTAATCAATACTCAAAAAAAAATTAAAATAAATAAAATACTTAGAACTGCCATATAGTCATGAATCAAAGAAATTTGCCAACACAAAACTTGATACATTTTTGATGTTTACAAAATCAAGTCAGTTACAATAACTTGATTTTGTAAACATCAAAAATATAGCTTTGTATCGTCAAATTTCTTTGATTCATTATTAAATTTCTGAACAATCTGAGTATTGATCTAATCCCAAAGCTTCTAGAACAGTGATATCAGGTACTGAACCTGATTCAGGTTTTTTACATGGTCCATCTTCCCCTTTATCCTTCTTTTCTTTGAAAGAAACCACTCCGTTGCCTTTTGCTCAATGCGCCAAGCATGCCAAATGGGCGGGTTTGACCCAAAACAGGCCGTATACAATAACAGGATAGCGATCGATATTTATAATTTAATATTTAGCTGACCAGCATTTATACATGGACCCATACACAGACGTACTTCACTTCACTCGGTAATCATAGTGACGGCTAAAATTACAGCCTTACCCGTGGCTTGAGGACTTTTTGAAAACCAGATATCTAACGTGCCGCTCCGCTTCTTCGTCGCCATTTCTAGCCATGTGGTAGCGCGACTCAATCACAGTACACGAAACATTGTCAACACCTTGTCAGCCAATCAGATTACATCTTAGTTACAGCACATGGCAGCATAATGGCTGCCTCTATTTCCTATGGACGTGTTAGTATTTGGCCATTATTTAGTTGAATAAAACTTAGTTTCACATCGCATGCTGCTCAGTTTTGTACAGATATGTAAACAAAAATATTTTTTGTTACTCAATGAAAAATAGACGGTGGCAAATCCTACTACAGACGGCGATTTGCCGCCACCGACCGGCTACTTTTGAGACCTCTGTCTATGGGTGCCGTAAATTAAAATGCTTTTGACTTGAGTCAGATATAAAAAGGTGTTTACATGTCGGGATGTTTATTTTTCAGTGCTGGTGGCTGTGTAAATGTCTGTGAGGACATTTAAATGGTTGTCTTTGGACTTATTTTGTTTTCAAGAGTGCTTTTTTTTCTCCTTTTTTTCTTGTGTAATCCTTTGAGAATCCCAGGCCTAAATTATTACTACTACTACTACTACTAATAATAATAATAATAATAATAATAGCAGTGGCAACATCATCTGCACATAAATCAACTTTTACTGGCGCAATGAGAAAAAATCCTGGGGGTTTTGACCCTTGGCTTGGCATACTTCACATACTTTGACCCATGGGGAAAACTAATTGGGGAACCCCAACCTAGGGACACTGTAATAAGGAAAACATGTTCTATTTCATCTTTCCTGACCACCAGAGGCAGTGCATAAGCACTGAATGTCTCCATCTCGCACATGTGCAGGTTTCCCAGTATTCCTTTTCATCTTCTCACTCACAGATAGACTGCACGTCACAGAGTTTTACAAAAAGAAAGCTGATAATATTCACATGCTTTCAACTGTTTGTTGTTGGTAGCCTTGTGACAACTTGTCGAGGTTGCAAGCATCTCGCCCTCCAAAGACTGCAAGAAGTGAACTCTCCAGTGAAAGGATAGCTGTGGTTTGTCGTGTTTGTTCCTTTTGCTTGGATCATTATCCTTGGCTGGTCTACAGCTGTTTATGTACCTGTTGATTGGTTGAATTATTGGTAACAATGTTGGTTATAAGTTACCTGTTTTGTTGCTGAAGGCAACATGTGCGCTCCCACTCCCAGTATTATTTACTTGTTTATTCTGTAAGTGGCTACACTTACTTTGTTTTGACTGGCACTTTCGTTCAGTTTATCTTGATCTGCATATTATAGAGAACTCAGTTGTGTCCGTTTTCCGTGGTTGTAATTACAGCAAGTTAAGATTGTTGGTGAAGGCAGTGTGTGCACTCCCACTCCGAGTGTTATGCATTTGATTTTTCTATTTCGACCAGCGCTTTTGCTCTGCTTACCCTAACTAGCATACTTTCGAGACAACTCAGGTGGGCCTGTTTTCTGTGTTTATGGTTTGATTACAATGTAACAACATTGGTTGTACCCATTTTTGTTGGTGAAGGCAGTGTGCGTGTGCCCACTCCCAATATTATTCACTGGAATCTATCTGTGGAAAGCAACAACTTTGGCTACACTGCTTGTTTTGACTGGTGGGTTTGCTCAGTTTACCTTAATTCGTGTATTCTGCAAACAACTCGGTTGTGCACATTTTCTGTCTTTGTAACTACAGCAAGCTCACCTTTGATGGTGAAGGTGGTGCTGTTGCTCCCACTCCCAGCATAGGTGCGTTATATTGACTTTCCTTCTTGCAATTGGCGACAGTGTTCTGTTTGAGCTAACTTGCTACTTTGGTATCAACTGAACTGTACCCATACTGTGTTGTGGTATCTCTACTGGTCAAGGCAGTGCTCTAGCTCCCACCCCAAGCATAGGTGTGTTAAATTGACTTTGCTTCTTGCATTTGGCAACAGTATACTGTGTGAGCTAACTTGCTACTTCAGGATCAACTAAACTGTACCTGTATGGTGTTGTGGCATCTCTGCTGTTGAAGGCATTGCTCTCACTCCCTCTCCCAGCATAGGTATGTTAAATTGACTTTCCTTTTTGCAGTTGGTGACAGAATTCTGTCGAGTCAACTTGCTATTTTGGTACCAACTAAGCTGTACCTGTACTGTGGTGTGGCATCTCTGCCGGTGAAGGCAGTGGTTTTGCTCCCACTCCCAGCGTAGATGTATTGTGAACCATTGACTATCATAGTTAGCAGAGGTGTTTTCACTTACGCTAACCTGCTATACATCAGTGGCAACCCAGTTGGTGAAGGCAGTGCTTTTGCTCCCACTCCCAGCATTATATTGGGACTTTATACATTATATTGACTTGCTTCAAACAGTTGGTGTAGTATGTCCCTGGGTGGGTGGAATACTGAAGTGTGGACAGGCAACAGTAGATGATGTTAATACAGACTTTATTTTCTCTAATCTTTAGCTTTTCAGCTTCACTAAAGTTGTTAGCTCATGCACGCGCGCACGCACGCACGTACACACACACACGTGTTCTGGTCAGGAGAGACTTCACCTGTTCGCTTTTCTCCCCTATGGCATCATTGAAACAGACACAGACACACACACACACACACACACACACACACACACACACACACACACACACAACATAAATTGACAACAGGTGTGATCATTTTGTCACTCACCATCCCTGGCCCCGCCCTTGATTCACAAACCAACACCTGACCACGCCCCCACTGCTACATACCCCCACTACCTGACTCAGGCAAGGGAACCATCTGGCCGGCAGCAGACTCCCCCCGACAGGACAGGAAGTCCGCCACCTCCATCTGTTTCCCCAGCCTGTGGACCACGTCGAATTTGAAAGGCTGGAGGGTTGGATACCAATGGGTGAGCTGCACATTGGCATCCTTCATGTGGTGGAGCCACTGGAGCAGGGCATGATCCAAGCAGAGGGTGAAAGGGCACCCCAGCAGGTAGTATTGGAGGGTGGGGACCACCTACTTGATGGCCAGGCACTCTTTCTTGATGGTGCTGTACTTACTTTCTCACATCAAGAGCTTGTGGCTGATGTACAGCACCGGACATTCCTCGCCCTCTACCTCCTGGGACAGAACGGCTCCCAGCCTCTGTCTGACGTGTTGGTCTGCAAAATAAAAGGGAGAAAAATAAGTTAGGGGAGTGTAAAAGTGGCCCCCCGCACAGCGCAGCGTTTACCTTGGTGAAGGCCTGTTGGTACTGCTCCATCCACTGGACCGGATCTGGTGCTCTTTTTTTAGTGAGATCAGTGAGTGGGCTGGTGACATCAAAATAATTAGGTATGAATCTGTGATAGTAGGTTCCCAGCCCCGGGAACTGTCTCATCCCCTTTTTGGTCTTGGGTCTCGGGCAGGTGACAATCGCTGCAGTCTAGTCAATTTGGGGACGCACCTGCCCATGACCCAAGTGGAAATCCACATACTGTACTTCCACCCACCCAATTGGACACTTTTTCAGGTTACCTGTGATGCCTGCATGCCTCAGTGACTTCAGGACAGCCCAAAGGTGTTCTAGGTACCGCAGCTGATCTTTGCTATATATAACAATGTTGTCTAAGTAGGCTATGGCATAGGCGGCATGGGGCGGAGGATTTTGTCCATGAGCGGGACATAGTATAGTGGACGTAGAACATAGCGGGAGCACCAAATAACCTGAAAGGATGAGTGATGAATTGGTGCAAGCCAAATGGTGTGGAAAAGGCCGTTTTCTCTCGGGATAGAGGAGTCAAGGGGATCTGTCAATATCCCTTTGTCAAATTCAGTGTCGAGTTAAACCAAGCAGCGCCTAATCGATCGAGAAACTTACCAAAGTGAGGCATTAGGGATGCATCGAATTTAGACACTATGTTGACTTTTCTATAGTCTACACAGAACCAGACTGACCCGTCAGTCTTGGGGACCAGGACCACCGGGCTACTCCAATCACTGTGGGACTCCTTAATTATTCCCATTTCGAGCATGGCTTTGAGTTCGTCCCAAATCACCGCTTTCTTGTGTTCAAGCAAGCAGTATGGGCGGCTACGCACTACCACCCCTGGGGGTGTCTCAGTGTGATGTTCTATGAGGTGAGTGCGGACGGGAAGGGGCAAGAACATGTCTGAAAACTCCGTTTGCGACCTGACAACTTCCATAAGTTGGGCCGGTGAGAGGTGGTCTCCACAAGGGACTGGATTGGATTGGCTTGAGTAGTTACTTTCGTTTGTACCTCTGGCGTGAGCTCTGCCCTCTCCGGAACTACCGACACCAATGCCACAGGGACCCCCTTGTTCCAATGTTTTAACAGGTTGAGGTGGAATATTTGTAGTGCCCCGCCCCATCTGTTTGCCTCACCTCATAGTCAATGTCCCCAATTCGCTGTGTGACCTTCAAAGGGCCCTTGTCACTTGGCGATCAATTTTGAGCTCGAAGAGGGCAATAATACGAGTACTTTATCTCCCAGTGTGAACTCTCGAAGGTGCGCGCCCCTGTTGTATAGCAGGGCTTGACGTTTTGTGCCTGCCATAAATTCTCCTGGGTTAAGTGATTGAGTGTGTGGAGCTTGGCATGCAAGTTGAGAACATACTGAATTTCGTTCTTACGATTTGAAGGTCCCTCCTCCCAATTTTCCTGTAGCATATTCAAAATGCCATGAGCTTAAGCCTGTATTATAATTCAATTGTGGAGAATCCCATGGAGGCTTGCGGGACCTCTCCATACTGCGAATAACATGGGCTTGAGCTATTTATCCCAATTACATGCAACCTCACTCACAAACTTCCAAATTAAGTTTTGAAGTGTTTGGTTGAATCGTTCTACCAAACCATCTGTGGGTGATAAATGCTGGTGCAGATGGTTTTAATCCCCAGTAACTCAAAGACTGTGATGTGTGCGTGACATGAATGTAGTGCCTTGGTCAGTCAGGATTTCTTTGGTAATCCTGACTCAGGAGATAATTTTAAACAGTGCCTCTACCACATTGCATATGGAAATGTTACACAGAGGGACTGCTTCCAGATATCTCATTGCATAGTCCACTAGGACTAAAATAAAGTGATATCCTTGTGCCAACCAATCTAATGGCCTGGCGAGGTCTATGCCAATTTTTTCGAAGGGGGTCTCGATTGGAGGGAGAGGGCACAAGGGCGGTTTTGGAGTGGCTGATGGATTCACCAGCTGGCATTCGTGGCAAGCCGCACACCACCAACAGACATCCCCACGATTCCCTGGACAATAGAACTGGGCCATTATTCAGGCTAGTGTATTATCTTGACCAAAGTGTCCAGCCATCAGATTAAAGTGAGCTGCATGGAATACGAGTTCCCTGTGGCTCTTTGTTCACAGGTTTGAGTGTCCTGGGTCACTTGGTACAACCTGTCTTTAATAATTGCAAAGTACGGGAAGGAGGATGTTGCATTTGGCTGTAGAGTTTCAATTACTCTCATTGATTACTCTCACTTGGTTAAAGGCATAACACAGAGTCTCATGTCACATTTGTTCTAATGGGAACTCCTCAAGGGAATCCCCGAGAGAGAGGGGGACGGGCCACTCCTCATATCGCTCTGACATGGTGCTGACGTGGACGGCTCTGAGATGGCTTCCCCAGTCAGTGCCACGCTGGAATCCTCCCGTAACGTGTTACTGCAGGACCCACGCACTACTACATGCTCCATTAAATCTTTAAACCCTGGCCAGTCTGTCCCCAGAATTCATGGGTGGGTGAGGCGCGGGCTAACCGCCGCCTCTACACTATGCTTTTTGCCCTGAAACGGAATGTGGACTAGTGGATATTCATGAACATCCCCGTGTGTACACACAACTTTCACCACTTGTGCTCTCCCCAGTGCTTCATCTTGAACCAGGCTTTGGTGGATTGAGGTCTGATTACAGCCGGAATCCACCAACATGTGATATGTATCCCCTCGAATACTTACTGGTATGTGATACACTCCGGCCCAATTGAGGGTGGTCTCTGGCGCGTCGGGGATCCGGACCACAGCTCCCATCTCCATCGCAGAGTGCTGGGCCTGGACATGCCTGGGTTCCCCGCAGCACCAGCATACTTGCCCAGGCTTCACCTCTGCACTAGTGATTTGGGGATCACTCACCTGGGAGGGGAGACAGATACAGAATGGAAAGAAGGGAAGGGGACACCGCAGGCTGTGGGGGGGGCCGGCCTCCGTTTCTGTGGTGGGGGAACAGGGCAGGGACGGGAAGAGGTGAGGGGGGAAAGGGAGAAGGGAAGAGAGAGAAGAGGCAGGATGTCTGGCTCCTGCTGGAACTGCCGCTAAATGTTCCTCTACCAACTCGTTTGCTCAATCCAGCGATGGCACTGGACCCACTCTGCTGTCCCTTCTGGCAGCTGCGTGATGAACTGCTCCAGCACCACCACACTGATGATCCCCTCTGCATTGTGGTCTTCTGCTTTTGGCCGAAACCAAATGGCTGGCCAACTTCCTCCAGTGTCAGCATGTGGAAGCGCTGACAGTGTTGGTTCTGGGGAGTGGCCGACACGCTGCAGGATGGCTTGCTTCTAGTCGGCGCAGTTGAGCTGACTGTCAATGGGGAGCTGTTGCACGGCAAGCTGGGCTTCTCCGGACAGCAGTGGTAGTAGACGAGCCACACGTTGTTCAACCAGATACCCCCACACCTCAGCCGCTTGCTCAAATAGAGCAATGAAAGCTTCCAGGTTGTCATGCAGCCCCAAATTCATGAATGTGACATGGGATGGGTCCACAGTGGTGGCGGTCGAGGATCCCACCAATGTGAGAAGGTGCCAGAACGCCTGGCAATCTTCCTGCTGGGCCAGCAGAAAGGCTTCAAAACGCTTTTTTTGCTCCTTTCGGAGGGTGATCAGCACTTTGTGCTGGCTCTGTTGGGCAGCAGTGAGGGCATGGATGAGTTCATGGGTGGTTCCCTTCAGTATCCCAGGTATTCAGCATTACTGTAGTACGTCCCTGGGTGGGTGGAATACTGAAGTGCAGACAGCCAGAGGATGATGTCAACACAGACTTTATTTTCTCTAAGCTTTTCAGCTAAATTCATTAGCTGACACCCCCACCACACACACATGCGCGCGTGCGCACACACACGTGCTCTGGTCGGGAGATACTTCGCCTGTTTGCTCTCTGCCTCCTTTTCTCTGCTTTGTCAACACTGAAACAGAAACACACACATTAATTGACAACAGGTGTGATCATTTTGCCACTCACCTTCCCTAGCCCCGCCCTCAATTCACAAACTGACCCTTGACCACGCTCCTGCTGCCACAGTTGGCTATAATACTCTGTTTGAACTAACTTGCTACTTTGGTACAAACTAAGCAGTACCGGTACTGTGTTGTGGCATCTCTGCTGGTAAAGGCAGTGGTTTTGCTCCCACTCCCAGCATAGGGGTATTGTGAACCATTGGCATTATAGTTAGCTCAGGAGGTTTCTGCTTAAGCTAACTTAATATATATTTGTTGCAACTCTTGTTGGTAACCTGAGTTATTCCTGGTGTTTTGTATTTTGCTGGTTGGCACTATGTTGAGCAGCCATTATTGTGTGGCCTGTATGGCTTCTCTGCAGCCAGAAGATGGCCATGACGTGTCTCTTGTGCCTTGGCCTTGAGCGTATGAGAGAGGGTCTCTCAGAAGATCCCTGCATGAACTGCAGCTTCATGCCTCGGGCAGTGAGGGCTGCTAGACTGGCTGAAGTGGAACAGCTGTTGGGACATGGTCCATCACCAGAACAGTTGGCCCAGTGATCGAATCCAGCCCAATCTGGCCGGTCAAAGTGCGGGCTGTTGAGACTGAGGGCGCCTCCTCCAGGAAGAAGGTCAAGGAATCCAAACTTGCCTCCAAAAAGTGAACCAGCTGACTGAGGAGCTTAATCAGATGAAATCCCTCTTCCTAGCCTTCCAGTCTGGAGCCGGTGCAGGGGATGCAGAGGTTCCTGCTCCTCCTGCGGCCGTGCTGGCTCAGGAGAATGAGGTACTCTCAATGACAGCTTTGGCCACTCCGTTTGAATATGGGGCAGATGAGTTCTCCCAAAATGCAGCCTCCTGTGCCTCTGAGGTGAGCTCACATTCTTCGGCCTGCAGTTCTGGGGCTGGTTCAGAGGATAGCTCTATGGGAGCCATCATTCCTTTGGCCCTGGCCCGTTTGCAGCTGGATGCTCCACAAGTTCAGCCAGCTCCTACCAGTGCTGCTTTTTTTTTTTTCCCGACATCGTCTAACCCCTGCTACCTTTACTGTGCCTCCATCAGATGAATACTTAACGGAGTTGCATGCATGCTGGAGGGATTCTAGAGCCCTCTCTCATTCAACATCTGATGGCCAAACCCTGGCAGCCATGCAGGATGCAGCCAAGTTTAGCTTGGGCCGCATGCCAGCGATTGAGTGGACTATAGCTGCTCTCATTGTCTCTCCTGATGAAAAACTGAGGCCAGATGCAAGGTGTCCTCGCCCCCAGTGTCGGGTTACGCATGAGCTGGTCTTCAAGGCCTATGATGCAGTGGCATGCATGGGGCGCATAGGTAACTCATTATCACACCTAATGCTTACTTTTTCAGCATCCCTGCAGGAGGCCATGCTGGATGATTCCGTACACAATTTTAGTGATGCATCTCTGCATATTTTTGCACTTGTGTCCAGAGTGGTGGGACGGTTGATTTCCACCCTTGTCCAGGCTTGCCACCAGGTTTAGCTGGCACAGGCGTCTCTCACTGAGAAATGCAGGAGGACCCTCCACAGTGTTCTGGTGGAACCTGGTGAGCTGTTTGGGTCTGCTGCCTTACAGGCACTCGAGTACACGGTTTAAGCCAGGCAAACTAGACAGCAGTTTTCTGGGTTTCATAGGAGTGTGCCTCCTCTCAGCAGGCCTAGGGGTTCCTTAGCCCAGCGCTGCTCTCACCCACCAACTTACCCCAGTGGCTACCCTAGGTAGCGCCCAGCTCAGCAGCCTGTTCAGCTGGTGGCCCAGAACTTTCAGGCTCCTGGGTGCCTGCCCTCTAGAAGATCTCAGGCCTTGGCTGCTACCCATCATCCCCTTAGGACAGGGGGGCCAGACAGTGAGGTTCGGGGGCCGGTTGTTGGCTGTTTTTCCCAGCAGCAGCTCAGTTACTGGGCTACTTCCACCACAGATCCCTGAGTGATTTCAACCTTAACCCATGGGTACAAACTTCAGTTCCGACGCCGGCCCCCAACCTGTGGCTGGGTCAAGATGTCCATCATACATGACCTGTCAAAAGTCCTAGCCTTGAATCAGGAGTTTTCTGTACTCCTGGACAAGGGTGCCATCAAGCCAGTAGATCCCCTGTCAGTACCCCCCAGTTGTATTCGGCCTACTTCCACATAAAAAAGAAAGATGGTGGACTCCACCCTGTCCTTGATGAAAGGGGACTCAACAAGTTCCTGAAAATTATGAAGTTCCATATGCTCAGTATTGCAGAGGTTCTGCATACTGTTGCCAGAGGGGAGTGGTTACATCAGTCGACCTGAAGGACTTCATGTGTCCATTGTGCCACACCACAGGGCAGTTCCTGCGGTTTGCTTTTCAGGGCCATCATTTTCAGTTCAGAGTGCTCCTGTTCAGCCTCTCACTCTCCCCATGGGTGTTCATCAGGTGTGTGGCAGCAGTTCTCTCACTACTGTAGTCACAGGGCATGAAGGTCCTGCCTTACCTGGATGACTGGCTCATCTGTGCGCTGTCCCGGTCTCAGGTGGCCCAGGACATGGTGCTTCTTCTCACACAGCCCAGCTGGGTCTCAGGGTGAATCTCAAAAAGAGTTGTCTGGTTCCTACACAGAACATAATTTTCCTAGGGGTGGCTCTGAACGTGGCCACCATGAAAGCTTGTTTGCCACCTCAGTGGCTGGACAACATTCTCTGCCTCCTTCCCCTCTTCCGAGAGGGCAGATGGTTACCCTATATCCAGTGTATGTGTCTTCTGGGCAAATTGACAGCTGCCGCAACTGTGATCCCCTTAGGCTTGCTGTTGCTGCCTCCCCTTCAGAGGTGGCTGAACAGTTTACACTTGGATCCCAAGTGGCACCGGCACAGGAAACTCGAGGTGTCACAGCATTCCCTCCTTGCTCTAGCTCTGTGGAGAAAGAGAGGTCATTTTTGCTCCAGGATGTACCCATGGGCTCCTTTCCATCCTGTCGGGAGACCATTGTTATGGATGCTTCACTCTCAGGATGGGGTGCAGTGTGACAGAGCCAGACAACTCAGGGGCTGTGATCTGCTCAGGACAGCACAGAGCATATCAGTGTACTGGAGCAATGGGCTGTGCACATGGCACTCAATCACTTTTTACCATTTCTGAGAAGGAGGCATGTGCTTGCACAGTCAGACAACATCTCAGCTGTCATTCAAATAAACCACCAGGGGAGCACCAGGTCTGCACGGTTGTTACAGGTGTCTCAGGACCTCCTGATGTGGGTGGCCCCCTGCCTAGCC
Source organism: Ariopsis seemanni (assembly GCA_026413345.1). NCBI lineage: Eukaryota > Metazoa > Chordata > Actinopteri > Siluriformes > Ariidae > Ariopsis > Ariopsis seemanni. Next base: position 17,861,290 of record JAOANJ010000016.1, read on the forward strand.
AACCTGAGGGTGATGTATTTGCCCCGGGGAGCAGAACCAGGCTGCAGACTTTCTCTCCCATTGCAAACCTTCTAGGCAAGGATGAAGGGAGGGAGTGGTGGCTTCATCCAGAAGTGGTGCTCAACATCTGGGACATCTTTGGTGAAGCAGAGGTTGATCTCTTTGCCACAGTGGAATCAACCCATTGCCCCCTCTGGTTCTCCTGGATAGAGGAGACCAGCCCTCTGGGCTAGGATGCTCTTGCCCACAATTGGACAGAGGGTCTCCTTTATACATTTCCACCAATCTCTCTCTGATTCTTCCAATACTGCAGAGGGTTCTCCAGCAGGGCCACAGACTGCTGCTGGCAGCCCCCTTCTAGCCAGGGAAGACATGGTTTCCTGTGCTGCACAGGCTCTGTCGCAGCTCACCATGGCACCTCCACAAAAGGAAGGATCTCCTGTCTCAATTGGGGGCCAGATTTGGCATCCCAATCCTTGCCACCTGCAGCTATGGGTCTAGCAGCTGCAGGGCCCAACCCGCTGCTGAACAAATGTATAGACACCATCCACAATACTATGCTGAATGCCAGGGCGCCCTTTACCCGGGTCCAGTACGAGAACAGGTGGCAACTGTTCTCTGCATGGTGTTCCAGCAGGGATGAGTACTCACTGCACTGTTCAGTTCCCACAACTCTGGAATTCCTTCAGTCACCCTAAGAGGATGGTTGGTTCCTGTGTGGTGGAGATGGTGAGGGTATATGTGGCAGCCATTTTGTTTTGATATGCTCAAGTCTCTAACAAAACAGTGGGGTGCCATAGACTTGTGTCCCTCTTTCTGAAGGGAACTTTGAGACTATGTCCCCCACAAGCGCTGAGAGTTCCAGCATAGGATCTGCCCCTGGTGCTGGATGTCCTATGTTTACCTCCCTTTGAGCCTCTGGCTCAGGTGGAACTGAAATGGATGTCTGCAAAGACTGCTTTTTCCTCGCCATCACTTCAGCAAAGCGTGTTGGTGAGCTACATGCCTTGTCTACACTGCAAAAAATTGAAAACTGAATTTGAGGAGAAAATTACTTAATACTAGTGAAATTATCTTGCTGCATGGAC
>JAOANJ010000016.1:17897766-17909599 GCA_026413345.1 Ariopsis seemanni
AGCGGAGATGGGAGTATCTGTCCATAGGACCACTTTAAGCCATACACTCCACAGAGTGGGGCTTTATGGAAGAGTGGTCAGAAAAAAGTCATTGCTTAAGAAAACACATTTGGAGTTTGCCCAACAGCATGTGGCAGACTCTCCAAACCCAAGGAAGAAGATTCTCTGGTCAAATGAGACTAAAATTGATCTTTTTGGCCATCATGGGAAATGCCTTATGTGGTGCAAACCCAACACTCTGAGAACACCATTCCTACAATGAAGCATGGTGATGGCAGCATTATGCTGTGGGGATGTTTTTCATCTGCAGGAACAGGAAAGCTAGTCAGGATTGAAGGAAAGATGGATGACACTAAATACAGGGCAATTCTGGAGGAAAACCTGTTTGAGCAGCCAGAGGTTTGAGACTGGGACGAAGGTTCAAGTTCCAGCAGGACAATAACCCTAAACATACTGCTAAAGCTACACTGGAATAGTTTAAAGGGAAACATTTATATGTCTTGGAATGGCTAATCAAAGCCCAGACCTCAATCCAATTGAGAATCTGTGGCATAACTTGAAGATTGCTGTACACCAATGCAATTCATCTAACTTGACAGAGTTGGAGCGATTTTGCCTTGAGGAATGGGCAAAAGTCCCAGTGGCTAGATGTGCTAAGCTAATAGAGACATAACCCAAGAGACTTGCAACTGTAATTGCGGCAAAAGGTGGCTCTACAAAGGATTGACTTTGGGGGGTGACTACCCATGCACACTCCAGATTTCTGTTTTTGTTTTTTAATCTTAATTATTGTTTGTGTCACAATAAAACAACAATTTGCACCTTTAAAGTGGTAGGCATGTTGTGTAAATCAACTGGTGCTAACCCTCCAAAAATTCATTTTAATTCTGGCTTGTAATGTGACAAAACAGGACAAACACCAAGGGGGATGAATACTTTTGCAAGGCACTGTATGTACTGAACAGTCCAGTGAACTTGACCATAGAAAACAGGATGTGCTATAATAAAATATACAGTATTGAACCCTGTATGTCAGTCAAAGCCTTTTTAAAATCAGTGCCAATCATATGGGTTGTGTTTGTCAGGTCTGTACCTCACGGGCCCCCTTTGTCTTCATGTCTTCACACAGGTTAAGCTGTAGTGGAAGGGGAAATGGCATGTCTGTAGACAGGTGCTTTTGGAGTTTGTTGTGATGTGAAATGAGGTTCCTCATTGCCCCGGAGTGGAATTTAACTGGCAAAGTTAGAGCTGGGTGGAGGGGCTTTGAAAAACTTTCCAAGCGCCCATGACCCTGAATGACCTGACTAACACCAGAGCTGCACAACATGCCTGAAGCAAGTAACACTAGACAGACTTGCCAGGCTTACATGGCATGCGGCCTACAGTTCACTCAGCCCTCTCGGAGCGCTCGCTACAGACGGTGTTGAAGTGCTGGAAAGGAGGCTGCAGGTTACACAGGCCTGGTTCCAAATCACACATCTCACAACATGCAGCTTTTATTAGGTTAGTTTCATAATTGAGCATTCCTTTAACTATTCGACGATTACTAATTCAGCTAAATGCTTTGTTTTTGATCTCAGGCATATACTCAGAGGATCCAGGGAAGAGGAAGCAGTTTAAATATGCACTTGTCCTCAGGTCACTCGAGTACCATAGTGTAACTTGTTTATTCAGTAAACATGAGGCACCTGTTTTCTGGTGGAATGCAGGTTACTACTCCAGCCCAGTGGCATTTATGATCCCTGCTGTCCATGTCTCCGTTTTCCATTTCTACTCCTTCCATCTGTCAACCATACAGTTGTGTGTAAGTACTAGATTGATAGCAATATTTGTTTTTGTTTACGCCCTCATCTGCTGTTTCTGTCCCAGCTGTCCATGTTGTGTCTGGAGCGGTGTGTTGAACTTTGTGAGAAATGGGACTCTTGGAAAAGGCTCAGGCTCGCCAGTCCTCTCAGCTATGCAGAATGCAGAGCGGAACACGCCCTGGATTTCTACGCATGGAAAACAATAGCTATGGTGAAAATGTAAGGATGCCGTCCCTGTCGGACGTCATCACCACGAAATGCTCGGCTCAGCCATTTAGTTTCTTGACTAGTACGATATTTATGATTGATATCAGAAAAATAAGTAATTTTTCATGAGGGTTTCTGTTTGCCTCCCCCACATAGTGATAAAATCCATTACTGAAGTAAAAGATGTGCAACAACAAACATCTTTGTGTGAGCAAAAATAGGAAGCTGTAAACTACAAACTATGAAATGTTCTCATTTCCCACATGGTTAATAGAGGACACCTGACCAATTTTTAGCTGGTGGGTTTAGCTAGCTATTTGCTACTGGAAAATTGCACAAATTCAGCACGTGGAAAGCAAGCTAACGTGTGTTGATGTGTATAAGAAGTAGATAGCATCTCATCTATGAGAGAGGTTTTACTGTAGCCTTGTATTTAAAAAAAAAAAAAAAAAGTGTTGCCAGGCAAAACAAACCTCGCCCAGTAGCATTTATGATGAATATGAAGGAAGATATCGTGAAAAAAATAGGTACCCTATGAGTACATATGGCTACTGCTTAAAATAAAATTGTTTTCTGATACCATGTCCATACAGTAATATATATTCTATGAGGCAGTAGCCACAAAAATGAAGCGTAATCCAAAAATGAACAATTTAAAAATCACAGAAGTAAAATATACCAAGTCTCTGTACTTTATATTATTCTACTCTTACTTCTTATAGTTTTTGAAATTGAAACCTCCAAACCGAGGCTGACATACACACGCTGTCACCATGACCGAAACTCTTATTTCCTGGAAATGGCCTGGCGTTAGAGCTCAGTGGAATGCACTTTCCCTCTGTAATAAGCATAAACGATTGTCTGAAAGCGATTTCTTTAGTCTAGTCCCATTTATTTTGAATGATGAACCGAATTGTATACACTCACCGGCCATTTTAATCGGAACACGTGTATGTGCATGCAGAGTGCGCAATTGTTACACTCTTACATTCTTACAGCATGATGATAAAGTGGCTAGCGCCTCTCTATGAGGCAGTAGCCACAGCAAAAACGATTGACCTTTTTGGTGACCTTGACCGGATGACCCCCAAAATGTTGGAGGTTCTATTTGAGACCAATGGCCATCTGTCCTGAAAGTTTCATGAAAATTGGTCCAGCCGTTTTTCCGTAATATCGTTAACCAAAAAACAAAGAAACAAACAAAGAAACCCAACCGAAAACAATACCTTGCCCCCTGGTGGACTCCATCCTGGGCGAGATAATAATAATAATACCACCCACTCCTAAACCAGGAAAAGACCATACAGATTCCAACATCTACTGCCCAATAGCTCTGACAAGTTGTCTTTGTAAAACCATGGAGAGAATGGTGAATAATCGTCTTGTCTGGATGTGTGAATCTAAAAATCACTTGAGTGATTGCCAGTGTGGTTTCAAATGAGGAAAGAGCACTTTAGACCATCTCATCAGATTAGAGTCCTACGTACTCAATGGTTTTATTAGAAAAGAACATGTGATTGCTGTCCTTTTTGATTTAGAAAAGCATATAATGGAGACGTGGCATTTTAAAGGACCTACATCAAATGGGTTTCAGAGGACACTTGCCCATTTTCATTTCCAATTTTTGTCCAATAGACAATTTGAAGTTTGAATAGGAACTACTCACTCAGATCAAGATTGATGAATCAAATCAGCCATTTGATGTAGGTCATTTAAAATGGTATGTCTCCATGATTAGATCATGCTTTTTCTAAATTAAGAACCTGCAAGAACTAGGAGTCCCTCAGGGAAGCATTCTCTGTTGCTCTCGAAAGCAGTAGCATAGTGAATGCTATTGGTCAAAATATTTTTTGTAGTCTTGATGTTGACGAACTCTTTATTTGCTACTGGGGAGTAACATGAACAATATTAAAAGGCAGTTGTGCATAAATAAGATCGATGTGTGGTCAGTAAAAAAAAAAATTTCCAGAACAAAAATTCTGTATACACTTTTGCCTCCTGTGGTCCCTTCATCATAACTGAGCTCTTCATGGATGCAGATTCAAGAGACACTATCAAAGTGGTAAAGGAGACTAAATTTATTGGACTTATTTTTGATAATAGGCTGCTTTTTATTCCATACATGAAATCCTTAAGAAGTAGATGCTTCAAAGCTCTGGATATTATAAAAGTCTTAGCAAAAATCAAATGGGATGCAGAGTGCAATATTCTTCTGTGCCTTGACAGAGCACTGGTCAGATTGGACTATGGGAGCATAGATTATGGATCTGCATGAAGGCTAAATGCTGGATACTGTTCATCATCAAGGATTAAGACTGGCCTGAACTAATTCAGGACTTGTCCTGTACAGAGTCTTCATATAGAATCAAATGAACCTTCACTTCAGAACAGGTGCTTGAAACTGACTCTTGCAGAAACTGGTATGCAGTCAAACTCAAGGCAAATCAAGACCATTCAGCCTACTTTGTGGTTTTCCAGTCCCAGAGTTGTATGAGGCCAGGCCTAATTACATCAGTTCATTTGGAGTTCATATAAAACCTCATCTGGAGTAGCTGAATGTCAATTTGAACAATTTGACACTCACATTTTTGCCCCATTCCCCCTTTGGAATTTGAAAAGACTTAATATCATAATGGATTTGGGCCATAACAAGAAGGCACACCCAAAACGTGTACCAGCAGCAGTTTTCCTTTTCATACAACTATATAAACTGATAAATAAATGTGTATCTGCAACAGTAGTAACTGGACACAATCATTATTGACTACTCATTTCAGAATGTAGTTCAATTTTTACACCTGAGGCCCGTGCTTTGCTGTTAGCACTGGAAGATATTGACCGTACCAAACCACAAAACTCTATAATTTTTACAGACTCAAGATCGTACCTCCAGGCACTTTTTTATTGTTTATTTATTTTTTGAGCTTGATCATCCTGTGATTGTCAGCATTTTAGATAAATTTGAACATTTACAAAGACAGAAATTGAGTAGTTTTTTTTGTTGTTGTTGGATTCCAGGGCAACAACATTTAAAAAAAAAATTTAAAATCACTTGCTGTGTACAGGAGAGTTGTCATCCTGGAAAGGGAAATCTTAATACCCCAGCATACAGAGACATACGAGTCATTTGTTTGCATCCACCTTTGTGGCAACAACTTGGGGAAGGTCCACATATGGATGTGAAGGTCAGGTGGAGAGAGATACTTTTGGCCATAGTGTACATCAACTTGTTCTCCATTTAGTCAATAAAATGATTTGTAAGTTTAGGCATGTGTGCTTATTAAACATACTACTTGTGTAGGTTTTACAGTACTGTAGATGATGCTAAGAAGTCTGTGGCAGCTGTGTGCTTTGATAAAATTTTTGTCTTGGGCTTTTCTCCCTCTCTCCTACTTACTCAGTTTGTTGACCTATGGTTTGCTGTGAAGTGGCCTAATCTTATATTTCTGCAGCAGTAAGTATTTTCTGTACCTTTTTTCTTTTCAGGGTGAGAATCCCATCTATAAGAGTGCAGTGACTACAGTGGTCAATCCCAAATACGAGGGAAAATGAGGGACAGATGGTCTGTCACTGTATGCAAATAACTTCAAGAGCAAAGGAGATATTTTTTCTGTTCACTTGTATTTTTTGTTTTGAACATACATTTTGTTAGCTGTGCATTCTCCACAACTTGCATTATAATCTGCTTATTATGTATTTCTATATATCATGTACTGAATGCATTCTGTTTGTTTTAATATTTTTTTCTTAATATTTGTGTTGTCACAGGACAGGATTTGGTCTTTTAATATGTAAGTTGTTTCTTTTGAATACAGTAATTTTATGACCTTGTAGTGTCTTCCAGTTCTAATCCCAGGCTCCTCCTGCACTGCACATTTTAGTATTTCCTTGACTCTCCTTAACTAATTTGTTGAAAATATATATGGTTAATTCAGAAAAGCTTAAATGTGCATTTCAGTTGTGCTCATAGATCAGGACTGAGAAACACTTTTAATGGATTTCAAACCAAGTCACATTAATGTTTCAGTGTCACACACCTGTTTAGGTCTTATTAGTGAAAACACATTTTAATGAACCCTGTAAGCTTGACAGGTATTATTTATAAGGATTTGATATATACTTCACTGATTTAAAGAAAAAAAATCTGTCACTGGTAGAGCATGTAGCTGGCCACTGGTATAGAAGTGTGTGGCACTGTGTTCCTAATTCAGTCATTGTGGACCCCCTATTAGCTCCACCACCCCCCTTCCTTACATGCCTGATGGTTCAGCTGTGTTAGAAGCTGAAATACAAGGAAAAAAGTGCACTGGATAAGGTTTCTATTCATGGACGTGCGTTCTATGCATCCTGCATGTCGCCCTGTGTGTTTACTGGAAGCTGTGGTGTTTGGATCTACTTTCAGGAAAGTTAGGGCTGCCTGTTGTTTGAAGATATACTTGCTGAAAAGTATTCAAAAGAATATATTCATGTTTTAGAAGGACATTGCCTTGCCAATCATTCTGAACTTCTGTTCAGATAAGAGAGTTGTAGTTTTATAGTTCAAAAGCAGAAAATATCCCATATCACAACACTGTATAATTTAAAAAAAACAAACCTTGGAATTACATTGAGTACATTTTATTGCAGTGCCACTATTGTCTAGTGGACAAGATCCCAGACTCTTTGACTATGAAACATTGACCTGAATGCAGGTGCATCTCAGGGACATGAACAACAGTAGGATTAAATTGAATGTAATCAGAAAGATGTTTCACAATCAAACAGTAAATGTATACTATGTGTACAATTATTTATGTCTTCAAAATTTTGATGCTCAGGTATCTAATTTCTCTTGATTGTAAAAACCAAATACTTACTGTCTTTTATTGCAAAACATAGAGGAGACTTATTTTCATTAAGCCAATTCTGTTACCAGACGTGAACTTGGATAACTTGCTGACTTTGTATTGAACTATAATTTTATTCACTGCTGTCGCCATCCTCCTCCATTCATCCTCCTCGAGCCTAGGCTTGCAGGACAAGGTGCAATCAAGTGTTATGCAATAATTGTTCATGAGAATTATTTCTAATCTTTACTGTCTTTTAATACTGCTGAATGTTAAAACTACATGCCTCACAGACTGCATTTTAAATACCTTTTATTTCTGCATCATGTTCATGCTTATGGTCCTTTGTTTCAGTAGTTATTTATTAAAATAAACAACCAAAACAACTGTTTTCTGGCCTCTTATTCCATCTTATGGAATTTTACACACAAAAAAAAATCAATCTAATATTGTGTATGTACCCCTTATGCCGCCAAAACAGTTCTGACCCATTGAAGCATGGATCTCACAAGACCTCTGAAGGTGTGCTATGGTGTCTGGCAGTAGATCCATTGAATAATAATGTGGAGCCTCCTTAGATTGGACTTGTTTGTCCAGCCCATTCCACAGATGCTAGATTGGATTGAGATCTGGGGAATTTAGGGGCAAAGTCAGCACAATGAACTGTCACATTCCTCAAACCATTCCTGTAGAATTTGCAGTGTGGTAGGGCATATTGTCCTGCTGAAAGAGGCCACTGCCATTAGATATTATCATTGCCATGAAGTGTTGTACTTGGCCTGAAACAATTTTTCAATAGGGGTATGTGTCAAAGTAACATCTACATGAAAGCCAGGACCCAAGGTTTCCGAGTAGAATGCTCTCCTGTGGGACCAGACCAGACAGGCTAGCCTTGGCTTACTATGTGCATCAATGAGTTACAGATATTGTAATAAAATATCAATGTTTTTCATATCACCTGTTAGTTGTATTAATGTTATGGCTTGTCGGTGTATATAATTTTCCTGTTTTTATTTTAATTGTTAAAGCAGTGTTCTCATTGCCCTACTGTACTGACACTATAGGATTTCACATCAGCTAAATACAAAGACTAAAAAAGTAGGGGTTTCTTTGTTTTTTGGTGTTTTTTTTTTTTTTTTTGGTCAAGTTTATTTGTATAGCACTTTTAACAACAGACATTGTTGCAAAGCAGCTTTGCAGAAAATAAAAACTTTAAACATGAGCTCATTTTTATCTCTGTCAGGTATGCAAGGTAGGTGGATGTAAGTGCAGAAGTAATCAGTCTAATAATAACAGTGCAGTTTATTTACAAAGTGCACAAACACACACAAAGGCAAACAGTCCAATACAGCAGGCTAAATCCAAATTGTAAAACAGGCAAAAGGGTCAGGCGAGGCATAAACAGGATATCAGAGGCAAAGTGAGAACGGGAACGAGAAACAGGCACAGGAATCAGGAAAACAAGAAATCAAGAGCACTGGTAGAACAGCTCGGTACAGACATATCGTAATACTTTACACTGATTGTGCATTAGCATAGTCCTTAAATAGGTGCACACACAGTTCCTTAATAGAGTTCAGGTGCTATCATTAACGGCACACGCTGCAGTCCACTCAGTGCGTGCGCAGCCCGAGGTGTACCTTCAGGTGCACGTGCCACAACACACAGGACTGAAAGAACCCCCTCCGGGACTGAAAATCCATCATACTTTGCTCCAGTGGGGGTTCGGGCTCAGGCTTAGGACAAGACTTGGACTCCTGACTAGAAGTGGGCTTAAGCTCGGGACTTGACTTGGGTCCTGGACTTGGTTCGGATCCAGGACTGAAGGTGGACTCAAGCTCCGGGCTGGATTCGGGCTCTGGAGATGACTTGAGCTTTGGGCTGGACTCTGGCTTCAGCTCAGGAGATGACTCAGGCTTGAGCTCTGGATCTGGCTTGGACTCAGGGCTGGGCTCGAGCTCTGGAGACTACTTGGGCTCTGGGTTGGACTCTGGCTCCAGCTCAGGAGATGATTCAAGCTGGAGTTCTGGAACTGGCTTGGACACAGGGCTGGAATTGTGCTCGAGCTCCGAAGATGACTTGGCCTTTGGGGATGACTTAAAGGAGATACGCAGAACCATGGCCTCACTTTTTGTTTATAAATGCCTTGAGACCTCAAGAATGGCAGAGGAATAGTTTTAAGCATTAACAATTAATCTAATATCATAATTTTTACCATTAAAATTATTCATATAGGTAGCGGTCTGAGTGAATGAGTGAACTTGACCTCAGTGACATCACCCCAGGAAGGCTATCGGTCTCATCGCCATTTCCGCTATACTAAAACACAGAGCTGACTGGAACTTTGAGCTTCCATTTTGAGCTATTATCGCCATGTCATGTATATGTGTTGCTGGCGGGTGCAGCAACACAACAGAATGTGGATTTACGTTGCATTCATGGGCCAAGAATGTTCAAACTGCAAAGATTTGGACACGTTTTGCGAGAAGTTCACGGGCACATTGGGTGCCTATGAAGTGGTCTCTCCTCTGCTTTGCAGATTTTACTGAAGACTTGTATGAGACCTCTGATCTGTTGAGGAGCGTTGGCTATAAGCCCATTTTGAAAGAGGGTGCAGTACCAACAATTAAAGGAAAAGAAAACTACAAGAAAAGGAAAGTAATTTCATTTGCACCAGTTCTCCCGGAGCGTGAGCCGAGGGTTGTTGCTAAAACCCGGGACGGAACGGGACGTGACATATTATCGCTCGGGCAGTGACCACGGTTGTTGCTAAAACTGGTGATGTCCTGTCCCGTCCCTGGTTTTAGTAACTGCCTGAGCCAAGCAGTAATGGCAGCATACTCAGTATGGAGAAAATGGAGAATGAGTGTAGCAGCCGTCTGATTTCTCCACTGGATATGCTTGCCTCAGCAGCAATATTCCCCCCTTACATGGAAGAAGCGAATGAATGGAGAACTGAACGAACAACTGAAAGTCAGATTGTTAAATCAGTCTTAGTTGAGCAAGTCGGTAACCGTATTTCTTACTTTCACCATAAATTTTTATTTATATGACTTTGGGCTATAGCTGTCAAAGGCCTCAGCCTTAAAACCGGTTCCTGCTGCGACGTCACGCACTCAGGGCTGGCTGGCTCAGCAGGGCAGCTTAAATGCCAACTTTGCAGTCGATTTTAACTCTCAAATATATATATATATATATATATATATATATATATTTTTTTTTTTTTTTTCCCCATTTATGCAGCATACAAGAGTCAAGGATGGAGATAGCATCCACTCAGAAATTTATTTAAAAATAAAGGCTCTGCGTATCTGCTTTAAACAACCTTCTGAGGGAAAAACCTTTAAAAATCTGGGACAAACAGTGAATACAGCACTAACACTGCTTATCTTATACCTATAGACCTTTCCTTTTGTTTTTTCAATGTGAACTGCAGCTTATCTAAATTAAAAGAAGCTTAAAAGTTGCATGTACATAAACCAATATGCATCCCAAGACCCAAAACCAAATACTCTGCAAGGACAAAACTCATTCCAGGCAAACTTGACATTAAAAGTTTCTAAAAACTCGCTAGAATTGTGTCCTAAACAGTCTACAAGAATGAACTCACCTGCCTCATTAGGGTGGACTTGCCTCCCATGTTTGGCCCTGTGACAAGTACACAGGGAGCCAGTGCCTTCCTATTGTCCTCACTCTCCTCTTCCTCATTGCCAGGACAACCAATAAAGATGTTATTAGGGATGAAGTCATCACCAAAATAGGTTTTCGTGACACAGGGGTGCCGGGATCCGCAGAGGTCCAGGAAAGGGGAAGCATGGGGGCCATTACCTGGCAGAATAATCTCTGGTTTTACCATCACCCCATTCCCACTCTGGCTGTATCGGGACAAACTCAACAGCACATCTGCAACAGCATAGACACCATCACTATTGTACTTATTAGACTGTGAAATAGGGTTTCACAAGGATCAGTTGGGTATCTGTATTACTTGATGTTTAGGTGATCCTAAAAGGTATATTGGTAAAATACACCCAAGTCAAGAAAAAGTAATGATGTAATTTATCATAAATATCCTCTAAACATTGAGCAAAACAAAAAGTCAACCAAAGGCTCGAGCACATTAAGATAAATACCAAATATAGGTGCAAACAGCAATTAAGGGGGCCAAGGACTTTGTCCCCACCCCTTTGCTATGGCAGAAGACAAAAGCCACGAGCCTCATCAGTGGTTGCTCCAAGTAAATGGACTGAATTTAAAGGCAACCGGTCAAGTTGTTCTTATCACCTCACTTCCTGTTTTCATTTCAGTTCAGTGCACCCCCCAAGTTGCAAATGTCAAATTTTGTTTCTTAACATCAGATCATGTTGCTAAATATATGCAACAACTTTAAATGTCAATTTACAAAAGGCACTGCTGAGATATGCCCTCATGTCCTGTTTGATGACTTAATTTACAGATTAAAGATGATCCAAATTTCTTGATTGGGGAGGAAATGGGATGGATGGACAGACGGACACTGAATTTCAGCATGGCCGAGTTCCTATTTGGCAGATCACCAAAAAAAAAAAACCCATAACTCTACACCACACATCGAACCAACATATTTCCAAGGATTCACAGAAAAGACTCATCGTTGCAGGTTACATGGTTCAAAAGTTATGAACCATTTTACTAATATTTTTGAATTACAGCACTCCCTACTTGGGTTTTAGGTTAAACAACCTGTCCCTCAGGACAAGGTCAGTGACTCATCTACAAAGTTTGGTCAAAATCCATCACAACATTGCTGAGATATGCCCTCATCCTGAAAATTTTGTTGCACATTATGGATAAACCATCAATCTTGTTGTTAATCTGAGACAGAACTTTTATTCTTGGTCTCCTGGTGACAGCTTCCAAATTTCAACAAAATTTGTGGTAGGTTTAAAAAAAAACAATAAAACCCCACACCACTGTTTTGGTTAGACACCAACTTCCTCTTTAAGAAATGACAAA
>JAOANJ010000016.1:18222368-18232754 GCA_026413345.1 Ariopsis seemanni
AGTCAGCTGGGATAGGCTCCAGCTTGCCTGCGACCCTGTAGAACAGGTTAAAGCGGCTAGAGATAATGAGATGAGATCTTGTGCATAACAGTGTAACTGTCACAGCGCCAGATGAAACAGGAAATGTCCCTATAAGAGCTTGTTACTGTATTTAGTTACCATCAGTCATTTAGATCTCACTGTAACTGGCTGATCAAGCAGCTGGGTTGTGCATCGCAGTATAACAGGGTTCATTCTGTGGCATCGTATGAAATTTGAGTTAAAATATGTACAATGGATGTAAATGGTGTATTTGTGGTGTAAACAGTGTGAGTTCCTAGAGGCTGATGTTGCTCCCTCGGCAGCTGACGGTCTTCCTTCTCCTGATAGCTGTTATAAGGAAGAAAGCATCAGCTCAAGAGAAAGGTTTCCAGAGTACATAGTTTTGTGTGTTTGTGTGTACTACATGTATGCGGACAAGATCAATTCAAAGCATGACTGAATCCCACTACTGATCCTCTCCTGTCCATCATTTCTGTCATGGACACACGAATCAGAGATACAGAGCTGAATTAACACCCCACCCCACTCCTCGCCCACCCCTCCAACCCCCCAGTGTACTTGTCCTCAGCAGCTGTGTTTGTAATCAGGCGAGTGTGTCCGTAACAACCCCAACCATACACGCACACACACAAAAGCATTTCTGAGAAATTTTCGGCATATTCCGTGGCCATGATAAAATCTGACAACCCACAAGCACTTCCTGTTAGTCATATCTAAACGTGATGTGAAAATGGTTTAGAGGCACACTTGAAATGTTCATTGGTGTACTCTAGTCATATTCATACATTCAACTCATTTGGTAGATACGTAGTGACTTGTAGAATCCAATCCAGTCCAATCCAATCCAAGCCTTTGCAGACTTCACATTTTTACTTCCTGTTCCTTCTAATCTTATTCAGTTATGATTGCTAATCCAGTGATGTATGTACTACGTTAGTTCAAATTAATTGGGTGCAAAAAAAGAGCCTTGAATCAGTCAGTTTTCAAACCTGTTATTATTGTTGCATGATAATGAGAGAGAGAGAGAGCATGAGAGAGAGAGAGAGAGAGAGAGATGGTTTATCCTGGAACTGATGTTTGATCATGTATCAAGTGCACCATGACCCATGTTCTTTATACATCTACTGTATATCACTTACTTTCTTTCCTTCCATATATTATATACCTTTAACATACAAAAGCATTGCATTATAGGAAGACAGTAAGAACTAAAACCAGGAATTCTCCAAAATAATCAGCAGAAGGTTGACGTGACAGTGAAGTTGATTATTTTTGCATTTCCTCTGATACCACAGCCAGTGATTACATTTCTTTATTCGTTAATGCACAACACATTGTACTTTTTATCCATTTATAGTTACATGGTGGTGTAATGGTTAGCACTATCACCTCACAGCAAGAAGGTCCTAGGTTCGAGCCCAGTGGCTGACGAGGGTCTTTCTGTGTGGAGTTTCCATATTCTCCCCGTGTCTGTGTGGGTTTCCGCTGGGTGCTTTGGTTTCCCCCAAAGGCATACAGGTTAGGCTAAATGGTGGCTCTAAATTGACTGTAGGTGTGAATGTGAATAGTTGTTTGTCTCTGTGTGTCAGCCCTGTGATGATCTGGTGACTTGTCCAGGGTGTACCCCGCCTTTCGCCAAAGTAATTTGGGATAGGCTCCAGCTTGCCTGCGATCCTGTACAGGATAAGCGGCTACAGATAATGGATGGATAATTACTTGTATAGTTACGTCGTAGGATGTTGGTGAAACAGAAGTTCGTTCCTGCTCTCACTTAGCAGCTAATTAACAGTTATTCCATGAAATTGAATCATATGTGAGCTGATAGGCAACGAAGTGTGTAGCACCAAGTTGGCTATAATCCATGTACGACGAGATTGAGTGGAATAAATGTTTTATTCTATCCACATTCACTGGTGTGACAGTCTAATGGATGGGTGGAGCACAGAAGGATGGCAGGCCAGGACTAAGTTCTCAAAATACTTTTATTACAGCCACTTTCCAGTTGACTTTACTCTCTATCTCGCACACATACAGTACATACACACACAGACACACACAAATTCCAGGTGTCTGGTCGGGGAGAGAGAGCTCCCTCTCTGCTCTCGCTGTCTCCTTTTATAGGGTGTGGTCACTAGGGGAGACACACAAACACATGTTAACAGGTCTCAGGTGTAGTGATTCTGCCACTTACCTTCCCTGACTCCGCCCTCCGTTTGCAGCCCGATGCTAGACCACGCCCCCGCTGCCACAGAAGTGTATGTATTTAAATGATTTGAATGGCACTATTCACAAATGG
This sequence comes from Ariopsis seemanni, assembly GCA_026413345.1. Classification (NCBI taxonomy): domain Eukaryota; kingdom Metazoa; phylum Chordata; class Actinopteri; order Siluriformes; family Ariidae; genus Ariopsis; species Ariopsis seemanni. Next base: position 18,224,707 of record JAOANJ010000016.1, read on the forward strand.
GGGGGAAGCCATGGCCAAATGGTTAGAGAAACAGCTTTGGGACCAAAAGGTCACTGGTTCGATTCCCTGAACCAGCAGGACTGGCTCAAGTGCCCAAGTGAGCAAGGCGCCTAACCCCCAACTGCTCTGGCAAGAGTGGTGGCATGCCTTGTGTCTGATTAGCCAGAGTAAAACTGATGATGTGATTATCAGTTCGGGCAAGAACCCAGCCATAACTAACTAAAAATTCACAAATAAATGCACACCCAATCAAAACTTCTCCTGTCCAGAAATCTTGGGCAATTCCCAGTAAAATCCACTCAAGATTTCTGATTTTCATTGCCTCAGGTATAACGTCAGTGTGGTGACTAGATCCGTGATGGTCCAGGTTCTGTGGTCGCTTTATTACAAAATAAGGCATAAACAAAGACAATTATTGGTTTTATAAGATTCAAAAAGTTTAAATTAGGAGCACTGAGAACAGTGTATTATAAATACCATGACACCAACACATCAGAATGTGGCCAGTGCAAAGTTACGAATAAATTCATCTGTCATCACTCAACGGGTTAAAAAACAAACAAAAAACTCCTAAAATATCTAAGAAACACAACAGGATCAACACACTTTTGTTTTGGTGACTGTTAATAAAACAATAACCTTTGTTTTCTCTCTCACACAAACAAGAAACTAGTTCATGAATAATGCGTTAGAATGACTGAGTTAAGTGGTACTGTTTAAATGAGAATATGACACTCCTCCTCTCTCCTTCTTAGTTAAATCACCCTTACATAGCCTGGAGGTGCGTTTTGGGTCATTGTCTTCTTGAAAAACAAATTATGGATCCACCAAGTACAAACCAGATGATGCTGGTAAAGTGTACCTTCCATTTTGAATAAATTGCCAACAGTGTCACCAGTACCCCCACACCATTACACCACCTCCTCCATGCTTCATGCCGAGAACCACACATGCAGATACCATCCAGTCTCCTTTTTTGCATCTCTGACACACCACGATTAGAACCAAAATTTTCAATTTTGGACTCCTTGGACAGAAGTGGAGATTTCCACTTCTCTGATGTCCATTCCTTGTGTGTCTTGGCCCAAGCAGTTCTCTTTTTATTGGCCTCTCTCAGTAGTGGTTTCTTTCCAGAAATCTGACTGTGAAGGCCTGATTCATATAGGTTCTTCTGAACATTTGATGTTGAGATGTGTCTGCTATTTGAACTCTGTGAAGCATTCATGGAGGCTTTAATCTGAGGTGCTTTTGATTGGCAATGTCTGAGACTGATAACTCTAACTTATCGTCTGTAGCAGAGGTAATTCTTGCTCTTCATTTCCTGAGATGGTCCAAATGAGAGGCACTTTCATTGTAGCATTTGATTAGTTTTTGTAACTGCACTTGAAGAGGCATTCAAAGTTCTTGCAATTTTCTGAGTTGACTTACGTTCATGTCTTAAAGTAATGATGGACTGTCATTTCTCTTTACGTTGTTGAGCGGTTCTTGACATAAAACGGTTACTACAGTTGTCTAATAGGACTATTTACCATCTACAAACAACCTTGCCACAACTGATGGTCTCAAGCAGTTTAAGAACGCAAGAAATTTTACTAATGAACTTTTGACAAGGAACACCTGTTAGCATTCCAATGTTAGCACTGAAAAGCATTCCAGGTGACTACCTCATGAAGCTGGTTAAGATAATGCCAATAGTGTGCAAAGCTGTCGAGGTAAATGGTGGCTACTTTGAAGAACCAAAAATATGAAACGTTTTGTTGTTTTTAAACACTTTTTGAACCACATTTAACCAGTCTTTATTTTGACACTTTTCTACATTCTAGAACAATACTGAAGACATCAAAACTATGAAATAACACAATGTGCTATTTCATAGTTTTGATGTCTTCAGTATTGTTCTAGAATTTAGAAAATAGTCAAAATAAAGAAAAACCTATGAATGTGAAGGTGTGTCCAAACTTTTGACTGTTACTGTAAGTATGAGCATAACTGCTGTGCCACAGCTTTTTTCTAGGTTCTTGGAGATAAAGGAGACATTTGATATTGGTTGATAGTTGGAAAGCTGACTGGGTCGAGATCATGTTTTTTTTTTTGGTTTTTTTTTTTTTAAATCAGGGGTTTGATAACTGCAAGTTTACAGGATTTACCTACGGTATATAGCCAGTGCTTAGCATGGAGAGAAATATTGATCTAGCAGCACTAAAAGCTTTTCAGTATTTCAGGAGTCTCTCCTACCATGCAGCTTGAAATACGACCAATCTAGTTTGATGCCGTTTGTGTTCTAATTTTCAAGTGGTCTGTTTTAAGGTGCATGTGAGATCCTGTTGATCATGGTAGTTTTCTCTCCTCTGATGATCTTTCTTTTTAAGTAGAGCTGCATTATCTAGAGTATCGTGTAATGTTCACTTGAAGCATTCAGCTGCCTGCTCAAATTATGTGGGATCTGATGGTGAACTAATCAAAGTTGATAACTCTGGGAGACTACTGATAAAACATTGCAGTAGTTGATGTGAATGCATGTTTGATGCAATAGGTGAGCTAGGTGCATATTATTGCTAAGACGTATTTCCGATGAGATAATAATCTGAGAGAGCTTCAGACTCTGTGTGTGACTATGTTTTCTATATTTAATACAGAATTGTGTATTAGATCAAGAGTGTGACCACCATTATAAGTGGATCTGATGATGTTCTGATAAACCCCTACTGAATCTAAAATGGACATGAACACTGTTTACAGTGTTATCAAAGTGAATATTAAAATCTCCAAAATTAATACTTCGTCTAAAGAAACAACCAGATTTGAGATGAAATTCACAATATGGCCCTGGGGGTCTGTAAATAATTAGAGGGTATGACTGGTAGACATGCTTTTTGTGGCTACATATGTTAGTATAAAGAATGCATTGTGTTTTTGTCCAATTTTTTGTGCAACACCTAGATTATCGTTATAAATAACTGCAGCGCCGCCTCCTCTGCCAAGTAGATGAGGCTGGTATATATAGCTGTATCTTGGAAGACTAACTTCATTTAATGTGACACATACTAGTGCATCAATTGGAATATCAGGGAAAAAGTTCAATATTTTCCCTCACTTATTTAAGAAACTGAACATTTTATATATATATTCTAGATTCATTACATGTAAAATAAGGTTTCAAGCATTTTTCTATTTTAATTTTGATAATTATGGCCTACAGCACAAAAAAACATCTCAAAATATTAGAGTATTTCATCTCGAGTTTGAGTAAAACAATATAAATACTGTGTATCTCTCTGTCTAGTTCTGTACATGCAACCAAATAATGTCAAGCATGCTAAGCCGAGGGCCAAAAATGTTTACACACATCCACCAACACTGGAAAAAAAAAAAAAAAAAACATCCTGGCACGTATGCACACACCAGTTTGTTTGACTCAAACCAGAAATGTTATTTTCTGTGCCTGTCATGACAAAAACAATGACTGACTAAAGGACTGAATATCCTGAGGCAAAGATAACTGTGTCAACTTTCTACAAAGGCCTGACATATGTCTGCGTACCATCAACTACATTAATGTTGGTTATTAAACAGTGCAAACATCTGCAAAATTTCCAAATGTCAGTTAATCTGCTGAGAACACACAAACTACAAACATGGATACTCAGAACTACAATCCCTAAGAACCACAGCACCCTCTGTCACCAGAGTATTAATTACAGCTGCCACACATCTCCCTAATTAGCTCTCCCCCTACTTAAGCCACTCTCTCACACCACTCCAATGTGAAGTATTGTTCTGTTTAACCCAGTCCATACCAAGCCTTGCATTTTCTGGCTGGCTCTCGATTTTCTGACCTTTGCTTGCCTTATTTCGTTTACGGCCTTTGTCTCGCCTATTCTACGCTGTTTGCCGATTGCCCAACCCTTGCTTGTTTCCTGACCTCGCCTCCAGTCTCTCGTTTTGGCTTTGTCTACAGTCTCCTTCCCCGCTCTCCTCCGCACATACATCCGTAAGTGCCTACACTCTGACTCCAAACAGCTTTCCATGTAGACAGTCGGCAGCATCTCCACAACCACATTCACCTCAAGAAGAGCCAGCAAGTCAGACTGGAGGACATATTTTTACACACATACAGGAAGACAGACATTTTCAGTTTGTTACTTTTAAAATGAGTTTAAATACCACAATAACACACAAACACATTATTATTATTATTAGTAGTAGTAGTAGTAGTAGTTTGACAGTTTTGAAATATGCGCTTACCAAATATCAGGTTATAAATACCAAATTGTAGTATTTGCTTTTCTTGAGGCAAACAGTATAATTTGCTTTTACACAGACAGCTAAGGTCTGCATGCATATCAAGCATGTCATTTCAGCCCTGGTGTGGTTCAGTAAAATAAAACAATACTGAATAGTCCAGTCATATTTGAACTGATGGGTTTCCTGGCCAACTTTTCACTTTTTCATGCAGACCACGTTCTTGGTTTAGGACAGTTCATGATTATCTGTTATTTACTGGTAATAACAGGTGGAGATGGCAGGCAGCTTTAATTAACTAGTTGTGGACCATAGAGCGCATGCATATCTTCTGACCTCTAAGCGTGCTTTATGGTATAGGTCGGAGGCCAAATGTATGGTGTGGGATGAGGTCAAAATAAAGTAGAGCAGTGCATACTTTATTTCATATGTTGCACATTTTAATGTGTTATGACTGGTGCGTTAGTGCCAGTGGGTTGGTGTGGGCCAGACATTTGGGGTTCAGAGGTGTAGGAATCATAACACTTAAAAAAAAAAAAAAGTATTCCCTCCATTTTTAAGGGCTCAAAAGTAATCCGACAATTGGCTAGTCAGCTACTCCATTGCCAGATGTGTGCGCGCGTGCGCGTTTATTCCCTCATTATTTTATTGACAAGTTAGAAGATAAATGGTCTGGGATTAATTTCAGTTGTTGCATTTGCATTTTGGGCCCTGACAGAAATGTGCATCATTGTTAACTTGTTCCCTATAGAGGAATGGAAAAGAAGAAAAATACATCAGTCTTTTCTTATGCCTGAGCATTTTGGGTTAGTTTTAAGTCGTTTGTGAACACCACCACCAGTTTTTGTTGAGGTGGGAATTTTGCTGAAATCAGTCAACCCTCCCAATGAGCTTTGCCAAGCTGTTATTTAAAGATTCACATTAAAGTAAAAACTTTTTAGTTTTGTCCTTTGGGATTGATGCACACACTCCTAGCTTAAAGCTTTCTGGCAATCTTAGAAAAAAAATCACAATTGGCCCTCATTTATTAGGGTTTATTTTTATATTGTTTGTAGGAGCATGTACAAGGAATTTTGTATTCATGAAAAATATTGTAAATTCAGAACTGTGTCCTATTTGTCCTCCTGGGTATGTGTAAATTTGTGTATTGTGTAGCTCCCCTAGTAGCGGCATGAGACAAACACGTGGACAACAGAAGCGTGGTGCAAAAAAGTGCCTTTCATTCTTTTTTAATTGCCTGGTGAAATGGGTCATGAGGTTCTTGGTGGGGGAAGTGTTGAAAAGCTCCCAGGGTGTGAGGAGTGAAAGTCTTGTCCTTTAGAGATGCCAGGAATCAGCTCTAATCCTTCCAGCAGGGCAATGCGTCATCTGAGCTGGTATCTGGAGACAAAATATACAGTGGGTCAGATAAAGTATTCAACAGGATTTACTCCCCTCGTGCATAGCGCGTGGCCCTTGTATGTTCTTTTGGTGTCTTGTAGAGGGTGAATGCATGCACTGTCATTAGTGCCTGCCAGCTGTGCTGCATTAAACTGCTGCTTCTCCTCTTGTGTGTGTGTGTGCTAGGTGTTGTCTTCTTCCGGTAGTGCTGAACTGTCGGTGCTGAGCACAGAAAGTGGGGGGCTGTCTTTTCAGCACCACGGTAGTGGCATTGCAAGGAGTGCCTGCAGAGAGAGACAACTACACTCGTATCCTAAAGTAGTTATTTATTGACATGAACTGATTTGATTTGAAAAAATATGTAGGTAAAGCTATGAAAACTCACCTCAAAATCTCCCATGAATCATAACATCAAAGCTAGGAGACAGAAAATTTTGCTGAATACTTTATCAGAAACAGAGAGAGCTAGAGAACATCCCTATAGGGGTTATCTGACTAATATTCACGAGTAATACAGTCGGAAAACCATCAGAAGAGAGCCTGACCACTTTCCCTGGACTCAAAAAGCACCAGCACTTTCCTGATGTCACGTGAGCAGAGAGTGTACACTGTTGTACCAACTTCAACCTGCCATTACTTCCAAAGTACTGAACAGAGCTTAACGAGATACATTTCTATGGAAAGCAGAAATAAGCTTTTTAATGATTGTGTTCACGATAGAAAATATTCAAGAGTTAAGCAAAGACAGATTTGGAAACTTAGATGATCGTCTGCATGCACAATTTTCACAGCATGGCCAGCAGGTGTCTGATATGCCTATTATTGGGGGGTTGGCAAAAGTTGCTGTGATTATTTTTGATTGAAGACTTATTATAATTTTCAACTATATTAGTGACACATTTGTGGAATAAGAATAAAACAACCAGTTGATGTTCACCAAGTGTCAGGTTTATTTTCAGGTTCAGCCATTCACTTACATCACATGACTATCCAGATCTAATTTGGAGACTGGCATGTATTACGTGCATGGCACGCAATTGCCTCTTAACACGGATAGCACTTTACCGTGAACACAGCATAAGGAAGGAGGTAAACCAGGACTAGCATGATCAGTGACAGTCTCCACATGGAACTCGGGCTACTGTGGATGGGGAGTGGAGTATGTCCAAACGTAGAACATTTGCATGCTGCCGCACCATCACCGCTGTGTGGGGATAAGAGAAAATTAAACAAAAGACCACATTTTCAAGATTGACAAGCCTTTTTATTAGTGTAGTGGCAACTTTTACAGGCATGTCGACAATATTGTGGGCGTAGTGTTTCCTTACCGCTGTGTAGTGGCCCAATATGCTGAAAAGGCCTAGTTAGAACCCTGTTGTTGCTATGCATGATCTACAAAATCACCATAAATTTTGAGTATAAATTTTGAAGTTTTAGAGAAGCCTAACATTTACATCACTGTTCATATGCACTGTGTGGGCAATGCATAGAACTGAAGGCACATAAAGTAAGCAACCATAAACCAGGACTTTTGACATGTAATTAACATGTACAAACTCAGATGAGCCTTTTTTTTTTCATGCCCTTTTATTTTCAAATTGACAAGCGTGGGTTGTCATGCTGAGTGCCTACAATAGTTGCACATGACAGACCAGACTAAATTCAATGAAATAGGTTTTGTACTGGTTTCCAAAAAAAAAAAAAAAAATTGGTCTTGGTTTCCAACAGCTCAGTGAATTCCTTTGTTCCAGCTACACATACCAGATTGGGCCTGATGGAATATTGTCAGTAAACCTGCTGAAACTGTCCAAACTTCAAACATGGACACCATGGACTACACTCCCCAAAATTCCCAGCACCCTCTGTCTCCAGACTACTGAACTCATCTGTCCCTCATCATTCGAATTAGTCCCCCTGCCTATATAAACCTCTCTCTCTCACTACTCCAATGTGAAATATTGTTCTGCTCTCATCAGTTCATACCAAGCCTTGTTGTTTCTGACTCTTTCCCCCTTAACATTGCTTGCCAATCACCTGACTCCCACTTGTTCTACGACTCTGATTCTCGTCTCACATTTTGGCTCTATCACTGTTTGCTCCTCATTACTCTTCTGCGCATACATCCGCAAGTACCTGCACCATGACAGGATACTTCGCCTCCATGGATGTAGCGGAAGAGGCAAACCAAACTGTTCTCAATGCCCAAGGACACCTATTAGGAGAGCATCAGCAGATGCTAGCCGACCTCAACACAAGAATGGCCCAACTAGCAACTGTGATGTTGAAGGCCCTCCTAACATTTTCTGAATCATCTCCGAGCCCGGCAGCATAGTGGTGTAGTGGTTAGCGCTGTCGCCTCACAGCAAGAAGGTCCGGGTTTGAGCCCCGTGGCCGGCAAGGGCCTTTCTGTGTGGAGTTTGCATGTT
>JAOANJ010000016.1:18408405-18418776 GCA_026413345.1 Ariopsis seemanni
TTCTTCCGCCTATTTATTTATTTGTAATTGGCATTCATGGTGGACAGCAAACTAAGAATTTCATTGTGCAAGTGGACCTGTCCTTACTGTGCATATGACAATCAACACTTTGAACTTGAACAAAGTTAATAAAGACAAATTACAATTTTGTAGGGAGGAAGTAAGAGTATCTGGGTCAAAAGTTGAAGGGTGCTCACAGATCCATTTTGCCAGTAAACAGAGACTACTGTATTCAGAAAGCTCCCAAACTGTGGTTGATATGTTGTCTTTTCTAGGAATGACAGGGTACAGCCGACAGTGGATGTATAATTTCGTGCTATAATTATTATGGAAAATTATTTTGGAAGCCAGACAAACCAGTCTCAAGAAACAGCTGAACTGGACAGGTGAGGCAGAGTGAGCATTTGTTGCCCTTAAGGCAGACAGGTGCACAGTCCCTACTTTAGCAAATCCCGATTATTCAAAGCCATTTCATTTGTTTGTAGCTGACAAAATTAATGCTGTGCTCACTCAAGATGCCAGTGGGACTTCACAGCCCATTGCATATTGTAGTGCGCAATTGGGAAAAGTCTACCAGGGGATGCCACCTTGTTACCAGGGCCCGGCTACAAGTGCCTATGCTTATGAAAAAGCATCAGCCATCACTATGGGCCATAAGGTAGAGTTGTACATGCGTGATGCACTGCATGTGCTGATCACAGGAACAAATTTTGTGTTAACTAACGCTATATACGCATAGGACATTCAGCAGTCCCTAAGATATATAGCGGAGTCAGTGGAAGAAGAGGAAGAGAATGAAATGGACAGAGTTCCTCGAGGGGAGACACAACAAGGAAAATAGAAAGGGCCCACACCAGAAACATCAGAAATGCAACTGTCCAGATGCAGCACCAGACAACAATAAAAGAAAGAAAAAGCTAGAAGAGCCAGAAAGCAAGTGACAACAAGCCTAGAAAACTCCCTGACTAGCCCAGGAGACTCCATGAACAGACCTCCAAACATCACAGAATAAGGAGAATGGAACTCCCAAAAAGACTGATCTGGAAACTGTGCCTAATAATATACTTGGGGATAGTGAACTGTAATGACCAGGAACTAGTAACCTATCAAATTAACAATGGTACTCAGAGACTGTTTAGCGTAAGGACATGTGGTGAACTCAAAGAAAGGGAAGCAAGGTATGCGCAACGCAAGACAGCAATAATGGCAATCTGGGAAAACTGGGGAGATCAAAGAAACCAGGCAGCAGAATTGTTCAGAGACTTGGGAGACATCATGAGATATAACCCCAGACTGGAGTGGGTGGAGGCAAAGACACAAAGCTAGCCTATCAAAAGAAGAGACGTCAACCAAAGAACGAGACAGATAATTCACATTGTGAAAAAGACAGAGGGGAAGAGATAATGACTGATGGAGTATTGGACAATATGTTGTATGGACTAATAACCTACACTGTCAAAAGATATGGTGATAAAGGTAAGCCTTGTGTGGCATGCTACAACTGGAAGAAGGTACCTAAAATAGCCCCAATACCATGGGAGGTAGAAGATTATTGTTATGATAATGTATGCCCTTTTATGTGTACCATATGGCATATGAGGGTAGATGCAGAGAGGCATGTAGCAACATTCACTGATGTGCATGGAAACATGCCCTGAATGACACATATCTGAAAGAGGGATGGCCAGGATGTGTGGAAATCACATGGCCAGGAACAGGACTAGGTATGCCTGTATGAGTAGAAGACACACAGATGCACCAATATGTTTTTTGGAGACAGGGGAGTGTAAGAGTAGGAAATATATCAGCAAAATGTGGCTAGGAGTTTTGAGGAGGAGAAGAGTATAGCCAAAATCCAATCCAGATCATGGACAGGTTTCAGACATTTTTTTTTTTTTTTTAACAAACACCAGACTTAGGTAGAAGCGGTCTACCAGTATTGGATGTTTTTGGACATGTGGAGAATCAGGAAAAGTAATGCAGGTATTACCAGATAATTGGTTGTGAATATGTGCACCAATTACATTGCTAGGAGTAGTGTTGTATGATAGAGAGACGGTAACAGGTAAATGCAGAGGGGAGGAAACAGCACGAAAGGGCCCTCAAACCATTCGAACCCACAAAAATAACACTTAATGTAATGGGAAGCCCAAAAGGGATACCCAGTGAGTATATGGCTACAAGTAAAACAGGATTCACGACGTTCTTTTTGCCGTAGACACAGATAGTATCAAATACTATGTGGATTAATTACATTTGATACAATCAACAAAGGTTTTTGAATCATACCATCGATGCATTAGAGGTTTTGGGGGAACAGTTAGATGCAACACCACAGATGACATTACAGAATAGGTTGGCCATCAACACTGAGAGCACCAGATGAGAAAGTATATGTGCTGTTTGGGGAAGATTGTTGTTTATGCATTCCAGCGAACACGGCCCCTGATGGTAACTTCACAAAGGCTATGAAATAGCTGAGGGGCCTCAAAGAGGAACATGCAAAAATGACCCAGGGAGAAAGTAGTGGGTGGGAATGGTTGACATGGCTGTTCTCAGGAAGTTGGCAAAATATACTAGCCTGAATCAGAATGGCACTAGGAGCTCTCCTAGCTGTGGTACTGGTGATAACTTGTTGTGTACTGCCACTTGTTAAAGTAATGATTAAGAAAAAAATGGGGACCCTGATGGGAGAATATGTGGTAATGATGGAGTTAGAAAAAGAATATAAAAAGATGTTAGTACAAGAGTCTGAAATAGAGTATGCAGTCCCGAGGGAGGAAATGGAGTCCGGGAACTCCAAGGTAGAACAGGAAGAGAGAACAGAAGTTCAAACAGAATCATAAAGGGAGAGAAGGAGGGGATTAAGAGTTTTAAGAATGAATCTTTTTTGTAATACAGATAAGTTTCCTTCGAACATGTACATAAATTGCATACGGCAAGGCTGACCACCAAAAACTATTATGGGCAAGCTCCCTTGTGTTCGGCATCACTCAGAGGAGGAGGAGTTCAAACTGAGCCTGGATTCTCCCAAGGTTTCTTTCTCAAAAAAGAAAATTGGATGGGGGAAAAAAAAAAAAAAAGAGAGAGTTTTCCCCTGCCACTGTTGCCAGTGGCCAAATTGGCCCGGTGCCACTGGGTTGCTCAAGATAGACCAGTGTCGAAGGAAGACATTGGGGAACCGATACAAGAGGAGAATAGTGCTCATTTACTTTTGCTGAACTATATTCTTTTATAATCCATATATACCATGCATCTTTTATTTTAATGGGAAGTAACAATGTATGTACTAAGTAACTATTAGACTAATCCTTTTAAAATGCGTCTCTGAATTATGCTGAATGCTGTGAACAAATATGTAATCAATAGAGAGGTTCAGGTAACATAACAGGCTACCAGATGCTTGCATGAAATTACTGGTAATTTCAACTGGGAAAAGAAGTTGAAGTTTTTCAGCCACTCCTGAGCTTGTGGGTGTTAAGGATGGAATTAAATGTATTCTTGTTTAAGTGATATGCGCAATACTTGCAAAATACGTTAACACCCCTGCCTGCTTTGAGAAAATTGTTATGCACACACCGTGTATCCTATGTGTAAATGTTTTGTGCCGAGATAAAAAGGGTCCCGCATTTTATGATTCTGGAGATCGCTGAAGCAAGTGAGCAACAATATCATGTGATCACCGTGGGGCATTTGACCTACTTTTAACCAAAACAAGTCAGCATGGGCAAACATGGCAGACCCTGCTCTCCCGCCAACTAAAAGCCAACGGAAAAGAAAAGGAATGCTTAGTGAGTGCAACTGCAAGATAGAGCAAGATAATCATTCTAGCTAGTGTTTAGCTAGCTTAGCCTTGGAATGTATGGGCTGGACTCCATGGTAGCAAGTATGGAGTTATATACCTAATGTTTTGAGCTTACAGAGAAAGAAACAGTAACACAAAAGCAGTAACAGAGAAAAGGCGGATTTGTCTTTTGTTTCAGGGATCTATTTGTGAATGTCAACCACAAATTACATACCTGCGACTCAAAACTCTGAGGTCGATGCAAAGTCATGATGTTTTCTGCGTGTCGCCATCTTGGTGTGACCCAGTTCCATAATTATGCTAATTAGTTCAAGCTCCTCATGTTTGGCTGTTTCGTTGGGGCCATACTGTTTACCTCAAGAGGTAGGATATTTGGTCCCAAAATGGAGGAAAGCAACCCTCAGCACATCAGAATGATCACATCTCATCTGCATGATATTGGTCTTGCGTGACATGAAAATGCCATGCACAGTAATTTTTTTTTTTTAAATTTCAGATGACTTTGCAGTCATTACCTTTAAATAAGTCATAAAGAGGGGAAATATGTGGTAGTAACAAACAGAACACAGATGTTGAGCTAAAAAAAAAATCAGGACAAGGCATATGTATTTTTGTTGACCGGACAAGTTATATAATTTTTTTAAGTGAGCAAACAGGGAGAATGAGATAATGGTCAAACAACAACCAGACAACTGGAGCTAAGGTAAGCTCTATGTTAAGGAAAGGGGTTCCAGATGGTCAAACACAAATACAATGGAAGAAAAAGGAAAACCATATTGCAGGTGGGAATGTAAAAAAATATAGAATGGGGTAACCCAGTTAATGGGGAAAAGGACAAGGGACAGTGAGAGGAAAATAAGTAGAGAAAAATAGGTGAAAAACATAGTAATTAAAAAACATGGTAGGAGAAAGGGGAACTTTTATCAGTGGGAGGTATTGAAAAATGAAGGACCAAAGTAGGAGTCGTCGTTAGAAAGTGTATAAAAGAACAGTGGTCAAGCCTAATAAATCAGTCACCTCTGGTTGAGATTCTTGCTACCAAGAATGACTCCAGATAAGTTATTTCTTTGATTTTTTTTTTATCTCTGCTGTAGTAAATTTAATTCAGCTTAATCTTTTAATTCATTGAGGTTTTATAAACAATAATTAATTTGAAGTAGTAAGAGCAACAAGGACCAAAGGAGGGGACCCCATCCTGGGTGTATTTTCCTGCCACAGGAGGCAGGATGGTCAGTAAAATGGTCAGATTTAAGAGAGCCAACAAGACTTTAGACCTAAAAGAACCAAAAGTCACATGGAAAAGTCAGACTTTCTTACCTGACAGCCATTGAGTACTGTTCCCTGTGTGTCTGTGGATGAGGGTGTGGTGATGGTGCTGGCCTTAGTACTGCAGGAAGTGGTGGTGTTAGCCTTGGTGTTGGTAGAAGGGGAGGTGTATGTGTAAGACAGCTGGGGGATGAGGATGGTGTGCTGTTTGGTGGAGATGGCAGCTCTGAGACAGGGAATTCCACCAGGCTCTGCTATGGCAACCAGAGTTGGCAAAGGTGTGGCTATTATGTTTATCGGACTTGTGGCAGACTGTGTCATATAAATGGTGTTGCCATCCATCGAATCCTTTTTGAAACATGTGAGATTGAGTGGTTCCTCTTGGGTGGGGACAGATTGCTTTGTGGCAGACAATGCAATGGTAACAGAAGTGTTACCATTACAACAAGAGGACTTTGGGAGTGAGAGATCCAAAGGTTCAGCTTGCCCTTTCTCTTCCTGATCCTCTGTCTTTATGATGCCATGATCATTTATAGAGAAGTTTAGAGGAGGAGGGTCACTATTCTGGTCCACGGATTCTTCATTGTGAGGTTCAGTTGGAGTGTCCAGGATTTGGGTCTGCGTGCCCTTACTGGGCTCTGGTAGAGAATTTGCAACAGTCTGTGAAAAAATTAAAACTGTGTAAGATTTTGATTAAACAATCATTGAGATTTTCTATATGTATGCTAATATTGAATATGGACTATTGGATTTATTTATATTATTTCAGCAAGAGATACCTGATGGTACTTTTTAGGCTACATCACAAATCACTTGTAGTGTTTACTGCTAAAGACTAAACCTAGCCGAACTGAACAAATCCCCTCATCAGAATCAAGTGTTAGCCTTTTAAAGGCACAACAGTTCAGTGTCCCATGATTACCTGTTGCCCATTTTGGGGATTTTCAGGGTGGTGAAGTAGTACGTTTTTTAACCGCATTCTTTCAAACCACCTATTGACCACATCCACAGGCAAACTGACAGATTTTGCAACTTGAGACAGCTGCTCTTCACTGGGGTGCGAGTCTTTGTTGTATGCCTCAAGGAGGGGCAAGAGACTCTTCACTGGGGGCTGATCTGCACATTCAAAGTCTTCCTCCCCCAGGAGAGAAGAGAGAGACCTGTCAGATCCTTGTTCATTACTGTTGAGACAATTCAAGATGTCACTGCTGCTGGGGCTGTTGTCACAAAAAAGACATGTAGCGTAGTTATGGAAGCTATCACCACAAACAACACTTCTGTGAGCCACTGTTGAATCACTTGGTGCCATCATTCCTGCTTTCCTTTCTCTCTCCTTTTCTTTCTCTATCTGTAAAGCTTCTTCACAATCTGTCTTAATTTCAAAATCACTTTCAGTTTTGAACTGAGTTCCCTGTAGCAAAGTAGACCTCAGGTCTTCAGGTTGACCGTTGTCCTGAGAGGTATTAGTCTCTTCTGCAACCTGGTTTAGCCCATGGAATGAATTGTGTTCTGCTGCCATGACTGTATATTCTGGGGTTGATTTCAGATCTGTAGTTCCTACAGTTGGAGTTACTTGTGGGTTCACAGCTGCTAACTGTCTCACTAACAGGCCCTGAGACCCATTGGCTGTTCTTACAAGCAACAATGCTGGCTGTGTATGCTTTGTCTCTCCTGGGACCAGCTTTGTGAACTTTATTATGGATGCTGCTTTATTCGAAGCAGTTGACTGTGTGGATTTAAGTATACTTATTTGTGCAGGTACTGGTCTTGTAGTAGGTGATTTTGGGGTTGGAGTGACATTTGGCTGCGTTATATTAGTTTGTGCCACCTTTGGACATTGTGTTGAATTCACCTTTACCACTTCTGGTGGTGCCACATTTGGCTCTCGTGCTTTTGCTTGGGCCATAGTTTGATGTGGCAATGTCGACTGTGCTGTGTTCAAATCTGAAGTGCTAATTTGTGGGTCTAAACTATAGTTTAGGATAATTTTGGAATTTCCATCCTGATCCAGCACAGGGAGAGAGATTGCAGAAATCACCTGCAAATGGGGATGGGGAGACTGCACAAGCACTGCTTGTGGCAGCCCTTGATTAACAACCTTACTACTAGCTCCATTAGCATTTGAATTAGGCACAGCCTGCCAGATCGTGTTCCCATCCACTGCCACTTTCAGAATATTCTGGAGGTCTCGTAGGTTGATGCTAATAGGCTGAACTAGACCCACAGTAGGTAGAACTAATGTCTGTACCACACCCTGAGGAGCAGTAGTCTGAATAGAAATTCCACTCCCATTATTAGCAGTGCTGGTAGTGGTGATAGTGGTTGCAGTAACAACCGCTGTAGTTCTGACAGGTTTAAGTTCATGCTCATCAGGCTCTTCTTTAATCTTAAGAGGAAGCTGTTCCTCCAAAGGTTTGTTATCAATATCAACTTTCTCCCGCAAGAGGATACGTGTAGGGTGAGTCAGAGTAAGAGCTGTTTTGACTCCAGGAGTGTGAGATAAGCCATTAACACCAGGGGGAATTGCTACACACTTCTTACTGCTGATATGAGAACTGTAGGAGCCAGAGTGGGAGAAGCGCTTCTTACAGTTAGAGCACTCATATGGCTTCTCACCTAGACAGAGAAGGAAGAGAACAGTATCATTCTGTAATCACATAGAACTCATACGTAATTCAATTTGGCCTGACTCAAGTGTAAAGCAACCAAATTTATAAAAACCATAGAAACACAGTAAACCATCCAGCTTAATGTAACCCGTTATGAAACTTTATGGCAAAGGTTACTGTCTGTATAATGAAGCTTATGGTCTCTTACCCAGTGTACAAACCAAATAACCCAAGCAATACAACAGTGATTTTGTTGCAACTAACCACTGTGGATGCGCAGGTGTTCCTTCAGGTGATGTTTGTACTTAAAAGCTTTCGAACACTCTGTACATTTGAACTTTCTGTTTCCTCCTGAATGTGAAACCATCCTCTGAAAGAGAGCAAGAGAGAGAATTCAGAAGTCCTGTAGATCTCACTTTGTACTGTGTTTATTTTGCATTTGTTCTAATGTGTCTAGGTAGATAGTAATTTGGCTGATATAAAAGCTTAATGGATATTGTAGGTAAAAGTATGTGTACACCTAGCCAGCAGAGCCATTTGTGGGCTTTCCCCAGACTGTTATCACAAAATTGGAAGCACACATTGGAATAGCGGAAAATTGGAAGCACACATTGTTGAATGTCTTTGTGTGCTGTAGCATTAAAGGTCCCATACCATGGATTTTTTTCTTCTAGTTTTTGAAATATGTCAGTGTGACTTGGGGATGTACTGGGACTTTCAAAGTTGACTGTCACCTTCCCAGTCTATAATGGCCATAGAAAGAAAGCAGGCAGAGAGAACAGGCCAATTAGAAAAGTGTGTTGTTCATATGCATCAATGTACTTGGCACTACCCCTCATTAACATATGACCATGACTTCATATAATATAAAATCAGCAATCGGATATCTGAATACAGAAAGCAGGGGTGACAGTGTTTGCAAACCTTAGATTTACAAAGCTTATATTGAAAGACAGAGCTGTGCCAACTCATAAGTAAAACTGTCAAAATTTCCAAAAAATTCAAACATTAAATGCTGTATTTGATATTTTGATAGACTGTAATAGGTAGTTAACCGTCAGCCCTGTGATGATCTGGCAACTTGTCCAGGGTGTACCCTGCCTCTCGCCCATAGTCAGCTGGGATAGGCTCCAACTTGCCTGTAACCCTGTACAGGATAAGCGGCTACAGATAATGGATGGATGGATGGAGGTAGTTAGCTGTTGCTAGTTTGGGCTTGCTTGGCAAGGTAGCTTACCCATTGGTAGCAATGTGACAAGGCACAGAAGCTATATTAATATTATATGCATATAGTTTCTGGAAAATTTGTTTAATATGTACTCAAGCATCTGGATGTCATCATAAAAACAACAATGTAAAGACTGTCGCAAAACAATTCTGTGGTAGTAGTGATGTATCATTTGCCCTTTTGGGTGCATGTTGAGTACTGTATCCCCAATGAAACCTCCCCCCTTTGCTACACCTTTGTGCCAAACTTAATTGACCTAAACTTTCATTAAAAGTACCTAGAATTTTAAATTTATCTTAAAAGGTGACACACTATAAACATTTCAATTATTTTATATAATTGAGATGAGATGCCGAGATGCTTTTGTAAAGTGCCATTTTTGCATAGCATATAAACCCTATAGCCAGATTATTCAACTGGTGGCCTTCGGGCCTGGTCTGGCATGCGAGGCAATTTGTCCCAGCCCTTTAAGTAGTGTCCAAAAAAAAAAAATCCAGATGCATGCGCTGCTCTTGCGTCTCCGCTCTAACTATAGTCTTGTTCTTGCGAGCACGTTAGCTAGACAAAATATCTCTTTCTACTTTAAAAAAAAAAAAAAAGCAAAAAGTTGATGCAGAAAACAGGCAATTCAACAGTGAATGGACAGAGAAGTACCCTTTCTGTGTGAATACTGATGGAGAATTTGAATTGAAAGCAAAGGAGATGGTATCATCATTAAATGAAGCATCTTTACAACTCGAGCTCATTGATATTCAGTTATCAGATGACCTGTGACAGTCATTACAGCTGGCAGGTTCTGAAAAGTTTTGGATTTGTGACATCAGCCACAAGAAATTCCCTCATTCAAGGGGTCTTGCTCTTTTTATCCTCACAATGTTTGGCAGTACTTACACACGTGAATCGTCATTCTCACACATGAATGCCATTAAAACTAATAATCACACATCCCTCATTGCCCAGAATCTGCATCACTGTATGCGTATTGCCCTGACCACGTGTACACCTGACTTCACCACTCTTGCTAAATCAAAAAAATGTCACTTCTCTCATTAGATGGCAAATGTTGGCTGATTTTTTAAATGTCTGATGCAATTTCAATAGAATTACTTTGCCTTGATAAAATACTGCACTGATGTCATATAATTCCCCAGAGGAAAACACTGCTTCTTATAACAGTCTTATCTTTGTCTTTCAGAAACAAATCAGCTTGTACATTGAGCTCAATCTCTCTCTCTCTTTCTTTCTTTTCTCTTGCTTTTTCTCCAACAGGGGTTTTAGGAGAAACAAGTCAGAATTCAGTAAGATCTGGCCAATGTCTCAAAGTTACTTCTTAATTTAAACTCCTAAGAAATAGTCTATTGTCAAAGCCCAATTACCGTATTTCTTCTTATTGACGCTCCCGCTCTAACAGATGCTCCCCCCCCCCCCTCCGTTTTCAGAGCTAAACAACTTAAAACAATTTA
>JAOANJ010000016.1:18710884-18723729 GCA_026413345.1 Ariopsis seemanni
AATGAAAAATAGCCGGCGGCAAAACCAGCCACAGACGGCGATTTGCCGCCGGTGACCGGCTACTTTTGAGACCCCTGAAGCCTCCATATGCAGGAGATGCATATCAAAGTGAAATTGGACCAAGGGAAGTTACTGTAAATCTGGCATGAAATAATGTGTGTGCAACCCAAAATGTTCCATTTTCCAGGTAGAAAGTCTCCAAAATGTCTTAAGACTGTCACACAGACACTTGTGCATAGACTTGAGCATGCAGTGAAATTCCTCCTCTGCATTTAACCCATCTGAAGCAGTGAACACATTGTGTTCATGCAAGTAAGCAATGCGTGCACACACACCCAGAGCAGTGGGTGGCTATGCTACAGTGCCCGGGGTGGCGGTTGGGTGCCTTGCTCAAGGGCACATCAGGCCATGACTGCATGTCTTTTGAACTGTGGGGGAAACTGGAGCATCCGGAGGAACCTCATGTAGACACGGAGAACATGTAAACTTCACACAGAAAGGCTTCCATTGGCCTTTCTCAAACCCAGAACCTTGTTGCTATGAGGCAACAGTGCTAACCACTACACCACTGGTCTAACATGTATTTTTGGACCAGAATTACACTACTCTGGATTTGCAAAACAGCTATAAGTAACTTAATCTGATGCCTCATTGATTGAATTTGGCATGGTGCCAACCATGTTTGGTACTGTGCCAATTATGTCAGTCACAAATACTGTTTCAAACATGTGAGATCAACTTGAACCTGTACAAAATGTCGCCAACAAAGCTACAACTGTTGATGCAATATAGTCAGTCATAATGTATTTATTCTTTCAAACCTCTGAAAATGCAGTGTTGAAAACATGGAGGTTAGGAAGTACGCATACAACAAATGGACGCTGTCGAGTGTTGACTCATTTCCGGTTCTGGACAGTAACTACATGGTAGTCATTTAAAACTAGTCCCTGTCCCAAGTCCTCTAGAACCAGCCTTAATCCGACATGGTTGTGGATGATGAAAGTGGCAAAATGTATCCTGTAGGGGTGCTGTTAAGGTGATTATTCATTGATGGTTACTAGATCAGTGAGCAAAAACTGAAATATTGTGCTGTTCAATGCTGTTTCTACATATTCTCTAAACAGAGCATCTGGTACAAAAATTCTATGGTGCAACTGTGGGGCGCTTTTTTTCTTTTTTGTGGATACTATAAATATATGCGTGTGTGTAAAATATACACGTGCACGTGCATTTTATATTATAAAATATACACGTGCATACGTGTTTTTATAAAAATATATACAATATACGTGTACAGTACATGCATGTATATGCATACTCACTATATACATATTTTAGTGTGTGAAGTGTGTACATGTATGTAATCTACACCTGTGATGTAGGCTAAGCAGAGGGGCCTAGTTTATACTTGGCACATGACTTTGCGTGTATGTATAAGAAGCAGTGGCAATGCGAGCATTGTTTTGCATACTCTCCTACCTCTCTATTTTGTTCTTCTGGAGGATTATATGTGACAGTCAGTTGATGGCAGATCCAAAATATCCCTGTCTGCCAGGTTTCTGTGTGGAACTGTAAAACGTTGAGAGATTTCGTGCACAGCTATGTTCAACTCCCTAATGAACTCAGTTGTGCCCTCCTGTAGCAACAGCAGTGGTAAACAACTCCCTAGCCTTGGTACCTGGAACAGGCATATTTCATGTTGGATATTTATTCATAGTTCAGCATGCAAGGATGTTTAACAAAAATTTTCCTTTATTGACTTTCACAAATGAAACCTTTTCCTTTGGGTTGTAAATGCTTTGAGCTTGATGTGCTTCATGACTTTTTTTTTTTTTTTTTAAGTTGGCAGGTTAATTTGTGTGCCTGGCTGATTGAATCCGAAACATGACAAGGAAGGGGTGGTTGCGCCTGGAATTCATTACCATCTCCACAGCTTTTTGGGTGTTCAGCAGCAGGTGATTGTGGCTGCACGAGGATCAGTTTCTTAACTTCCTCCCTGTAGGCAGACTAATCACCATTGAGTAGGGCCTAACCAATATATCAAGAGGCGGTTGAGCTCAGCTGGTAATGGTGCTTAATGTCCTTATTGGTATCTGCCAAAATTAAGCAGATTAAGAGCAGATAAAACTCCTTTTATCATTACCTTACCCATTGTGATGAACAGTTTTGGTCACTTGACCTGATGGGGTTCAGAGTTGGCAGTGGGAGGGGTATTCACTTTGCTCACTCTTTTCAGTCTTAGGAATGTATCACCTACAAAAACTTAAACCTGCTCCATTAATTTGGACAATTAACTGGCCATCAAAAAAAGTCCTGTTTTGGGATAGAGCTGATAGTGGGAGGGGTATTCAATGAGGAGTAAAAAATTCCACTCCATTCATGAACAGGGTGAATACCCCTCCCACTGCCAACTCTTCATCCCATCAGGTCAAGTGATCAAAATGGTTTGTCACAATGGGTAATTTTATTTATTTATTTTTTTAAAGTATTTGTCTGGTAAATATTTTTTTAAGTTGTGATATACATACTACATGGATATTATTGTAGCTGAACTTGTGCTGAATACAAAAGTCATATGACTGAAAATGGTGCTTCAATTTGTTGAAATTGATGACAAAATGGGAGCATGCCAAAATCATTAGAGTGCCAGAAAAGGAAGAGCAAACAAGTGCTGGTGCACATTTGTTCCTCAAGAAGCACGCAAAGATTACACAGGAAATTTGAGTAAAACTTGCTCAAATTGAAAATTTTACTCTCTACCGGGTAACATTTGGTCCCCCTTTAAAAAGAGCAAAAGTTACTCTTTGTAATGGTATTTGACTGTTCAGTGCGTCTTGAAATTAACTCTTGTACTATTTTACTTAGTTTAGAGCCCCAACCAACTCTGTTACTCTTCCACAATTACTCTAATTTTGCTCCAACTCCAAATTTTACTCTCAACTCAAAGTGGAGCAAAATTAACTTTTTTTTTGAAAGATCTCTTAACGCTGGAAAAATTGTTTGGTCCCCCCGTGTATGCATTACAGTGCATATGTCAACCAACATGATCATAAGAAATAAAAATATTTACACTTGTTCATCTTCAGCTGGTGGAATTGAAGTTTAAAAAAAAAAAAAGGGCACTGCTCATCAATGTTGTGGTTCTCAAGATTGAGTTGAATTGCTGTCCTGAATCATCCCAAGCACTTTCTGAGCATAAAATTGCTGTTCCATATCTCAGCAAGTTTTACCTCCAAAGAGCCTAACTTATGGCTGACTTTTTTTTTTTTTTTTTAAATCCTTTTTTTGGTGGGCATTCCCACTGTGAAGGAGAAACCAATTGAAACCAAGAGTGAAATTGATTTCACATGGTAATGGCATGATCATCTTATGTTTAAGTCAGCACCCAGTGTGCCAACTCAGGTGTGACCTGAGTAAGGTGACAAGTTTTGTTTCATGTAATTTGGGTAATTTATTTTTTGGCAGTGGGACGCATTGGAAAGTATAACGTTTAACTTTTATAATGCTTGTATGATTAAAAAATCAAGATATTTATCTAAATGCATGACCTACTTGTTCTAAACCTGCCAAGCTTTGCCAGCAAAGCACTCAACCCCAGGAGGTTAAATATTCCAGGTCTGGAGAGCAGTGGGAGTTGGCAGTCTTGGTGTTTGTGCACCAGTTTGTGTAAACACAGTCCTCCTGCTCTTTCTGCAGACTAGCACCCTATCGGCTTGGTGTGTAATGCGGCCTGCTAGCTTGATGGCCTCCTGGAATCTTTGGCTTCACCCATGTCTCTGTAATGGTCATAACACAGCAGTTCATGTTTTTCTCTGTGGACATGGAGAGCTCCAGTTCCTTGATTTTGTTGGGAAGTGATCTTGTGTTTGAGACAGACTTGGCAGCAAGGATTTGTGCAGTGTTCTCACAGACATAGCATGCATGCTGGCTCACCAGCCTCATTTCCATTTCCTTCATGCTCTCTCAACCTACTATTTGATTCTGCATCATATAATTATGTCTTGGGAGAGAACACAGCAGGTCAAAACTGAAACATTGGCCAATAATGTGCTGAATTAATTTCAAAAGCTGTGTGCTACATGGTCATGAGCTGATGTATTTGCATCTTTGCGTCACGATGCAGGGAAGGGGGTCATGCGTAACCAGGGTTGTGGCAGTGAGGGAATGCCCCATGTGAATGAGGTGTGAAAATTGGACATAAAAATAAAGCACACCTTGTTGTCAAGCCTATCTCCCAGTTCCTCATTCTCGGAGCTGCACGAATGCTACACTGTTGCTAAAACCCAGAATTGAGGAGAAAGTGGTGCCTTAGTCCACATCAGTCACTGAGAATCCTCCAGACCCTTGTCAGCCTCCACCAAGTGCCACGACAGGTCCTTGTTGCACTATGCCCAGAGCAGGACCAGCAGCACTTGGCTCTACTTCAAGCCCAGGCAGAGGACCAGCAGGTGATCCAGAGCCTGGTTCAGCTATCCTGTATTCCAGCAGTTGCTTCCATGGATGCTGCAGCCACATCTGTAAAACTGCTTAAGATGGATCCGCAAGACAACGCTGAGGTTTTTGTGGAGTGGTTTCAGCATGTCACTGAGGCATACGCGTGGCCAACCTCAATGTGCAATCTGTCTATTGGTGCTCCTGTCAGGGAAGCCCAGCTCAAAAGCTCCCAGTCGCCAACTTGCTGGAGTATCCAGACCTGAAGTAGGCTATTCTGCAGCAGGTCAGCCGCACCCCAGAACGACACTACCAGAGTGCTTCCGTGCACTGGCATGTAATAAGATTGGCTGTACATTAACTTCAGTCAACAGCTTTGAGATGCCTGCTGACAGTGGCTCCTGAGCTACCGACAGTGGAGCTGTTGAGTGTGCAACTTGAGCGCATAATTGACTGACTGTGGTACTGGAACAGTTTGTCATTTGACTAATGGGGGCAATGTCAGCCTGGGTTCAGGGCCACCACATGAATGTGGAGGAGGCGGTCCAGCTGGCAGAGGACCATGTGGCAATGCTTGCTTCCAGAAGCTGTGTCTTTCTCTCCTGTGTCTCTTTGGCTATCCCTGTCCTGCAGAAACTGGGGCCAGTCCCTCCCTGTTTTCCCTCCCCTGTGCCAATGCTGCCACTAATTCACTCCATCTCTCCACAGGTGGAACAATCTGTGCTCACAAAGCCTGGGAAAGTCTGCAGATGAGGTGGGAACACAGGGCATTTCCAGGATTTGTGTTCCTCCCTTCCTGATATGACTCAGGCTTCCCCACAGTTGAGCAGGAGCATACCAAGGGGGTATGCATCAGGCCTTGGTGGACTTGGGCTGTAGTCGGACCACAGTTAATCAAAACCTGATTCAGTGTAGGGCACTAGGGAATGCACATTTGATGGTGTATACATGGATGTTCAAAAGTATATGTTGGTGCTTGTCACTATCCAATTTGGGGGCAGAAAGCGCTGTGGAGGTGGTGGTTAGTTCTAGCCTCACCCACGTATTGATTTTTGGAACCAATTGGCCAAGGATGCAAGATTGAGGAAAGCATTTATTTGTGGATGGGTATTGCTATTGCAAAACTTTGAGGGGAGGATTCTTTTGCAGTGTTATCTGGGGAGACGGTCCCAGGGCTGTCTGTGTCAGCTCCATGTCAGGGAGATGCAAAGGGTGGGGAGGGTGCCACCCTTCTACTCTGCAGGGATTTCCCTCCAGGATTTCCCATGGGAGCAGTCATGAGGTGAAACTCGGGCATGTCCCCCCCCCAAAGTGAGAGTAATCAATAATTAAAATTTCCAACCTAACATTGCACTCTTCTACCGATATTTATTACTAAAGATAGGTTATATTGAGTGATGCAGGATATTCACACTGAAAAGCAAATAACCCAGTTGCTGGTCCCTAGGAGTTGTCGAACTCTTTATTCCATACAACCCGTCGTTATCTCATGGTGGGGCATTTTGGGCAGGACGACACTAAACCATTTCTGGCCTGCCTGTATTGGCCAAGCATTTTCAGCAATGTTTGTAGTTGGTGCATGGCATGTCATGAGTGTCGGCTTGTGAATTTGACAGCCATCCCAAAAGCATCATTGTGCTCTTTACTGTTGCTCAAGATCCCCTTTAATAAAATTATGGATCTCATCGGGCCATTAGATTGATGTGCACGAGGGTATTGCTTTTGTATTAGGCTTGGTGGATAATGCAACACGTTATCTGAAAGCATTGCCTAGATGCGGCATTTCTGAATACATTGTTGCAGAAGCACTCTTCAGCATTATTGCCGGAGTCAGGATTCCAAAAGACGTCCTGACTATGGTTCAATGTTCACTTTGCAAACTATACAAATTACTGGGTATTAAGTTGATTTTGTGCCAGTGTTTGCCATCTGCAAACATAGGCTTGTTGAATGATTTTAATCAAAGGCTGAAATCCATGATTAGTAAGTTTGCTCATGGGGATGCTAGAAATTGGGACAAATGGCTTGAGCCCCTTTTATTTCTAGTGCATGAGGTCCCACAAGCCTCCAGTGTTCTCCCTCTTCAAGTTGTGTGGTCAGTTTGTGGTATCCTGGATATCCTTGGGGAAAATTGCAAGGATGGACCTAATAGTAAAAATGAAATTCATTACATTCTTGACCTGAGAGCAGAATTCCACACATTGAGTCTCTTAACCCAGGAGAGTATGCTCCAGGCATAAGACTGTCAATCCCAGTTGTGTAACTGGGTGCACACCCATGAGAACTCTCACTGGGAGATGGTGCTTGTTTTGCTACCCATACTAAGCTCTAAATGACATGGTGAGTTGAAGTCAGTTGAACAGATAAATGCAATGCACTTCAGGTTTACCAACTTGGTCTCCTGAAACTGGAGAGATGAGGTTCCTGTGGCTTTGGTGGTTCCCAAGATGGAGGAGCTGGGACTGGAGGAAAGTCTAAAAAGTGCAACCCAATTCACCCCTATGGAGACCATCTCTTGCTGTCCCAGAGCACAGGTTGCCAGGTTGGAGGAATCATTGTTTTTTTGCCTCTACTTGGTCACACTAATCTCACTGAGCACCACATTGAGACTCCAGTGGCTGTGTACCCACACCTCTGGTGTTGGCTCCCTGAACACACACAATGTGGTTCAGGATGAAACCAAGGCTATGTGTGACGCATGATGCATTGGAGCACAGTGATTTGGAGCAACCTGGTGGTTTTTGATCGACACAACCAACAGGTCAGTCTGGTTTGGTGTTGTAGACTTTAGAAGTCAATGCAGTGTCTAAATTTGATGCCTATCCGATGCCTTGCATTGATGAACTGCTTGATTGGTTAGTCATGGCTCACTTTTCAGCACTGGACTTAAAGAAGGGGAAATTGGCAAATATCCAGTCTCCAAGATTGCTTTCCCTGCATGGGTAAGACCCTAGAAAATGTGGGTTAACCACCTGGTTCTTCTGTATGGACAGGTCACTATGTAACGTTCATCCCTCTGTGGCCAAAAATTCCAAAAAAGAATGGTGTTGGTAGTGAAGGAACTGAAGTGGTACAATGTGGACATTGCCGCTCTGAGTAAAATGTGCCTTCTTGCAGGAGGACAATGCATTGAATCTGGAGTAGGGCACACCTTTTGGAAAGGAAACCCTTCAAATAGGAATTGTATCTATGGTGTTGGGTTTGCAATTGGGTCTGTTCTAGTCCCAAATGTGAACCTCATTCCAACTGGAATGACAAGTGCCTGATGATACTTTGCATACCAATGCAGGGTTGAAACCATGCCATTTAGAGCTTGGTATGGGAAGCAAAACAAGCACCATCTCCCAGTGCCTATGCACCAAAGTCAAGGGCATCTTGTACAGAACCTTTTGCCAACCCCCCCCCAAATCCCCAAGGATGACCAGGTCTTTCTCTTTGGGGATTTCAATGTTTTGAGTGGGGCAGGACCATTTTATATAGAAGTGGGTCATTGGGGGAAAAACTGGGTGGGCAATATGAATTCCTTTGGACTCCTGGGCCTGTGTACTGACATGAACCTTATCAGCACTCTTCAGGATGAAAAACCAAATCAGACATCCTGGATGCATCCCTGTTCTTGGTACTGGCACTTGTTGAATTGTCATCATGAAGCAACAGGCTATTGCAGACACGCACGTCATGTGTGGAGCCAACATCTACTGGACAGGGCACAGGCTCATACTGTCCAGTAAATCTTTACTTGACACATCAGCCCTGACTGTCACAGAACACTCAATGCTTCAACATGGGTAATCTTGAGCCTGCCCACTTTCAATATTTTGTAGCAGCTCTGAGGAAGGAACTGTCTAGCACTCCAGTTCTACCCTGCTACTGCCACTATTGAGCA
Source organism: Ariopsis seemanni (assembly GCA_026413345.1). NCBI lineage: Eukaryota > Metazoa > Chordata > Actinopteri > Siluriformes > Ariidae > Ariopsis > Ariopsis seemanni. The sequence goes on from JAOANJ010000016.1 coordinate 18,719,202, forward strand.
CTGATGATCTTTCAGAGACCCAGTTGTGAAGGTAGCCACAGAAGTGCTTGTATTCACATTTGAGGAAGAACCACAACTGGTTTGACAACATTCCTGAGACTTCAAGGATGATTTGAAGAGTGGCAAGCAAATGTTATGGTGGAAAGTGAGCCTTCCTCAATCTTCAAAGCTTTAGTGCAAAAGATCCAGCAGATCAAGAATGAATGGTGGATTGTCAAAACAGCTGAAAGCCAAGCCTTCTCGGACAGATGCAACATGCACAAATTTTACGCAGAAGTGAAAACAGCCTATTGACTCCAAAGAAACTTGGCTACAACAGGTTATGCAGATGACAGATGTGCTTTTAAAGGATGATCAAGCTGTCCTTACCAGGTGGGCAGAACACTGAGAGACTGCTCAAGTGCCCATCCACTGTGGGTCCCCACATCCTCAATAGTATACCTCGGCAGCACACGCGCCTTGAGCTAGACCTGCTGCTGACTGTTCTGGAAGTCTCCGCAGCCATTGAAAGCTTGAACTGCAAAGCAGCAGGTCCAAATGGCCTTTCAGTGGAGATCAAGGTTAATGAACACCACCTTACTCCTCACTGCCATGTGCTTCTCCAGGTTTGGGAGAAAGTTGACTTTCCTTTTGGACTTCAGAAACATGCTTGTTACCAATTTCAAGAAGGGGGACAAGCATGCATGCAACAACGATGGGCATCTCCTTGTGCTGTGTTGCAGCAAAAATCCTATCTAGGATCCTCTTAAACTGGCTCTCTTCAGTTGCTGAACTGCTTCCAGAATCAGTCTGGCATCTGTCCCAACTAAGGAACAATTGGTGGTGGGGTGGGGTTTTTTTTTTTTTGTGCGCTGCATCAACTCCAAGAAAAGACTCCTGAGCAGTGGGTACCCATTTGTTTTGGGACTTAGAGAAAGTGTTTCTCCATCTGCAGGGAAACTATGGAAGATCCTTGCAAAGTACAGCATTTCCTTCAGATTCATTGCTGTAATCTGCATGCTTTGTGACGACACCTTTGGAAAAGTCCTTTTTGGAGGTACAAGATCTCCCCTGTTTGTGATCAAGACCAGCATGAAGCAAGGCAATATGTTGGCACCATCTACCTTGCAGCATTGAGCAATGACCCTGAGGACATGTGCCTGAAAGTCTTTCTACTAGGTTGGACAGCAACATGTTCAGTCTTGCCAGATTGAGGGCCTAGACAGACTTTCCAGATTGGGCTTGGTATTTTGGTATGCAGATGTTACAATTAACCTCCACAACAACCTTCAACAAAGCCCTGGTAGGTGGTCCTCTGCATACCATCTTTTTGGACTAGGTGTTAATGTATCAAAAACAAAGAGCCTCAATCAGTATGTCCCAGGTGAACCTCCCGTACTTGGGAGCATCCTTTCTTTTTCTGGTACTCTAGATGACCAGATCAACAGAATTCTACTGGTGTCGCATTTGGGGAAATTCCTCTGAAAAATCAAGAACTGTGATCTCTTTAAGGGAATGATCAAGGTGTACAGGGCTGTGATCACTCTCCTGTACATATGGGAGACTTGGGTCACTTACTGCTGCCACATCAAGACCCTGGAACAGTTTCATCAGTACTATCTGTGGTATATTTTGGGGCTCTCTTGGGAGGAAAAGATGGACATGGTGGTCTTGGAGATGGCTAATATGTACTCCATCAAGACCCTCATGTACCAGTGACTCAGATGGACTGGACATCTGGTCTGAATGGATGATGAGGGCCTGCCAAAGCTTCTCTCCTGTGGTGAACTTCCCATTGGATTGTGGATTACCTTTTGAAACTGTACAAATATCTGATTAGTAGCAACATGTCAGTGGCAGGAATTCACCCTCAGCACCTGGAATCCCTGGCCAGAGATTGACAGCAATGGAGATGGATCTCAACTGTAGTGGCGAGGACATTCGAGGCCTTAATACACAAGTATGCAGAGGAGAGGACTACAACAAAAGTTAGCCTCTGCCCAGGAAGAACCATCCATCCCACGCTCATGCTGTACAAGACTCTTGTTCTAGACTGGGTTTTTGGTCATGTTCAAGCTCCTCAAGGACTAGTTTATCGAGCTCCACAAGGAAGGAGCGGACTCCCTGCTCAAGTGGACCAGTGACTCTGATTGGCAGAGACTCTTGACTCCGTTATCCCACGAAAAAAACTACCTTTTTGACTTTTAGGTTATACCAATTAATCACCTTTCCATTTGGGTTATTTGGAACCCCAGCTACATTTCAATGACTCATGAACAGAATCCTCTGCCCACAGTGTATATGCTGTTACCTATTTAGAGGACCTTTACAGTAACGATTAGCAGCAGCATTTGCAACATCTGAGGACTGTCCTGAGATCCTTGAGGTGCATGGGACTTGCAGAAAACCCAAGAAAGTGCAATTGGGCAGGTGGAAGTGCAGTATCTGGACTTCCACTTGGGTCATGGGCAGGTGTGTCCCCAAATTGATGAGACTGCAGTGATTTGCAGCCTACCTGAGACCAAAAAGGGGGGTGCAGTAGTTCTTGAGGCTGGCTGAATATCACTGAAGGTTTGTACCTTTTTAATAAAAAAAAAAATTTACACCCCCGTCCCCAACCTACTGATTGACTTTACTAAAAAGGGCGTGTCCGATCCGGTCCAGTGGATTGGAGCCATGCAAACGGGCTTTTGCCCAAGTTAAAGCGGCTTCATTTCAGGACCTGCTTTTCCATTTACCTGATTTTGCTCTCCCTTTTGTCTTGCAGACTGTCAGCTAGAGGGCTGGGGGCCATTTTGTCCCAGGTAGTGGAGGGGGAGGAGTTCCCTGTACACTGCTGTACATCAGCTGCAAGCTATTGGTGCAGGAGAGTAAGTACAGCATGATCGAAGGAGCATCTCCAAATGAGTAGTCTTCACTCTAATGCTACCTGCTGCAATGCCCTTTCACTCCATTTCAACCATGCCCTGCTCCAGTGGCTCTCGTACATGAAGGATGCCAACTCATCAATCACTCGTTGGTATCTGGCTCTTCAGCCTGTCAAGTTTGAAATGGTCAGGTGCAGAGATGTTGATTGTCTCGTCAGCTGCAGACTAGATGGCTCCCCAGCCTGAGTTGGGCAGTGGGGATGTGGGTGGCAAGAAGTCTGTTAGAACTGGCCGTTAATGCGATGAGTTGTACCTGTTTGATTACTGGCAATTTACTTGTTTGTCTTGTGTTCTTTCAGAGAGAAGCCAGAAATCAGAGAGAAAGCTGAGCTACCCAGCAGAGGGTTGAGGAAATTGGAGAGAAAAATAAAGTTGCTGAAATATGATCTCTAAAATAAAGTGCACTCTGAGTTGTCAAGACTGTCTCCCAGTTCCTCATTCCCTTAGCTGAAAGAATGCTACAGTGGTATGCAGAGATGTGCTAATCCTCCCATGAGCTAACTACATGTGCATACCTGCTAGTGCTGTGTGCTTACTCAGCACTGGTTGGTGGAGAGGTATGTCTGGTTACATATGCAGAAACAATTTCAGAAGTTCTGGAATTTCTTTCATAGGTTTAATCAAATTCAGATTAATATTGTGTAATTCAGTGTAATACTGTTTAAAACACTGGAAATGTAAAAACAAATTACAAAGCAATAAAATTTTCCCTTCTTGCATCCAGTATTTTGTTTGTAGAGATGCTTCTGCTCTTGCACTGCTTTCTAAAACAGTCTGTTTTAAAAAACCCTAAAGCTGCTCATGGCAGAAGCTGATGAGAAATGCTTTGTAAAAATCCCTTTTATTAATGCTGGTAGTTTTTCAGACTGGTTTCTTTTAATAAAAATTTCTTATGAAGGCTCTTGCACTGGAGTATGAACAAGCAGGTGTAGTCACCCCCTGCATTTCATATTTGCTTCACACATGGCAATATAATTGCATTGTACAATGGATTAATTTATGGTAAACTACAATCATAATATAAAGTACTATGCAAAGGTATTAGCTTTTTTTTTTTTTTTTTTTTTAAATTGAGAAGCTTTTTTTATTTGTAGATTTTTATAGCTTCTACATGTGAGTCAGTACCAAAGCATGTTAAATTTACAAGCATTAGTTCTATAGCACAAAATTAAATGTTACAGAAAAATCTTTGTATTAGGTAAAGGACCATTTTTCAGCCATAAAGCATAATGAAGGCTGCTGGGTTTGCATGCAAAAATAAGCAAGTGCATCAATGTCTCCAGAAGATCTGTGGCCTGTATTGCTAGATGTTCAGTAAAACTTGCCAGCTAATTTCCTTATAAAAGTGCACAAATTGTATCCTAGACTGCTTGGCTTTTAAAGGAACTATTTGACTTCAAGATTTCAAGAAGCTTATTGTCATATGTGTAGAGTGTAAAAAAAAAAAAGTAAAAATTAGGGTTTTTTTTTTTAAATGTAGAAAAGACTTTTGCACAGTACTTTTATATAAAATGTGAGGCTTTAAACAGCTGTAGTTCATTTATAATGGCCAGTTTTATTCTGCAGGATTACACATAGGGCCCTATCTTGTACACGGAGCAAAATGGCTCCAAGTGCAACGC
>JAOANJ010000016.1:18729098-18740612 GCA_026413345.1 Ariopsis seemanni
GTTCTCTTTATCTACTTTTAGGACTTGTGTGAAAATCTGATGTTTTAGGTCATATTTATGCAGAAATATAGAAAATTATAAAGGGTTCACAAACTTTCAAGCATCACTGTATCTTGTATATATGATCAATTCCTAACAATTTCTTGCATCTAGTTTAAATAGATCAAAAGTTAGTTTATGGAATGTCAGTTTTTTTTCTATAGCACTTGTTTTTACAGTAAAATTTGAGCCACACCCCCTTATTCATGTCTCTATATTTCAAAATCAAAGATGTAAGGCTGAAATTGTGTACACTGTCATTAGTCCCAATAAACAATCTTTGAAAGTATGAATCAAATCTGGAATGGTCAGTCAGGAATATTTTCTGAAATCTGGAGATTTGAGGTGGATTTACCCATGTACATGAGAACACTGGGAAACAAAGTAGTCAGTGACTTGACTGTCAAAAAGGAGGGGGCTACTGGAGAACTCTGTGCCCATGAACCCTCCAGATCTGTACACGTTTACCTAAAAAAGAAGCTATGAGCAAAATGCATGACCAAACAAATAGGTTTTCAGCCTAGGATTTCCGTTAAGACTGCGTTCCGAACACTAAACATGCTGTTCTAGCAATGCTAACAGCCTTTATGTAGCTAAGAAGGCAATTTGGAATGCTACCAGTTTAGCGTGATGCCATTTACTTTCAAACTCAAGTTGTTTGTGTTTTTTTAAATATAAACGGTGTGCTCATTATACCAGGGCACTTTTTTTTTTCTCTCCTCCCCTTGTATTTTTACTATTTTCCTTTTAAGTGGGGCAGTTTTATCTAGTGTAGTAAAACATTGACACAAAGCCTTCAGTCTTGATCAAGTTCTGTGGGGTTCAACAGTGAACCAATCAAGGTTGACAATTCGGTTTTTAAAAATCAAACAATGTACAGTAGTTGACGTGATTATATGCTTGATTTGGTAGCATTAAGTGCATATATTATGACAAACATTTTAAATGAGAAGGGGTACTGATCAGACTGGGGAAGCCTGGCTGTATTTTTTATATTTTTAATCCAAATATCAGTAATAGTCAGTATGATACACTAAGGTGTATCATTAGAAATAACTACAATGTCTCCTCTGTCAGTTTGATGAGGTCAATTTTCATGTAATGAAGGGTATAGGTTTTGTTAAAGCTTTAGCTTTTAAAGGTTTTGTAGTCTCACCTACTAAATGTCTTGCTGGAAATCGCCACCAACATTTATTGCTTTAATACCGGAATCTCTCCTGCTGTAGTTCTTCAATTGGCCAGACATACCCGAGGAGGCGGAGTCTATGGTGTTTCCTTCTCTGCTTGATTTTCAGCATCTCTGCTGCTGGACTAATCGTGAGTGTAAACAGACTTTCTCCTCTCAAGACTTTGTCTAGCCTTCTCTTTGCTTATCCTCTTCCCTGATATGTCTTCTTTATAACTTGCTTTCTGTGCAGGCAGGGACATGGTCCAAAGCGCAAGTGTATGGAGGGATCTATGCTGCTTGGGTGGCCATGCTGCTACTGGTCATGGTGACTCTGGCCAGAGCACTCTACTGGATCTGCCTACGGGTCAGCCAACCACTGCAGAACTTCACATAGAGAAAGACCGCGGGGGGAAGAATGGTAGCAGGGGACAGTGTCTGACTGGTGGTAAATAGTGTGGGGAAAACTGCTGATTAAATATAGTAAGGGATGAAAAATGCATTAAGCCATGTAAAAGAATGATTAATGAAAAAAGATAATATAATTATGTGCTGAGAAGGATGGATGTTTGGATTGAAGGATTGGACTGAAAATTTTGTTTTAAGTAAATATTTATTGCGCTGAACATTGGATCGAGTGGTTTTACCAATGACTGACTGACTGCACAAACCTAAATACATCAAATTCCAGTGGCCCTGAATATTTTGATCTCGCATAACACGTACTCATATCAGAGTGATACTGTGCCATCAGTGGTGATGGGAGTCTAGCAGATTGTTTGGTACAGTTGAGACACTGACAGCCACATGCCCTCACACAACTATATCCATAGACTGTGTTTGACTGCATAACAGGAAATTTACCTCAAAATGAGAATACCAGAGGTTGTCAAGTAGAGTTTAGTCTTGACTGATTAGTTGTGTTTTGTTGTACAGTCATAAATGTTAGAATAAGTGCATTTGTGAATACTATTGATGCATCTGCAGTCCAAAGCATCAAGAGGCCTGAGAGCGAGAGAGACTGCTGTCTGTCCTCCACAGTGAGGCTCTGCTTCAGGACACCTCCATTCTCAGTCCATATGACCTTATAAATGCACACTCTTAATCTGTAATAATACAGTGCCCTCCACAATTTTTGGCGCCCCTTTGTAAAGATTAATAAGATGTTTGGAGAAAAACTGAGAAATCCAACCTTTAATTGAAATCAGTTTCTTCAGAGAAAAACAAATCCCTCATCAAGAAAATTTTTTTACAAAAACGTGCCATTATTGGCACCCCTGGAAATTATAGTGAATACAATGTAACTGAAGCATGTTTCCCATTTAAATCATATATTTTTAAGTTGATTGGAGTGTGTGGGAGCTTTCAATCTGTTATCCATGACTTCCTAATTAACTACGGTACAAATATGCGATGACGGAGACCAAATTCCCTTAGTCATCCATTAACATGGGAAAGACCAAGAGAAGACAAACTAAACAAGAGAGCAGTGTGTTGAACTTCATAAGTCAGGGAATGGTTATTAAAAATAGCTTTCACCTGAAAATGCCCATTTCTACTGTTGGGGCAATTTAAAAAAAAAAAAAAAAAAGAGCAAAAGTAGACACCAACTGGAACTGTTACAAACTTGCATGGAAGAGGACCCAAGTTTATTTTGCCCCCACATACAATGAGGAGAATGGTAAGAGAGGCAAAAAAAAAAAAAAATCCCCAAGGATCACTGTTGGTGAATTGTAAGAAGTAAAATCTTGGTGGTTCCAAGTTTCCCAAAGCACCATCAATTGCCACCTATATTCCAACAGGTTATTTGGAAGGTATACTGGGGGGAGCCTTTTTTTTTTTTTTTGTCCTTTAACAAACAAGCCTGGAGTTTGCAAAAAAATAAAAAATACCGCAACTTTGACTGGAACCATGCTTGATAGTCTGATGAAACAAAAATGGAGTTTTTTAGCAATGAACACTCGAGGTGGGTTTTGGTGTAAAAAGGATGGTTATACTGAAAGGAACCTTATCCCAGCTGTAAAATATGGTGGCAATTCTGTGATGTTTTGGGGCAGTGTTTCCTCCAAAGGCTCTGGAAACCTTGTTAGGGTACATGGCATCATGGATTCTTTGAAATACCAGGAAATTTTAAGTCAAAATCTGTCTGCCTCTGCCAGGAAACTAAAACTGGTTTGTTCCTGTAGTTTCCAGCAGGAACAAACCAGTTGTCCTAAGGTATGTGCCCAAATCAACACAGTGGTTAGTTGACCATAGAATCAAGCTTCTGCCATGGTCATCTCACTCCCCTGACCTGAACCCCATGGAAAACCTGTGAGCTGAGTGGAAGAGGTGAGTGTGCAAGAGAGGCCAAGGACCCTGGATGATCTGGAGAGATGCAAAGTATTAAATGAAGGGGTGTCAATACTTGTGGCACAGATGTTTTTGTTGAATTATTTCTTGATGAGGGACTTGTTTTTTCTCTGAATAAATTTATTTCAAATTAAGGTTTGGATTTCTCATTTTATCAGTATGAGATGAAGCGATTTCCTGGAAAGGTGGATCCCCCCCCCAAAAAAAAACCCTTTTTAATAATCTTTACAAAGGGTGCCAGTAATTGTGGAGGGCACTGTACATAATATAGCAATATAGTTATGCCTAAGTTAGTTAGCATTAATACAAAAATTGCCATATATTGACATTTTGAGACCTAATAAATACCATAAATCAGTATTTGATAATTCAGAGCAAAAGTCCCACTTTGGTTTTTAATTTGTATTCGGTGCCAGACATGGTACAAAACTTTAGTCACCAATTTAAATTTTTTTTAATGCACCTTCACTTTAGGACAATTATTAACTGCATCATATAGGCAATGTCATCTTGTCATTACTGCTAATAAATTTCATATAAGAATTGCACATACGGGATCAACAGGCTAAATTCCATAAGGGGGTGCTGTTTGCACACCATTTTTATTTTTTTCTGCCTTCACATTGTGTAAAACTTCCACATGCTTAAAGAAATTTGATTGACATATCTAAATATCTGGATGAAAAGTCTCTACCATTTTTTTTTTTTCTGTAGACAACAGTAATTGGACCCCCCTGCATTATTTTTTAAATTGTTAATGACTTAGCCATTGCACTAAGATCAATTTCTTGGAAACACTACAGCATTTTTAAAATTAGTGTTCATGTAATAACCATGTGAAAAAAATGATAATGTATACATCCACTCTGATGGGGACTACAGCGCTGAAAGGTCTGTGTTAGGACTTCTCTATTTATGATCTGAAGGATGTCACTATTACATGACATTTGTAATGTCATGATCTGGAGTACGTTACAGCTGTGGTCATATGAAATGTGCTAATCACTTGTATGTTTTTTGTATTTAACTACTGTGTGTTAAAGCTCAGTTTGGGACTTTTGGCACCTCTTAATTTTTTTTTTAAATATAAATTAAAAACCCTTGCAGAAGGTTTTGCTGTTCCTTAATATCTCCTTGGCTCATTGCACTGTAAGTGCCAAAATATGGCTCATTTAATAGCACTTTGTGTAGGTAGACCACTTCCTGCACCCCCACCCCCAATGTTTTTCATTCTCGGGTCTAGCAGGTTTGCAGGAATTTCTCGTAAAAGGACAGTTGTGATTTGCTGGTCTTGATCGACAGTTTTGTGAGGAAAAATGTATGGTTTCTGTGCTGTTATTAGCAATATCTCTGTTCTGACACACCTGCTCCATAGAATCAGGTAATTATTAAACCCTTTGTTGTCTGATGCAAGATAGGGCTGGGGGGATTAAAAAGTGAAAACTACTGGTCTAATTGCTGAGTCCTGTAAAATTATGGCGAATAAAGTTAGTAAAAAATCACTGAGAATTGATTGGGTTTAAGGCTTATGAAAGGTCTTGTAAAAGTATGTGGTGTCTCTGAAAGAGGAAGTGCTGCAAGACTGGGTTTTGGGTTTATGCTGCTGAAATGCATATTACTTTGTGAATAGTGGTGTGATGATTTATGGTGACGAAAAACGCCAAGATATTAAGTGTCTTGTATTAGTATAAATGTCACTAAAAATGTATAAACTTTTCGTTCTGCTTCACACCAAATCCAAAATGAGAGAGCTGATGAAATGGGTTTCTCCCTCCTCCTACCGAATCCAGGCACAGAGGTGCCTAATTTCCTAAACTGTATGCTTTGAGTACTGATACTAATTTTATTTATGCCAAGAGCAATGAGACCAGAATGAGGCTTTTCTCAGAGTTTGTTTGCAAATAAGTTTGTTACAAGGCATGAAGGCTATTAATGAAGACAATATAAAAATAAGAAAAGTCTCTTTAGTCACTGTGGTTTCTTTATTCACACACACTTCACTAATTTTGTGGCAGCATGGTGGTGTAGTGGTTAGTACTGTTGCTTCACAGCAATAAGGTTCTGGGTTCTAACTCCATGGCTCATGGGGGACCTTTCTGTGTGGACTTCGCATGTTCTCTCCGTGTGTGTGGGTTTCCTCCAGGTGCCCTGGTTTCCCCCACAGTTCAGACAAGCAGATTAGGTAAAATACCTGGCCACTGGGGTTGTACAAGACTGTGCATACTTGGGGTGGGTCCCAAGCCCTGATAGATTGGGAAGGGTTGCGTTAGGAAGGGCATCCGGTGTAAAACCTATGCCAAATCAAATATGTGGAACAGATCTGTTCCTAACGGGAACAGCTGAAAGATGATTTGCTAATTTACTTTGACATTTAGCTGTCAGATTTTCAGACTACACACACACACACATGCGCGTGCGTGTCTCTTGTTTCATGCGGATGGTTTTTGTCCTCAGACAGAGAATAAGAGAGGAGGGAAATACAAAGCTTTCAGAAACCACAAATCCCTTAGCCCCGGAGATAACAGAGGAAGAAGTAGGAGGGGGTAAAACAGAAAAGTCAGCATTAATGGAAGAAATGGAACAGATAGACAAAGAAAGTAACTTTCAGATGTTGAGAGAGAAAAGGGAGACAAGTGTGGGTGTTTTTCCCCTATAGCTCTGAGTGGATTTGCTTAGCATTCCCACACCACACACACAGCGAGATCAGTATGACATACATGTATATCCTACTGAAACATGCATAAATGCTCACAAGCCTTCTGTAAGCATTATAGGAGGCAATATCTCTATCTACAGAATATCTACAGAAGTGTATTGCTGCCAGGCCAGAAAAATGGAACAAGCACGTGATTTGAAAAGCTTTTTGTTCTAAGATTTTTTTCACGTTTTAATAAGATACTGCCTGGTCAAGAAAAAGTCATACACTTAATATTTTTGTTGTATCGCCTTTGGCTTTAAGTCGCACATTCGCCATGCCATTTCTTCAACAACCTTATATAATGTTGCATCATTTACAGCCCCTATCCCAAAAAAGTTGAGACACCTGTGTCAAACTTAAGCAAAAACAATGTGATTTGCAAATCATGGAACCCTATATTTCATTGAAAATAGTACAAACACAACATATCAAATGTTGAGTCTGAAGTCTTTTTTTTTTTTTTTAATTTGCTCATTTTGACTTTAGGGGTGGGAACATATTTCAAAAAAGTTGGGACAGGGGCAACAAAAGACTGGAAAAGTTGTGTAATGTTTGGGTATAAAAAGAGCAGCCCAGAGAGGCTGAATCTCTCAGACCACTTTTAGACCAGCGGGGAATGGGTTCCAGTCTGACTCACGCACCAAATTTTGAACTATTTAGAGCATTTTGACCAAAAATAAATTGGTTTGGAACCGGGGCATTTCAAACTACTGAAAAGACCAGGGGATAAGTCATGTTTTCCTGGAGGTTTTTTTTTTTTTTTTTTTAATTTAAGGGAAATTGGCATTGAGCGGTTGGAGAGGTTGCATCTAACTTTACAAGAAATATCACCCATACACATTCAAAGATTGTCATCTTTATTCCTGATTTATTTTTTTTCCCAGCTAGTCATTGGATAAATATGAAAGTTGACTTGTTTAGGCCCCGTGTCTAATGACCCTAAGTCATCTGCCTCAATACAGTTTTTGTCTTCCTGTGACCTTTCTGACTAATCTGCAATGTAAAAATTAAGGCAGCACTTTCAACATTTATGTAATAGTATTTGAGGCACTTAAGTTATTATTACCACCCATAATGTCTCAGGAAACTGAAGCATGTGCCTATTAAATATTACTAGAAAAATTTATCAGTTTAATAAAATATAATTTCTCACTCGCATATCTCTCCTTTAGAACCACGGAGACACAAATTGTAAGCTACATTAGAATATTACAACATTCAAAATCCCAGATGACATCCCATCTCACAAGACTATGATCATGCATGTCTTCCAAGTTTCTCTTGCACATGCATGTGCACACATACCATTTTCTCCAATGCATCCAGACTCAGTTGACTGCAGCAGCTCATTTGTGGTATCTGGCCAACAGACATTTATGTTGACATTAATATTGTGTTGCAAAACAAAAAACTCTCATCCCTAAAAATGACCAATATACCAGAGGCTGGCTATGGTATGGTAGGCTGGCTGGTTTTACATAGTCTACATGTAACATTAAAACACTGGATTAAATTGTGTCAGGGCAACTATTGGTGTCGACATGAATAGACATTATTGTTGACCTGTTAAATAAATTTAGTTGGGGCAAATGGACCACCACTGCAGATTTTGATTAAACCAATCGAACATTTGAGCTAGCCTGGCACACTAATCATACAGACCCTATGCTATAAATTTAAGATAACCAAGCTACACATAGCAGTTTTTGTGCTTCACCAAAATTTGATAGGTTACATTGTTGATTACATTCTATATATACACACCCATGGTGGATAACTTACCATCTGTTTTCATCTTTAAAAATCCAACAATAGTAGATTTTTTTTTTTTTGGAAGTTATCTTCTGACCAGTTCTGAATGATGTTCTGTTGGCAGGGACCAAAATTTTGAATACGTGCAGTGCAGCACTCTGTCCGCGCTGCCCCCGTCTTTGGATGCTGCAAGTCAAGTTCTGATCGGTTTCAGTCAGTTATTTTTTTTTATTAACCTCTTACTTTTTTTTTGAGGGTGAAAATACCTAGGGCTCTAGCCCTGAGTGATGGGGCCTAACGACGCCACTGGTTTGGATCAGTTGAACAGTTGGTTCCCAGCTGGAACTAAAATATAGCTGGTTTTTCCAATGCAAACTGTGATGACATCAGTGGGCATCATTAGTCTGGAGAGGATGCAGACCACAGCAATGGACAACGCAACAGAAAAGGATACATTTACAGAAAAAAAAAACTCGTACTGCAAATAGCAGGGGGTCAAGCCATTTGTCCCAATTTCTGGAATCCCCATGAATGAACTTAGTGTGTGTTTGAGCATTTGATTAAATCATTTGATGAGCCTGTCTGTTTGTGGATGGTAAACATTGGTATGAATCAATTTAATTCCTGATCTGTTGAAGTAAAAGAAGCCAGCTTCGTCAACCTGGAACGACCATCACAAAACAGAGGAGGTGGTCTGTGAGACCACTTATCAGCCACCTACAATGCAGTCCTTGGCACACTTCCCAGAACACTGAATACACATCCACACCAAGACTCAGCTGACTTCAATGGTAGAGAGAGAGCCAATGACCCACAGATCACCCTAACGACCCTCTAGGCTGCTAACACTATTCACACCCGGACCCCAGTGACCCAAACACCTACGATACAGGATGACTCAATGACCCATGTGACCTCAACGACTTTCCTTAGGGTTGCTTTTGGTCCACTGGAGGATAAATACCTGGAACCCCCCACTAGTCAGACAGAACTGAAGAAGCCTTTTGGATGAGAGGTGAAATGTCTTCAAGGATTTCAAGCAAGTCCAGTTGCCTTATTTAGCACCTATGTATTTTTTTTTTTCAGATGATTCAACAAAGTCATATTTTGCATTTTTTTTTTTCACATTTAAGTCACACAACATGCAATCGAAATCACCATGCCAACACATATCAGGTCTTGGAAATCCGTCACCATGTTTAACTGGAATGACTATCATGAGAGGAGAAAACCCTGCTTTAATCACCTCCCTTTAATTTAATCACAAATCTGCAATGGAAACCTGCTTAACGATGAGTCTCGACATACTGTACATTCCTCCTGCTTGGACTCTCCATGCTGTACATTTCCGTGGAGTTCCTGAATCATATGTTTCAGGATGAATAACGAAATAAAGCAAGCGTTTCAGGGATTAATATCCATTATGATGCATTGTGTGTGTCTATGTATTGTGTGTGTCTCTTTGAGATGAGTGAATCACACGTCTCTCTTTCTACCTGATGTGATGAGTGTGATAGTTGCTTATACATGCAGGGGTTAATACGTACATGCAGGAACTTTATGGGGCGAGAACAACATAGCTATCCTTTTGTCATGCTGATTGAGGCATGTCTGTATGCCATAGGCCTTTTCGGGGTTTTTTTTTTTTGTCTCTGTCTCTTATGTCCTTCAAGGTCTTTTATACGGGGAAAAAAACCTGCTTCTCTCACTTTAATAGTATCAATAAAGGAGATCTTAAAAGTCAGCAGTGACTCTCTCTATCAGTTAAGATGGTGTTTGTGGAACTTAGGGATACTTTAGCGAAAGTGCACGCTGACTTTTTGACTCTTATGAAGCAGCGTGGCACTAAAGTGGACTTAACTTCGTTTGACTCGGGACATAAAAGACGATATATTACGGCAAAATACAGCTGGCCGCAGACCTAAAAGGACCATTAGCGAGGAGACTAGTAATTGTGAAAAGATAAGGGAGAGAAAGAATGAAGGCGCAAAAGAAAGAAAGAAAAAGAAAGAAGGGAGGAGGTGAAGAGGGGGGAAGGGATGGGGGAAAAAGGAGGATCAGGCTAGTCTTCAAAGAGATATCAATTTTACCATTAGGTCAATTTGAATTGATCCCCCTGAATCCCCCCAATGCCTCCTCGGACGCTAGGAAGCAGATGCCAAGATGCTTTTGTTACATTGCCTCAAACACAAAAGTAAGTACCGGAAGAAATAAAGTGATTGTAGTTAGAGAGAGAGAGAGCGAGAGAGAGAGAGAGAGAGAGAGAGAGAGAGAGAGGCATGCAGCATCTTTGAGTCCTTTGATTGCTATCTTGAGGCTATACAGTGCAATTACTGGCTGGGAACATTAAAGAGGCAGATTACAAGCAGACAGGCTAGACAGGGAGGAACAGACACACACACACACACACACACACACACACACACACACCACAGGTACTGACAGCTGGACACTGTAACACACACACACACACACACACACACACACACACACACACATTACCTTCAGGGTCAACATGGTCTCATCATGGAAGAGCTGTAAAAGTTACACATGTCTAAAAAACGCTAAGATAAAAACCAATATGTCTTTTTGTCCATCTTTATATTTATACTTTCCAACATTTGACACAAAGCTCTTGCTTGTTTGGTCAACGACTTCTTCTCCGACTAGTTCTGGAAACAAGATGGCGTGCTCTGGCTTCAGATCAAGTGAAGTTCAAATATTTTTCCAGGAATTACTTTTATAACTGGGAACAAGTTGAAGGACATTGCATCCTGATCCTGAACGCTTTGAAAGCGCATTATCCTTCTTTAAACATTGTTAGCGTATTGGCTAACTTTTTTTTGGATGCAGAAAATCTTCACGACAGGGGTCCCAGATGGGATGATGTAAAAAAATAATAATAAGGGTCTACCACACTAAACTCATGCTTAAATTGTGATTTATATACCTAATAGCCTATATGGACCTCCCACATAATAGTTAGGGCCCCAAAAAAGGATATCTGGCAAGTGTGAGTCGTGCGAGTGTAGATTTTCTGTGCAATTTGGTCTGATAAAAACGATCTCTCCCCACAAGCAGCCCCAGCTGAATGAGCCCGAAGTTGATACTCACTGATTCCTGTCATTTCCGGTTTTGCTTTGCAATGACGGCCCCCAGTATGCACGAGGAAGGAGTTTTTGTTGAATATTTCTTGTATTTTACATGAATACTAGGTAGGAACCCATCATTTTGACCACACTCACAGAGAAAGGCGAGTCTGGGATGATCATTACTCACCATTAGATTGGTTAAACTACACACTGTACTATATCTAGTGTTCGGTGCTGAGATTACATTACCGCCATTTAGCAGATGCTTTTATCCAGAGCAACATACAACACACCCAGAACAGCCTGGGGAGCAAATAGGGTGCCTTGCTCAAGGGCACTTCAGCCATTCCTGCGGGTCTATGGAATCAAATCAGCGACCTTTTGGTCCCAAAGCTGCTTCTCTAACCATTAGGCCA
>JAOANJ010000016.1:18748469-18759494 GCA_026413345.1 Ariopsis seemanni
GACCAAGTTGACTCACTCCAAATCATTACAAGCCTTGGGAGGCATTGTTCAATGGCCACTATGCATGAAGGGTGCATCACCTCATGCACTTATCTTGCCCTGATGTGCCCATTGCTCTGGAATAGAGTAAATCTGGACTCATCAGACCATATAACTATTTCCAATGCTCCAAAGTCCAATCTCCCTCACAAATTGAAGGCTTTTCTTCTGATCAGCCTTACTATCCAGTGGTTCTCTTTTGGCCATACAATTGTTTAGTCTTAATCCTGTGAATTCTTGTTGCATTATGCATGTGGAAATACTTAAACTATTAAACATACCCCACACAGTAGAACTCATGGCTTGCTTTATTTTTTTTCTTTAAAAAAATAAAATCAGACTTCAAGATTTTTAGTGATCTCCAATCGCGGTCAGTCAAGGGTTATTTTTTACAGTTTTTTGTCCCCCCCCCCCACACACACACACACACATTTCTTCCGCAAAGTTGATGGTTGACCACTATCCTACCAGGTTTTAATCATGTGTTGAACAGTTCTTAACCCAATTTCAGCAATCTCCTTAGTTGTTTTCTATGCTGACAAATGGTTTGACCCTTCTGAAACACAGTAATATCTTTTCCATGACCATGGGACATGTCTTCCAAAGTGGTTGTTGAAGAAATTAAAAGCTACTCACTGCATTAGTTAGTGTCAAGTTTTGTTGCCAAAGTAATCACTGTATTAATTATCCTGTCAAAGGCTCTTGGCTTATTTAAATCCAAATGGTGATTCTTTTTTCATGTTATTACGACAGACAGACTTATCACATTAAAACAAGCAATTTTTATGTTGTAAACTCAGCATGGAAAGAGTTTTTTTTTTCTTCTCTCTTCTTCTCTGCTTACCGACCCTGCACAAACACACCAGCAACTTCATCCTCTTCGGTACTTAAAGGATTCAGAATTTTAAGGCAAGTAGCATGACCTTGTACTCATTGTTAAAACTTGTCTGTTCTCAGCATGAAGAGGAATTAGCAGAGAGGCTTAGAAAGAGAAGGATTGACAGATTTGCTGAGGGATGAGGGAGATGTGGATGAGATGGAGGGCTAAGCAGCTTTAGAATAGTCAGTGTAAAAACAATCGACTGGTCTCACTGACGGTTTACTCCTGCTATGAGAAGGTCTCATCCATACGATGATACATTCACTGTAGAGGTTCACTTCTGCAGGTCATCACTCTGCACAATAACCGTGTGTGCATGTACCAGTCACTGTATGGTCTCACCATCACAAAGTATCAACTCAATTAGTAGTATGCATTATTAATATCTGTCTAGAGCTGTATTTGTTTTTATACTGGAATTAAAAGCCTCTGGTGTCACATCACACTCCAGAGGGACAGAAATGGAGAGAGTGACCAGTTCATACTATTTTTACTGAGCAAACAGTAAGACATGCATTTGTAGATCTATGTATATATGTTTAGATCTCCAAGGTTATATTGTTCCTTAAATGTTTAATTTTAGCTAGTTATTCATTGTTATTGTTTTAACAGACAGTACCAGTCAAAAGTTTGGGCACACCTTCTAATTCAACGTTTTTTCTTTATTTTTATTTTCTACATTGTAGAACGATGCTGAAGACATCAAAACTATAGAAAAAATGGAATTATATAGTTTGCAAAAAATGTGTAAACGAAGCACAATGTTTTATTTTAGATTACTAGCTAGCATTAGCTGATAATCTAGCAGTCTAGCAAAATTTGCTTATGTTTTAGTCAGAGTTGAATGTTTTTAGTCTGAGTGCTTTTAAAAATACATTTTAGTAACCTAAATAGCTATTCTAATACTTGCCAGAGAATATTTTAGTCTATGTTCAAGTAATTGACTGCAATATTTGTAAAATTGTCTATTCTAGCTAATAATGGTGCTAATGTCAAGGTTGTAGCTCAGCAATGTCAGTTTGACTAATTGGTTATCTATCTTTATTCATTTTTAATATTTAGTAACAAATTTTGGTGGAAGTGATGGCATGCGATAAAGAAAATAATATATAGTTCTGGTGTCTGATTCTGTTCAAAATTGGGGTTTATTTATCATTACAGGGTGTAACACTTCCACAGTTTGGGAGAAATGAGGGAATGGGAGACAGGCTTTTGATAAGGGGTGTGTGTGTGTGTGTGTGTGTGTGTGGTGTTTTACTTCCCTTCACTTTTCAGTAACTTAATTTTACTCTAAGCATGCACACACACGACACTGGCTATGCAGCTCTCTCTGGTTATCAGCTTCTCTCTGGAAGAATACCAGAGACACACATAAGTAAATTGCTGGTAATCTGACACAGGTGCATGTTGCCTGCTGGTTCTACCTGCCTCCTCTCTCCACTGCTCAATCATGCCCCCATTGCCACGTACCCCCACCGCTCGACTCAGGCTAAGGAGCCTTCCAGCCTGCAATCACTGTGGTCTTATTAAAATGGGGACGCACATGCCCATGACCCAAGTGGTAACCTAGATGCCGTACTTCCACCTGCCCATTTGCACACCTGCCAAAAAGTCTCACTCATCTTAAGAATCTCAGGACAGCCTGAAGATGTTGTAAATATCACTGCCAATCATTACTGTAAATGATGACATTTAAAAAGGCAGCAGCATATGCACTGTGTAGGTGGAGGATTCTGTCCATGAGTCTTTGAAACATCACTCGGGCACCAAATAACCCAAACAGAAAGGTGACAAATTGGTATAACCCAAACAGAGTGGATAGTGTCTTTTTTTTTTTCCTCAGGATATTGGAGTTGAGGGTATTTGCCAATATCCCTCAGTCAAATTCAGTGTTGAATAAAAGCGAGCCATGCCTAACTGATAGAGCAGTTCATCAATGTGAGGCATCGGATATGCATCAAATTTATCCACCACATTGACTTTTTTTCTAAAGAATCACATTTTAATGTGACCAGGTAGTGATGAAAAAGCATCAGAGAATTCCTCCTGCAACCTGGCAACCTTTGCTCTCTGGGACAGGAGAGATGGTCTCCACAGGGGACTGGGGTGAATTGACCCACACTCTAATATTTAATATTTACCTCCAGTACCAGCTCCTCCCCCTAAGAAACCACCATCACCAGAGCCACAGGAACCTCCTCTCTCCACGGTTTCAGGAGATTGAGGTGATAAATCTGAAGTACATCATCTCTATCCATTTGCCCGATGACACCTATTATTGCAACCGGGATTACCATTCTCGTACCTGTAGCAAAGTCTCCTGGGTTAGGTGGCTCAGTATGTGGAGTTTTGTGCTTGGGTCTAGAATGTACTGAATTTCAGTTTTTCTCACAGAAGGCCCCTCCTCCCAATATTCCCTAATGACATCCAAAACGCCATGATGCTTGCAACCATACAAAAATTAAAATGGGCAGAACTATTTTTTTAATAATTATTTTTTATATAAAGTTAATTAATTCAAAAAGGTAAACGTTCAGATATTCTATATTCATTACAGGTAAAGTGAAATATTTCAAGCCTTTTTTTGTATAATTTTGATGACTATGGCTTATAGTGGTGGCACGCTGGTGTAGTGGTCAGCACTGTCGCCTCACAGCAAGAAGGTTCTGGGTTTGAACCCAGCAGCTGACAGGGGCCTTTCTTTGTGGAGTTTGCATGTTCTCCCTGTGTCTGCATGGGTTTCCTCTGGGTGCTTCGGTTTCCCCCAAAGTTCAAAGACATGGTTAGGTTAACATGAGGCAGCCTTAGGCTGAAGTGCCCATGAGCAAGGCACCTAACCTCCAACTGCTCCCTGGGTGCTTTAGTGTGGCTGCCTGCAGCTCTGTGTGTGTGCGCGCGTGCGCTCATTGCTCACTTGTCTGTGCGTGTGTTTTCACTGCTTCAGATGGGTTAAATGCAGAGGATGAATTTCACTGTGCTTGAGTGTGCATTCTTCTTCTTGTGGATGCTTGCAGGACCTCTTGTAGTGCAAATAAAGAGGGGTTCCGCCCACTTGTCCCACTTTCTAACATCCCTGTGAATGAACTTGCAAATCATGGTTTTATGCATCTGATTTTGTTTGACCAGTCTGTCCATTTGTGGATGGTACACACTTGTACAAACTGATTTAATCCCTAGTTATTTGTACAGTCTGCAAAGTGTGCATGATATAAAGATTGTGCCTTGATCAGTCAGGATCTTTTTTGGGATCCCAACTCGGGAGATAATGGGGAAAACTGCTTCTGCAACATTGCATGCAGAAATGTTGCATAGAGGCATTGGTGCTGGATATCACATTGCATAATCCACGAAGACTAATACAAAGTGATGCCCAATGAGATCCATACCAATTCTTTGGAAGGGGATCTTAATTATTGGTAAAGGGCGCAGTGTCACTTGGGGTGGCTGGCAGATTCACCAGCTGATATTGGTGACATGCCATGCACCACCTGTAAAAATCGCTGTGAATACCTGGCCAATAGAATTTCCCTTTGGGAAATCCTCGCAGAGAGTGATGGGGTGGAGCCCTCCCTACCCTCTCTGTCCCTCTGATGGACATGCTGACGGCCCTGGGACTGCCTCCCCAGAAAGGCTTTCCTGTCCCACCTGCAGATCTGCCTGGGCTTTGTCACGGTCCTGGTAAGCACAGGGGAAGGGGGAGAGTGAGTGAGTGAGTGAGTGAGTGAGAAGTCGTGGGGTTGCTTGCTCCCAGAAATGCTGCCAGATGGAATTCCGCCAGCCAGACCTGTACCCAGGCTGCCGCTCCTTCTGACAGTCAAATGACAAACTGATCCAGTACCACTCGGTCGATGATGTCATTGGCATTGCACTCTTCTGTCAGCAGCCACCATTGGCAGATATCTCAGAGCTGTTGGGCAAAGGCAAAAGGTCTAATCTCACTGGATACCAGCATGTGGAAGCCCTGGTGGTGGTGATCCAGGGTGTGGCTGACCCGCTGCAAAATAGCCCACTTCAGGTCTGGATACTCCTGTAGGTTGGCAGGTGGGCACTGTTGGGCTATGAGCTGGGCTTCCCCCAACAGGACTGACAACAGGCACACAGTGAAGTTGGCTATGATCTCACTTCAGTGACATGCTCAAACAGCTCCACAAAGGCCTCATGGTCATCCTTCAGACCCACTTTGACCAGCATATTATGGTGTGGGGCCATGGCATCCGTGGGAGCGGTAGCCAAAGTACCTGCTAGCTGGACCAGGCTCCAGATCACCTGCTGGTTCTCTGCCTGGGCCTAGGAGCAGAGCCTGGATATGCTGCTCCTGCTCTGAACATAGTGCGATGACAGTTTGATGTTGGTTTTGGTGGAGGCTGAGGAAGGCCTGTAGGATCTCTGCAACTGGTGTGGACTCCATGACCGTGCTTTCTCTTCAATTCCCAGCTTTTGGCACCAGTTTAACATTTTCACAGTACAGGGGAAATGAGGGAATGGGACACAGGCTTGCGACAACTCAAGGTGTTTTGGTTTTTTTCACTTGCTTTCAATTTTTAGCAACTTTAATTTTACTCTAAGCCCACACACATGACACTGGCTGTTCAGCTCTGTCTCTCTGGTTATCAGCTTCTTTCTGGAAAAACACAAGACACACACAAGTAAATTGCCGATAAGCAGACACAGGTGAGACTCATCACGTGTTACCTACTGGTTCTATCTGCCTCCTCTCCATCCACAGTTGACACTCAACCTGCTGCTATACAAGGTTTCATTGCATAAATGTTGCATGTTCAATAAATGTCTTGATGATGAATGTTTAATTTGAGCACACTGAACTAAAGCAATGGTCCTTCAGTTTGCCAGTTCAGCCTATATTATCATAATCCATAGTGGTCATTGTAAAACCTATGGTATGTGCATGTAGTCTTGAAAGTTCCATGACTGCCATTTGTTTGTTCAACTAATGCGAATATTTTTTTACAGAATAAACAAACAACCTCCTAATGTTTTCACTTGAAAATACCCCCCACCCCCGTTTCAGCAGCTTAAACTTTTTCATTCAGCTTACTGATTAGGAATACTTGGATTTATAAATTCAACTTGGGTTTTGTGTGTGTATTGCCCATTTAAAGCAACATTAGGTTGGATTTTTACTTTAAAATATCAGCTTCAAAATTATTTTGATTGAAAATTAACTTGTAATAGGGAGAATGGCTTATCTTCCATTCCAAGTCTGTGCCCAGTTTGCCAGTTATCAAACTGTTACTCTAGTGGCACGGCCCTGAGTCCTCTTGCAAGAACTGTATAATGCTTTACGGCACCATAGGTAGCTTCCAAAATCAGAAAGCCTGCAAGAAGATGCTTATATATCTTATTAGCCTATAAAAAAAAGCAAATTGAAATTCTCAGTATGGACATCATGGCGGTTGAGGTTAAGAGACCAAAGAAGACTGTCAGAGGAAGCCAGAAACAGAAAAAGAGAGTGACCAAGCAAGAGACTAAGAGAGATGAAACACTGCAAGACAGACCCCGAGCTGGCTTTCTTTCTGTTGAACTAGTAAGTAATATTACATGAGCTGCCTTGCTATGTGTTGTTGCCCTTGCTTTCTGTTTGGCTGCATTAGCAAAGTTGGTAGCTCACTAGCTTTTGATCATAAGCCAAGTCAGTCAATTTCAACAGATGTTTAGCTGCTACCTACATCTTGAAGTGATGCTCGATAACATTCAGATATCAGTGCTGGTAATAAGTTATTTTGTGTTGGTTGTTGTCCAGCTTTGTTGGCTAGCTTGCCACCCAAGTTTGCGTCACTTTGTGTCAGGGGCATCAAGGGTTTTTAGTGTTAATTTAGTTGACTAGCTGTTCTTTGTCCGTTAGCATCCCCCAGCATTAGATACGTCAGTGTTAGTATGGTTCTGGTTGTTAGCTTAGCATGCTACTATTCCATGTTGCGTGCAAACTTTTACTGACAGCATGGCAAAAATGTCTGATCACGCATGTTGACTTCAAGACGTAGCCACGAGACAGATCACTACTTAATGGTAAAACAGGAACAATCTGACAGCAGAGGGTACATCTTTGTCAATGGTATTTATGAAAGATTATGACATAGACTGTAAACTTATCAGTGTTATCCCTGTCTCAGGGAGATTTTTTTAGTTTTTCCAGGTAAGTCATCTAACCTTAGTCCTGTCTCAGGCTAGTGTGCAAATAAATAAATTAATCTCATGCCAAAACATTTGGTCAATTTTTATCAATCTCATGCCAGATAAGCCTTGAAAGCTTGCAACTTTACACACCTGTCTCAGCTAGCTTGTAATAAATTACATTGCCCAATGTATATTATATAAAACATGTGCCTATATCATGTTGCCAACATTTTATTTGATTACACACATACTTCACATTCAAATGTGTAGCAAACAGTGTATATGGCCTGAAAGTGCAAACACAGTATTTAAGCAAAACTAAAACTTTGTTAGTGTTGATCTCCGATGTCACAATAAATAAAACTATGCAGTTATATTCTTGTAAAATCCTGTAATATTACTCTAACTTTTCAGTCAGTATGGTTCTTTAGCTTCTACTGTTTTGGATCCTTCAACTTGTAAACAAAAGCGTGTGCACAGCTGTCCATGAGAGGAGATTAAACCATGACTTGTAGGGCAGTGGCGTAAAAGTGAACCACACTCCTCAACTGTAGGGGGAGCCCAGGAGCAAAAAAAAAAAAACTCAAATAATGGGACTTTAATATGAGGTATAATGTACTATTTTTCTTTATGGTCTATTGGAAAATGTAGGAAAAAACTTTTACATTGCCACTTGCGAATCCATATGTATTCAAAAACAATGTAGAGCAGTGAAAAATGAATATGCTTGTTCAGAAAGTCTCTTACTTTTTTCAGAATTGACTGTTACAGTTCTGTACAAGTGTGTGTGTGTGTGTGTGTATGGACATGTATACATATTTGATTTTAGGACTGCACATTAATCTGGATAGAAACAGGGTGAATGTTTGTTTTATAAAACAGTCTGTGCAAAATAAAATATATCACGTGCAATATTAAAGGGAAAATCCATTTGGAGCAATCATATTTAAAAACATGTTCTTTATGTACACTACAATGTTTTTATTGCACCCTAAAGATTTTATGGGGAACTTCTTGCATATGCTTCTTTAACAAATGTTTTTAAATTGTTCTATCCATCACGGAAAAGACCTTCCACTATTGTTACAAAATTATTAGTGGTATGCAGAACTTTTTGTTTTTGTTGTTAATTGTGTCCTTTTATGGTTAGTTGTTTCCAAGTCTATACATTTTGCAACAACCTGCTAATTACAATTGTTTGCAAAAAAACATGATGAAGCCATGACAATCTAATGACACAAAGTTAATGAAATTTAAGTTTAATTTCTGCTCAACTTCCCACATTTTTTTCTGTCATCAATTACAGGAGGGGAGGAGAGAGTGTGAGTGTGTGTGAGAGAGAGAGAGAAAGAGAGAGAGAGAGAGTGAGCGATGAGGTGTGACAGATGTCCTTTTCTTTTGTCTCCCCATCCATTGATTTATTCTTGTGATGAGGACCAGTGAGCTCCACATTTGAAAACGGTAATAACACTTTAGCATTACACTTTATTACTTTAATAGCTAATTGCCAAATACTTCACATTGCATTTTTCTAATTAATGAACAGTGTCTTGCATTTCCTATTATTATTATTATTATTATTATTATTATTATTATTATTATTATCTTTTTGCTTCCAGTAGTAATTTTTATTTCGTATACTAGAAAATGTAAGATCATGAAGGAATAATTTAAATATTACACACTTTTATTTTAGTTTAACATTTTTAATTATTAATTTATCTACCTTTCCATTTGTAGCAAACCAATAGAATAGGTGACTTCTTGACAGGCAAAATTTTCAGTTTAATAAATATGGGTCATGAATATTTAGAAAAGAATAAAATCTGTTACTTTAGTTGAATTGTTTCACAAACCACAGAGAATTTTTTGTTTGTTTTGTTTTGTGTTTTTGTTGTTTATTTGTTGCCTTTAACCCAGCTTAACCAAACATTCAGGATCACTGAATACCTAAGGGGTTCAAGTGTGTGCGGAGCTGGAAGGGAGCAAAAAAAGTTAAACATTTGTGGATTCCTGGGAATCAATTTGTGAAACACTGGAATCAGAAATAGCACTGAAAAGCTAGATAGTTCACTGAATTTGTTGTTAAAACAGAAGGCCAACAACTTTAATTTCACAATGCCTATTTAAAATATTTGTTGCCCATCATTATAAATTAATGTGATTTGATATAAATGAAAAACCTTTGAATAAGCAGAATGTTTGTTTAATTGGTGGTTGTTCATATCTAGATGTGTATTTAGAAAGTAGGGCAGGCTAAGCATTTAATTATTACATTACAGGCATTTATCAGATGCTCTTGTGCAACATACAACATACCCAGAGCAGTCTGGGGAGCAGCTGGGGGGTTAGGTGCTTTGCTCAAGGACACTTCAGCCATTCCTGCTAGTCCAGGGAAATCAAATCCACAACCTTTTGGTCCCAAAGCTGCTTCTCTAACCATTAGGCTATGGCTTCCCCATTATTAATTTATAATTTAATATTGATATATTTCATGATACATTTATTCAATATCATAGTAATATGCTATTACATCAAGTATAATATATTTTTATATTAATTTTATGGGGTAGCATGGTGGTGCAGTGTTTAGCACCGTCACCTCACTGCAAGAAGGTTCTGGGTTTGAACCTAGTGGCCGACCAGGGCCTCTATGTTGAGTTTGCATGTTCTTCCTGGGTGCATGGGTTTCCTCTGAGTGCTCTGGTTTCCTCCCATAGTCCGAAGACATGCAGATTGTCAATTGGTTACTCTAAATTGCCCGTAGGTATGAATGTGAGTGTGAATGATTGTTTATCTCTGTGTTAGCCATGTGATAGATTGGCAACCTGCCCAGGGTGTGTCTTGCCCAAAGTCAACTGGGATTGGCTCCAACATTCCCTCGGACTCTGATGGGTAAGCGGTATAGATAATGGATGGATATTAATTTTATATCACTTAATGCTCATTTTAATACAAACCCTGGTTCCAGAAAAGTTAGGATATTTTCCGTAATGCAATTAAAAAAAAAAAAATCTGTGATTTGTTAATTCACGTGAACCTTTATTTCACTGACAAAAGTACAAAGAAAAGATTTTCAATAGTTTTACGGATCAACTTAATTGTATTTTGTAAATATAAATGAAGAATTTGATGCCTGCAATAAACTCAAAAGTTGGGACAGAGGCAAAATAAAACTGAAAAGTTGATAGCATATTCAAGTAACACCATTTTGGAACATTCCACAATCTCTCTCTTTGGCATGTCACTACAGTGATATGGCCACTCTGATGGCTTTTCTTCCAGCCATCAAAGTTTCTAGGGAAAATTATATGAGTGGTTTCCCTTTGCTTTCTACTAGATTATTATATCTAGTATCTAGTTTTCTTCTCTCAATCATTCACACACAGTCACACCTATGGGCAATTTAGAATAGCTAGTTAACTTAATTGCATATCTTTGGACCGGGGGGGAACCGGAGCACCCGAAGGAAACCCATGCAGACACGGAGCACATGCAAACTCCACACAGAAAGGCCCCAGTTGGACATGAGGCAACCGTGCTAACCACTGCACCACCCTGCTGCCCAGAGTCCACATTAAGCAGGTTAATTGGTAACAGGTGAGGGTATCATGATTGGGTATAAAAGGAGCATGCACTAAAGGCTCAATCTTTGCGAGCAAGGATACAATGCTCGATAAACCTCATGTCTGATCGTCTCAGATGGCTAAAGTCTGTGCAAGGATGAGTAAAACTTTTAATGGTAATCGTCCGATTGGACGACAAAAGTTAGTGCTGGCAACCTAAGCAACACAGGCACCAAGAGAGCAGGGAACCAGTCTAAAGTACAGTGGTTCTTGAAAGTTTGTGAACCCTTTAGAATTTTCTATATTCCTGCATAAATATGACCTAAATCATCATCAGATTTTCACACAAGTCCTAAAAGTGGATAAAGAGAACCCAGTTAAACAAATGAGACAAAAATATTATAC
>JAOANJ010000016.1:19296831-19307594 GCA_026413345.1 Ariopsis seemanni
TCCATTTTTCTCTCCTGTTTCAAATTTGTATCCCACAATGCCTTGTGCAAACAGGGAAAGCCCACCATGTCATGCATGATGTAGTATCTTGAATTGGGTCATGGGGAAGCAGGAAAAAATAGCGGAGAATTTAGAGCCATGTGGCCCCAAATTCATTGTTCTATTAAAAAAAAAACCCTAATAAAAGTGGAAGTCTGCGATTTGAATTCATTAGCTTTTGGTCCACTAAACAAAAATATTTGGATGTCTGGGAAAATTATTTTTATGGCCTATGCTTAAAACATCTGAAAGGCAGTCTACCTTTAAAATTTCTGATAAAAATGATTCTGAGCTAAGTAGTTCTCCTTTTGTGCGAGTAGAATATTTGACTGGGTGGCACGGTGGTGTCGTGGTTAGCACTGTCGCCTCACAGCAAGAAGGTTCTGGGTTTGAGCCGAGTGGCTGACAGGGGCCTTTCTGTGTGGAGTTTGCATGTCCTCCCCGTGTCTGCGTGGGTTTCCCCCCACAGTCCAAAGACATGCGGTATAGTTAACTGCCTACTCTAAACTGCCCATAAGTGTGAATGTGTGTGTGAGTGGTTGGTTGTCTGGTGAAGTTGCGACAGGTGTAGTAAGCCAGTGGTACATGAAGTGTGCTCAAGATAGATGCAGACAGCCTCATAAGAGACCGGCAACTAACAGGCCATTTATGTTCTGAAGTGCACCAGTCCGTTTTCCAGCAAAACACCCCCACAACATGATGCTGCCATCCCCATGCTTCACAGTTGGGATGGTGTTCTTTGGATTAAAAGCCTCATCCTTTTCCCTTCATACTTCATGTTGATTATTAGAGCCAAACAACAGTGCAATTTTGGTTTTATCAGTCTGTTGTGTTTTTTTTATGCTTGCCTTGGAGTAAGCGTTCTTTATTGCGTGCCTGCCTTTCTGCCCATGGTGATCTAGGGAGTCTCTTAATGGTGGATGTACCTTCAGTAGCAGTCAAACGTTTTGATACGCCTACTCATAGGTTTTTCTGTATTTGACTACATTCAATATTTGGACAATATTGAAGACATCAAAACTATGAAATAACATATGGAACATATATGGAATTAAATGGACAATCCATCATTAATTTAAGACATGAAGTATCTTTTAATTAAAAACAAACGCAAAGAAAAGCCACTGAATTAGAAGGTGTGCCCAAACTTTTGACTAATACTGCTCTTGATGCCTCCAACACCAGCTCTATTGTCGTCGTCCTAGGGTAGGTACAGTATGTGAAAATTCACATTCAATCCAAATTGCTTGAAACTGCAGAACAACATACTTTTCACAGAATTAAAATATGTTTATCCTTTCTTGAAATATTACAAATCAAAAGTTGAAAAAAAAAAGGCTTAATTTTTAGAAAACTGACATAATATTATGCATTAGGATCACATGGTCCAAAATGGTCCTCATTAACGAATGAGATCAATTTTTTTTCTTAATAACTTTATTTTTCCAAGATATTTACATGGAAATTGGCAGGCACATAGACGGTTGTATACTGAATACAAAGTTTGAAAAATTAGTAAATTATGCAAATTAGTATTTAATTAGCATTAATTATGCTAATTAAGTAAAAGCATTAAATCAGTAAAAACGATAAAAAAAGTAATGAATATTTCTAATACCCTTTGTGCTCTGCAGGGCTTTGTATTTGTCAAAAGTAGGGCCTACTAGTGTATATTGAAGAATATAAATGATAATATTCACAGCTTTCAAGGCGAACCTCGCAAAAAAAAAAAACTGTGTGAGCCACATCCAATAAACAATTCACATTAATTGAATTGAAATTGACACTCGCGTTTCTGACTTCCGGTTTTTTTTAAATATCATTCCGGCCACTAAGACCTCAATATTTTTCATCAAAACAACTAGTTATATTCTAAAATAGTTATTTATTTACAAGAATCAGTTTGATTTGAAAAAATAAGTAGGTAAAGCTATGAAAACTCACTTCAAAGTCTTCCGTGAATCATAACATCAAAATTAGCTGACGGAAATTTTTGCTGAATACTTCATCAGAAACAGTGAGAGCTAGAGAACATCCCTATAAAAAATTATCTGATTGATTATTCACGAGTAACCCAGTTGGAAACTGATCAGAAGAGAGCCTGACCACTTTCCCAGGACTCAAAAAGTACCGGCAATTTCCTGACGTCACACAGAGTTTTTACTCTGTTGCACCAACTTCAACCTGCCATTACTCCCAAAGTACTGAACAGATCTTAAGGAGAAATTTCTTTGGAAAGCAGAAATTATAAGCTTTTTAATGATGGCATTCACAGTAGAAAATATTCAAGAATTAAGCAATGACAGATCTGGAAACTCAGATGAGCGTCTGCATGCCCAATTTTCACAGCACGGACAGCGAGTGTGTATGCCTACTTGTGCTGAGAACAGTAACAAGTGTGCATATGAGAGACTGTGTGTGGGTGGAATGCACATTTAAATATAGTGGAAGATTCTGGGATTTTATTTTATTTTTTTTTATTAAACCTGAGCCCCATTTTTCTATCTCTTTGGGTCTAGATATTTACTAGGGACAAAAATGATTTGAAATCGATCCAGTATTGAATTGGAATTCCTATAACCAGCAACTGCAAAATGGCTATACAATATAATCCAATCTTATGGGGAAATGATTTGCGTCAAACTAAACCACTTTTCGCCACTGACAGGCTCATATTATAAGTATGACAACATGGAAAGGATCCCAACAGAGACCTGGGAGTTGGCTCACGGGAGTTGGTTTGTTGCCGAAAGACAACAGTGTAAACATGAGTGAAAGAGTGGAGTCATGTTGGGGTACATACACCATAGTATGATCTAAATTTAAAGGAAAAAAAAAAGTTGTTTGCGCACTTCTGAATTGTGGCAACAAAACGAGTTCCTGCACTTCCCTAGGTTTTCACAGACTGCCTTTGGGAGGACAGTAACACACTGAAGTTGTGGCTAGTTGTGCTAGGATGGATGTAAACACTCCTGTCCATACTGTGTGCCTTGCAGACCATTGTTTGCAGCGACCATTTTGCCTAGAATGACTACTGACCGTCAAATGGAAGGAAAAATCCCCAAGCCAGAGACACAAAATTTAATCTGTTCTATGCAACAATGGCTGGACACATGGTTTAAAAGTAGCTTGAATGTAGCTGGTAACAATGGCAATTAGGCAATTTGATGATGGGGATGCATTGCTGTTCACACTAGAAAAGTCATGTGACCTCTGACGACATGCATCCTCGACCACCTCTGCAAGTGGTTATCAAACCTCAAAGCAAACGACTCCCTTCGTGTTTGTATTTAATACAGTCCATTTGTGAATGGAATCCCCCTAGACAGATGATACTATCAGGTGAGTCCAGCCATGCTACTAATTTCAGTTCCTTTTACAGCCTTTAAAAATTAAGTAAAACTACTCACTATGACCATGTGAAAACTAATGCACCAAAATTGCTATATGCAACATAATATACACTCTGAAGCAAGGGGCAGAGTGAGCTGGAAAGAGGTCATTTTAGTTTCTGTGAGTGGGATAAAGCAAGTAGTAAACATAAGCATGTCCCTATTTTAGATTTGTTCATGGAATTATCTGATGTTGCCTACTCACAATATACAGTCAGACCATAAATATTTGCAGACTGACTATTTTTTTTTAGCTGTCTGCCACAGATTATTGGCATTTTAATTATTAATTCAATAATTGAATTAGTAATTAAATAATTACTATGAGCTCAAAGTGCAGACTTTATATGTGGTCCCCCACTATAAAGGACCAAAAGTAATGACAATTGGCTGTTCAGCTGTTCCATGTTGAAGTATACGTTGCATCATTTCATTTACATGTAAGCAGATAAAAGGTCTTGAATTGATTTCATGTGTGGCATTTGCATTTGGAAGCCATTGCTGTTAACTCTCAATATGCGTACACTGTGACCCTGCTGTAACGCACTGTTTTACTATGAACTCTTGCATATAATGAAGTTGGTGTCCCCTGCCTTGAATGACAGTGAGTCAGCTGTGAACATGCATCTTCCGATGCTGCCTCTGGAGACATCCTCAGTGATGTTCCTGGAATCATTGGGTGTTTCAGGTCTTTCAACATCATACACCCTTTTCCAGGTGACCCAGCCAGGGCTGATCAGACCCCAGCTTGTGTCCAGGTGGCTGGCTACTGGCTCCATGGCTCTCCTCTTTTGAACCACAGCCATCTTGAGCCTCTCTCTGCTGCATTGGTAATACTGTGAATGGCTCTCCTTTTCCTCTCTCCTACAGTGCCCAGATTGCTAAAGGCTCCAACTAGAGAATGAGCTGCAAATTCTCTGCACCCTACTTCCACTGGGAAACACCTTGCTCTCCATCCAGCCTGCTGACAGGTGTTAACCAGCTCCGTGTACTTTGAGAGCTTCTTTTTGAAAGCTTCTTCCAAGCGATCTTCCCATGGAACGGTCAGCTCCAGCATCACAGCTTGCTTGGTTGACTCCGACACTAGGACAGTGTCTGGTCACATGGTGGTAGCTGCGATGTGGCTGGAGAACTTCAGCTGTTGTCCAATGTCAACCAACAGCTGCCAGTCCTGTGCCAAGGTAAGGATGCCTGCTGATGCTGTTCTTTTGGTAGGATTGGGCTTCTCTCCCATTCTGAAAAAAGTAATGGTCTTCTTGGAGGGTTTGTACCCCTTGGCCAAATCAAGTCCTGTGCTGATGGCTTCAGCAATGGACTTCAGGACCTGATCATGCCTCCATCGGTACCTTCCCTCTCCAAGTGCCTTTTTGCAGCAGTTTGAGGATGTGTTCTAGGGTTCCTCACTTGGAACACAGAGGGCATGCTGGTGACTCTGCAATGCCCCATGTGTGCAGGTTTGCTGGACTTGGGAGTACATTGTACACTGCCTGGATGAGAATTTTGATGTGGTGAGGCTCAGCTTTCCAGAGCTCAGCCCAGATCACTTTCTTCTCAACCGCATCCTCCCATCATGTCCATGCTCCCTGCTTCTTCATCCCCACTGTCCTGCAGGATTTTATCTACTCCACTACTGCCCTCACTTCCTCCTAGACTAGGTGATGTTCATTTGAGTGGTCAGGAAGGATCCTAGGCCAGCTCAGCCTTGAGCAACCACTCCTACCAACCTCCTGTGGCACAGCCTTACCTCTGCCTCCTGAACCACATCCTGTGCTCTCCACTTTCTGCCAGTCCTCACTTGGGTCCCTGTGTTCGCCACCTTCGGATCACGCAAGTCTCTATACTGCACCACTTCTCTGGCTTTTGCTACCTTGAATTCTTCTTCCAAGGATTTGAAGGGCAGTTGCAGTTTGTGTCCGTAGAGTGCAATGCTGCTCAGGCTCTTTGGCAGCCCCAGCCGTCTTCAGAGGTAGTTACTGACCTTCCTCTCTAAGGTCTCAACCGTTAAGTGGGACCGCATAAACAAGGAGAGGCCACAGGATTCTGGGAAGTATGCCATGCTGGTAGGTCCAGGCTTTAAACTTCCCAGTAAGGCCAGACTTGTCCACCGTTTTCAGCCAGCCATCCAACACAGTGCATCTTGGATCAAAAACCTTGCCCAAGCTCTTGACCGGCTTCTCTGGGATGGTTGGGATGACTGTGCCTGAGATGCTGAATCAGTATTTATTCTCCACCTTGCTTTTCCTAGGCACCATAGATCTTGATTTGGCTGGTTTAAAAGACATCCTGGCCCACCTCACCAGTTGTTCCAGCCCCTATAAAATCCACCGACAGCCTGGGTGGATTCTGTAGTGAATTAGGGCATTCGTGGATGACCTCACATAGTCTTTTTAAAAAAAAAACAAAAAGCTTCTGCGTGCAGCACCATTAGGACTAATTGCAGTACTTTTGCACCTGTTCCAGATTAGAGCACAATTGCAACGTGCAATTATAAGGACTTTCTGAACACGCAGACCTGGCAAAGTATACACGCTGGACCTAGTGCCTCACATAACTAAGCCTTGTATCTGTGTATTGCCTTTTTGGTTTTGAATTTTTGTGTATTTGGACTCTGCCTTTCATCTCTGCCGCCGCCATTCTGTTTGTGCCTCACGTGACCATTGTCCGTTTCATGACCCTACGTGAATTTGAACACCTTATATTTTTGAACTGTTTGCATGCCTGTTTGTAAATAAACACACTTCCTGCAATTACATCTGTCATTCGCCTAATTGCATGACTCACTGAGCCATGCGCTCCTCTTCTCACCAGAGACAAACAATAAGTAATCAAGTCTGCAGTCAAGTTAGCCATACTTGTTGGTGCAATAAAACAAAGGCTTAACTAGCCTAGCTTGGGTGTGGCTCACTAACAGTTATCAAGACCAGTGATCCAAGGATCGATAAAAGGACAAAATGACTGCTGATGTCACTAAACTTAATACCTAGTTAAAGTGCACCGGTGGCGTTTTTATACCCCCTGCCCAGACTGTGGCGTGACAAGTGATTGATTTGCAACACATAAATGAACTGAATGGTGAAGATTTAGAAAACATAGCGAGTCAGTGGGTGGACA
This sequence comes from Ariopsis seemanni, assembly GCA_026413345.1. Classification (NCBI taxonomy): domain Eukaryota; kingdom Metazoa; phylum Chordata; class Actinopteri; order Siluriformes; family Ariidae; genus Ariopsis; species Ariopsis seemanni. The sequence goes on from JAOANJ010000016.1 coordinate 19,303,374, forward strand.
CTGACAACACTACACTGGTAACATTGGGAACAGACAAATAAGTCCTTGCCTCTCCATTCATAACCCTTTAACTCAGCCAGTGAACTGCGATAGTGACTCGGAAGGAGAAATTTGAGATGAGAATGTGCCTAAAAGTTTGCATAGAAAGTGAGTGGTGTGACAAGAAAAGCTCACTGGCTCCATAGTCACCTTTTAAATTATGTCCTAATATTTGACTCCTTGGATTGTGTTTGTAAAACAAATCTGTACTGGGGGGGTATCAATAAACTCCTCCTTTTTTTTTTCTTTCTTTCTTTCTCCCCTCCCCCCTCTCAGTTAAAGGGGTCCCTGGCTACAAAATGTTTTTAGCAACCCTGATCTTCATAATGCAATCTTCCTATTCACATTCCACCTCCTGATAACTTTTAACAGCCAGTCTGGCATTCATTAGATGTTGGCAGTTATTCAAATGCATAAAAATAAAGTATTTCTGGCATTTAATTTTCAACCATCCATCCATGACAATTTTAACAAGGTTGTAATTGTTTTGTCATATGAACTGCATGTGGAAGAGATTTTGTCGTTATGGTGACTACATGACAGGAGCTGGTGTTACTATGGTAACTGTGCCTTGCAGGTGGTCAGTCCCCATGATGATGTCAATCACTCACAGAGGAACAGGCGTAGGGCTCAGTGCAGGTAATACGCACGCATGCATGCATGCATACATACATACAAACTGTCCTCTAATCAATATGACAGGAAATATTTCATTTTACTTGTCACACTAATGAACTATAATTCCATCAAGAAAATGCTTCCTGATTTTTACTTTGCCAGAATGTGTAAAATATGTTCTCTAGTTATGTTGAAAATGGATGTTATCGGTTGGCTTATTTCAAATACAGGAAGGACATATTCACTAAACATTTCTCTAATTAAAACTAACTGTTAAACCAGTCATTGATCGCACTGCCCAGTCATGCTCTGTCATTTGGCTAGGCTGAAAATGTATTTTATTGACTGGTATTATTTCAAATCTAGTGTCCTGTAAATATTTGTCTGGAGTTGTCTGTTAAACCAGTTAATGCTAAGAAGGTGACCTATAACTGCTTAGTGTGGTGTGATTTTTGTTCAGTGTTAACAGTATTATTGCTGTGTAAATAGTCTAAGTGGATTTGATATTTCCTATTTTGGTCAGGTATTTCTGCTTTTGCGGCTGCTGCGCTAGTGTTGCCAGGTAGTTTTCCTTACTACCTGGACCTAGTCCACTCGTTCTCCATGGGTCCAGCCCTCATCACCACAGCCAAATTCGCCCTGTCCTTCCCAGTGGCCTACCACACTTACAATGGCATTCGCCACCTGGTAAACACACACATGCAACATTTACAACTATCAAAGTCACCCTACCACAGCAGGTGCTTGTACACTGTACATATAAAACAGTTCTTTCTGACTTGGGTGCATGTGTGGCAGCAGTGATGCTGTAAAATGACAACTGTTCAGTCGGGTGAAGTATGTGGTGTGTGGGTTTTTTATTTTTTTTATTTTTTTAAATAAATCCTTTGCAGGTTGAACTGGCACCTTCCACATCAATTGTCACCCCGCTTCCATAGCCACTGGGTCATTATATTACTCACTCACTTTTAAGTTAGTGTTTTATCCTGGTGAAGTTTGCAGTGAATCTGGAGCCTATCTTGGGTAATACTTTGTGTGAGGCAAGAATACCCCCTGGAAGGGATGCCAGTCCATCGCAGAGCACCATGCACATACACACTCGCACCTAGTGGCCTAGGTGCAGGTGGCCTAGTGCCTCTGAATGGAGATAAGTTGCTTCCAGCACAGAGTGCACATGTTTGACATAAACGAGCAGTGGAGGGTTGTCCTTAAAGGAAAATGAGTAAACATGGAAACTGAGCCTTTTAATGTGTAGTGGATTGATTTCTTTAATATGACCGAAATAAAAAAAAAGCCAAACAGCTTTTTAAAAGATATGTTTTAGCATATCTTATACCATCTCCAGTTTAATGAGCCCTCATTAAACAGAAGATGGCATAAGATATGCCAAAACGCATCTTTTAAAAAGCTGTTTTTAAAAATTCTTTTAATTTTATTGCCATCACAAGCTTATGAAAGTATTATGACCTTAATGCACGTGTACTCTAACTCCGAAGTAAGAGTAGTAGGTACGTTCTCTGTGAACTTGTTCGCCAGCAAGTTAAATGATTAATGATGACCGTAGTAGCTGCTTTCATTTGGCAATTAGTGTTATGTGCTGCAGAACATTTATATTCTTTTCAAGGCATGCTTAAAAATAGTCTGAGGAACTGAATGAATGTGTCTTAATTTGCATTGCAAGTTAATAGGATTCAGTTATAAAGTTGGTGTGGTCAGTAAAACCTAATCTTTACACCAGTTTTCCAAACACCGTTGATCAGAACAGGAAAAAATAAACTGGACTATCAACATTCATTGCATTATGTGAGAGTCCCCTGTGTTTCTTGCTGGTTTTTGAAGTGTGTGCAAAAGGTTGCAAACGTATATTTTTTAAAAAGTGATTTTTGCATTTCATCAGTAAGTATACTGTATATTGCTAGAAGTTAAAGATTTGATAATGTAGTCAGTGAGCCTTGTTCCATTCATTTTAATGGCTTACGATTTTCTCATACTAAAATGCATGTACAGATTCAAATTTCATCAAACAAAACCTAAAAATAAAGTTTGCCCATCATAGCAAGTGCCCTAATGCTCCCCCCACACACACACGTTTAAATAAAAAATAAAACTTTTATAACAATTTATCCATTTTAAAAGTTATGATATTGCTAAAAACAGGTTTATATGGCTACAACCATTTGCACTGAAACTGTATATCTGCTTGTGATGTAACCGGATCACTAGTACACTGTTTCCTACAGTAACACGGAGCAATCAAATAAAAGCTTCTAATTAAAATAATAATCCCCGCGTGCCACTGCTGTGCATGCATGTGCGTGCGTGTGTGCTCACTATTTCAGATGGGTTAAATGCAGAGAAAGAACTTCACTGTGCTGTAAGGTATATGTGATAAGCTTCTAATTCTAAAAATTTAATCAGAAATTTTCTGGAAACAATGTGATTTTTATTAACAACAAAATATGCAAATAAATAGACTGACTGACTAAATCTCAATCGCTAGAGAACACATGCGTAGTATTAATACTGATGTCCACTGTAAAGTGTCCACTGTCATAGCAGTGCAGTTCTTGCCGTCTTAAAAAAAAAATCACTTTTCTCAGTGAATAAAAATGAACAAAATCATTTAAAGTGCTAGTCTTACAAAAATGACATCACCCTTGGAAATTATATCTTATAAAACTAGACATGTTAAATAGTTTACTGTCTAGATTGTATTTTAATACGACACCAGGAACATGTTCTATTTAGCTCGTAAAGTTCAGCTCTTTGAGTCTGCCATTACATGAATGCGTTACTGGTAAGTAAATGTTAATTCAAAGGAAGTGACCTCATATGTGCAACGCTTGAAAGTTCATGGCAATTCTGGCTTCATCTGCTTTGCAAAGTGTAGCAAGTTTTTAAATTATTTGTATTCCAAAACAAAATTAAAACCAAAACATGCTTCCTAAGAGGTGTGGTGTTCAAGTGTAGCCAGTTTAAAAAAAAAAACGGAAATTTGATCCATTGTAGCCCAAATTCGGCAGGACACTTACGGAATGAATGGGTTAGATTTGTACAGACAGGACGGTTTGGTGTCGGCTCCATACATTTTGAAAATTTGTGAGGCAAATTCACGTAGACAGATCTGAGCAATGTCTGGTACGTGGAGCAGTTCCTACAATCTGGAAACATAAGTTAGAAGCGCCATCCCAAAGAGCTCACCGCACAGTCAGTGTCAAGCTTGTGTTAGGCACTTGCTTTCACTTTCAGCGCTGTAGCCAGCAGAAGCGGGTGACTCGTAGCACCATATGCATTGTGTGCAGCGAGCACATAGCAGCCAGGAATTTGTTAGGGTTAACCTCCAAAACTACAGTTAAGGTCAAAATTATTAGCCCCTTTTGTGAAATCAGACATAACCCTTTGTTTATCCATGAAAATGACAATTTCCAAAAATTTGTATAGTTTGATTCCAAAAGAGAAAAGACAGAATGACCACTAAGTTTGATGATATTCATGCTCTGACTTGTAACAAGAAAACAGAAAAATGACATGGTCAAAATTATTAGCCCCCTGACAATCAATAGT
>JAOANJ010000016.1:19552701-19563468 GCA_026413345.1 Ariopsis seemanni
CTGAGAAAATGCCAAGATGTGCAAAGCTGTCATCTAAGCAAAAGGTGCCTACTTTGAAGAATCTAAAATATAAAACAAATACTGGTTTGATTCACACTTTTTTGTTTAGCAAATAATTCCATATATATTTCTTCATAATGTCGATGACTTTAGTATTAATCTACAATTTAGAAAATTTTAAAATAATGAAAAACCACTGAATTAGAGGCATTTCCAAACTTTTGACTGGTACTGTACATAGCCTTTAAATTAGGGGTGTAAAGATTATATGGATGTAAGGCATTTGAAAATGATTTTTTTTTAATTACACTATAGCATGTAAAAATACTACAGCATAATAGCATGTAAAAATATACTCCGGCGGATTTATTCTATGGGAGGTCATCAAGGGTTTTAAACAACAGTAATTTAAACATTTAACCCCTCACCCCATTAGCCAGTCACGTGACGGGTCAGAGTGCATGAAAATTCCTTTGACTTATTTAGTTAGCTGCTTTTAATTCAGGAGATCATCAGCAGAGTTGCATGCCACGATCTGAAGATTTTTGCCAAGTATTTTCGTTGTCTACATATTTACATGAATTAAAAAAACGAGCTTTAGATATTTCGGGTCTGTTTTGATCAAACCCTCGATCCACGTTGTGTGTATAAATACATTGATGTTTAATGGATCATGTGTATGAGAAAATGTTCTTGTTGAATGAAAGGAAATCGCTGCGCCAGAACTGTGAACAGAAACAGAGCTGCCTGAAGTTTTGCTTCAGCATCACATTATTATGGTAAAATGGGGTTTGTGCTGCCCGACACCCTCAGGCGCCTGGTTTTGAGAATCGGAATAAATTCCTGTGCACTTTAATTATCCGGTTTGCTACATTTTAAACCAAACTTGTTACAATTTGTATGCACATATAGAGTTTTAAAAAGTTAATCACCAGCAAATAAGTCGGGGTGAAACCAGTAGCTTGTTACCTTGTTATGTGCAGTCAGTGGTGAAGGATGGAGCTGGAGCTGTGGTGATGTCTGTTCTCCTGAGCATCTACAGCCGCGCTCTCTGCACCGTCCACACACCCCTTCCAGACAGGTAAAGCTAAACAATGATATGCCTTGAGGATATCATGCCTGACCATGGCTGGTTTCGATGCCTTCTCGTTTCCTCCCGGAGTTTGTCTCAGTTTTCCAAGTTTTCCCAGCTGAGCATGACACTGATCCAACCTTCCCTGCGCTGGCTCGCGTTGTGGCCCTGGAGCTCTGTCTGGACCACGTGAGGAGAACCACGTGACTAGAATCTTGACCATAAGGTTCGACTCGAAAACTCTTGCGGCAAGGCGGGCTGTGGTTATGCAATACAAGTGTCACCCTTTTAGAGAGCAGGGCCCCTTCAGGTTAAGGAGGTGGCATAGGACATAGCAGAGGCTCAGTTTTATGGTAACCTTTATCCTGGATCTTAACTGAGATCAAGTACTAAGCTTACACTTCCCAGATTTAAACATAAGTCTTGGTTTGTGGACACACACACACACACACACACACTGTGTAGAGATAGATAGATAGATAGTGTTTCAAAAAATGGTGGATTTGTTCTAACTATTTTTACTCAGCTTTTCAAGGGGTGCCAATAATTGTGGATGACACTGTATATCCACTCAGGGCTGGACTGGGACCAAAAAACTGGCTCTAGCATTTTGGCCACCACAGCAGGCCCACCATCAGAAACAGCCCACCTTTTTGCACTCTATTTCAATATGTACAATACCTTCTGCACCATTTTCCCAAATCACTAGAAAGCTGAGTAGTAAGTGGACAATACAAGTGTAGGATTATAGAATTAAAATTTAATTGGCCCAAGAGTGAAAATTTCTGTCTGGAAAGTAAAGATACAATAACAGTCTCTTTTGTTCTTGATGCACTCCAAAATTAATTTATTCTATGAAAAGGGAGGAGAAAGGGAGAGAAACAGAAAACAAAAACAAAAACAATAAATCACTGAATAGGATGAACTCAATATCTTCTAAAAATAAATAAATAAATAAAGAGTTACATAGATTGTATATTCACCAAGAGTATAATGAGTATTGGTGCTGTCTTTATAGGTACATAAATATAAATAAATAAATAATCTGTCACACCTAAAGACATGCCGGCCAGGGTGTATTCCCCCCTCATGCCCAAAGTTCCCAGGATAGGCTCCAGTTCCACTGTGACCCTGATGTGGAAAATGAAGTTACAGTAAAACTTATTGTAAATTTCACCCCAATCCCTATTTCTGCATTATTAAGAGCATTCTCCCCAATAGTTTGCCAATGATATCTAAAATTCTAGTAAAATAATCAAGGTGAAACCATTCTAGAGTTCTTTCACCTGAAAGAATTTATCCAGTGTTAAATTGTTCATTGTAAATACAGATGTGTAAACATAGATACTGAAGTAATTGATAATAAGCCTCTAAATATTTGGGTGACCACAGTTTCAGCACTTTCATTAACTCACTTTATTCCTGTAGCTTCAGAGGACAGACTGTTAACTGAATCAGTTGAGTAATTAACTACAAAAGGCATTCCTGCAAGTGGCAGTGGTAAAATTTCAGTTGTATATATATATACTTAGTGTTCTCTGTAAGGAAATAACGAATAGTTGCTGGGGTTATTTCCATTGTCTTTTTCATACAGCAAAATGTCTTTCAGCTACTGCAGCCATGTGGCTAACCCATGGCAGTGCAACCACTCACTGTCCACTATGATAGGCACCCCTGCACACTTATGCAGTTATCCAATCATTTAATCATGTGGCAGCAAAACAATGCATAAAAACATACAGATACACTTTAATGTTTACATCTAATATCAGAATGGGGGAAAAAGTATGATTTCTATGACTTTAACTATGGCATGATTTTGGTGTCAGGCTGGATTGAGTATTTCAGAAACTGCTGATCTCCTGGGAATTTCAGTCTATAGTGTTTACACAGAGTGGTGCAAAAGACAAAACAAAAAACCACCTAAATCAGCACCTTATTGACAAGAGAGGTCAGAGGAAAATGGCCAGGGGTGAGCTTCCCAAAAGCCTCTTAACGCTAAGAGCATCTTAACTAGGAGAGAAAGTGTTCATTGTGCTGCTTGCACTACCATTTAATGATAAGTTTTGTGTTACGATGCTTTTCGGAAACTTGGCACAGATCGATTTGAGCTGCCAGGAAGGATATAGTAACTCGTAATCATTCTTTTCACCTGATTTCATTACAAAATGCATTGCCATTGGAAAGATTTCACACAAGAAGTGGCACTTGGTGCAAGTGAAGGAACTTCCTAAAGTTCTCTGGGACAATATTATATACAGGGTGTTTAAAAATAATTTGATATTATTTGAAATGTAAATATCCCAGAAACTACATCATCTAGGCAAATGAAACTGAATAGGCTTAATGTTGAGCAATATAAGATTTATTCCTCAAAATCTGAATGAGAAACTCAATGGTATGTAGATTCCATGAATGATTTCACAAATTTTCAATATGCGCGCTGCCTGAGACACTCTAACACACAAAATGCCTTTTCTTTTCCAGTGAATGGCATTTCTATACCTAAAAAGATAAAAACATTAAACATAAAATTTTGACCTGTTTCCACACATGCTGTTAAAATTTAAGATCAGTTGAATGAGAATTGACAAAGTTATTAGAGTGGTTATTACAATGTGAGTATTTATTAATCACTTAAATGTATAGACACTTTTTCAGAGGTTCAGAATCTCAGACAAGACTCAAGAGTCTGGTTTTATGGGAGGTGGGGTTCCCCCCGCTCAAACATACCAGTAGTGTCAAAGCAGTCTTCTTTTTAGTGACACTGTGAACAGATGGTTTGAATGTGCTAGCTTTGCCAAACCAACTAAAAAGGATAGATATGTACACTTTTGCTATCTTAAAATGTGTGTTCTCATGGAATATTCTGGTTCTCTCTCTCTCTCTCTCTCTCTCTCTCTCTCTCCCACACACACACACAACAACAAGTATCATCACCAAACAGGCTATAAATGGCACTGTAATTTTACCTTTCATTGCCACTTTCCAGCATTTTCCATTTTTATCATGATTAAGTTAATGGTGAGTATTACATTGCAGTTTTGCTCTTGGCATAAAGGAGGTCGTTTGAGAGTGATTGATTGCAGTGGGAGGGAGGCCGGTGCAGAGGAGAGAGGGATTTAAAAAAAGATCAAGGTGGTAAGATGAAAATGACTGCAGGCTGAAAGGGGGTTTGAGTGTGCTATTTAAGATGGCAGGAAATGAGAGAGGGTACAGTAACTCTGGAGTAACAGGTGGTCCTCATCCTCATTCATTTTCAATAATTCTTTATCCTGGTCAGGATCACAGATCCGGAGCCTGCTTGGAAAATCTGAGTTTGAGGTGGGAATACATTCTTGATGGATGCCAGTCCACGGCGATGTACAGTAGTGGTTAACACTGTAACCTCACAGCAAGAATGTTCTGGGTTTGAACCCTGCAGCCAGCTGGGGCCTTTCTATGTGGAGTTTGCATGTTCTCCCTGTGCCTGCGTGGGTTTCCTCTGGTGTGTTCCAGTTTCTTCCCACAGTTCAGAGACATGTGCATTAGGTCAACTGGCTACCCTAAGTTGCCCATAAGTATGAATGTGAGTGTGAATGGTTGTTTATGTCTGTGTTAGCCCTGTGACAGATTGATGACTTGCCGCATGGTGTACCCTACCTCCTGAAATCAGCTGCGATTGGCTCCAGCTTCCTCTGCAACCTTGACAAATAAGCAGCATTGATACACTGCAAAAAATGACATCTTAGAAAGTTAGAATATCTTGAATAGAGTTGAAACGATCTCGCATTTTCCTATTAGAAGAATACAAGACACCAACTCTGAAATTACTAAACCTAGTTCTACATTGTAACCAACTTATCTTTATCTTTATTATTTCATCACAAGATAAAATATACATATCTTACATTACAAAATATAATATAACTACAATAAAACAATTAATACAATGTACTATATATCAAATAATAAAATTGAAAGAAAATTAATCTTATAGTGCAAGATCATATCTAAAAATTACACTGTTTATATAAGACTTCTTAAAATGATCAGTGTTAAATTTTGGGTGACAGCTGAAGATCTTTCTACAATTGTACTTTATTCTCTTTTTCTTTGGCATCAATTCCCTTAGAGGGTGTTGTCTTAAATACATTACTTTCTTAAAAATTCTCTTGTTCTGCCTTTCTAATAATTCATGCACATTAAAAGCTCTTGATGTATATTTATGTTTATAGCATCTGTCCAAGAAACATTGTACAATTGTTAATTCAGCATCAGACGCGCCATAAATAGGAAGGCCATAAGTGATATTGGGAAGGACAATACTCATGAAAAGGTGATTGTAGTATGAGAGCGGATGGGTGGAGCACAGAAGGACGGCAGGCCAGGACTAAGTTCCCAAAAATCTTTTATTTTAGCTTTTCAGCTTTGATATCTACTCTCTCACATACGTCCACACACACAGACACACATAAACTCCAGGTGTCTGGTTGGGGAGAGAGCTCCCTCTCTGCTCTCGCTCTCTCCTTTTATAGGGCGCGGTCACTAGGGGAGACACACAAACACACGTTAACAGGTCTCAGGTGTAGTGATTCTGCCACTTACCTTCCCTGACTCCGCCCTCCGGTTACAGGCCGATGCTTGACCATGCCCCCGCTGCCACAGTGATCAATCTCTAACTGATTATATCCTTCCTGACATAATGATCTTAAAATAAAAAGGCACTTGTTGGCCTTAACAAGCTTTTCATGAATATGAATATCAAATCTACTATTATCTTGAAACGTTACACCCAAGATGGAAAGCTCACTGGTCTGCGGTATACCTGATACCATTGGGAATTCCTCCGTACAACCTCTCTTCCGAAAAATCAATTCCTTACACTTAGTCAGGTTGCTAGACATACTATTATAATTAGACCACTCCTTAAACTGATCCACTAAGGCCTCAGAATTGTCTCTACCTTTCCACACAGGTGATACAAAATACTGGTATCATCTGCACATTTAAACAATACAGGCTTACTATCTATGCTTATCTCCAGATCATTGAGAAAAATTGTGAACAAATGCAGGCCACTAACGCTACCTTGTGTGGTCCCCTTAAGACGTTAGTCTTTCTATTTCCCCACAAAATCATTGTAAACAATTCTCTGCTGTCTACCTTCCAGTAAGCTTAAATACCAGTTAATAATATATGGATTGAGGCCGAGCTGCTTTAACTTTACCGACAACAAATCATGTTTAACTTATTCCAAGATATCTCGTCAAGTAAAATGATCTGTCCATGCAGCAAGATAATTAAACTAGTATTACATACTTTTCTCCTCAAATTCAGTTTTCAAATTTTTGCAGTGTAATGTGTGTGTGTGTGTGTGTGTGTGTGTGTGTGTGTGTGAGCAGATGTGGGTGCAAATGAAAATCACCTTTCTGTTAGTTGCCAGTTATTATGTGATTACAAAGCAATCACATGTTATTCTCTGATTTTTATTATTCCCTCAAATTCCTGACCATTCCTTCTCCCACGGTTTTTGAGATATTGACCCCAAACCAATTTTATCTTGTTCGTCTTGTGCCCAAGTAGTGTGCTTGTATAAAGCAAACTGATAGGTCTGCTAATTTTTTATTGCCATTTTAATCACTAAATTTCCTATAGAGAATGAATGTGGGAGAATTTTATGTCTCTAGCAGCAACTTAGGCAAACTCCTTTGGACATTTTCAGAACCATTCTTTTTTTTTTTTCCAAGATGGCTGTTGGCATGGGTAAAAGCTTCGGTCCGAATGTGGTTGGCATTGTGAGCTATGAATTCCCCTGTGAATTAATTAAAGCCTACTTTTAGGTGAATATTTTGTTTGTGATGATTCAAGCTGATAATTTACCTTGGAAAGGCAAAATAGCTTGATCGTTATCCTTGTGGCATCAAGCTTCTCGGCTAACAAGCTCTGCTCAGGCCACAGTGCTATTGTTTAAGTTAGCAAACAAAGCCAAATGTTCCAGAACATTTTCAAACAGCTATTTGTTCGCTTCTGTACACATATATAATAGAGGAATAAATGATGGACTACAGTAAGACCTACAAAAACTCGAAGTGCAAGACCGAGCCCAGGCAAGAGGATGCGAGGTACTTCTATGCATGCTTTTCAGAAGCTGGATATTTCTGTCGTAAATCCTTTTTTGATTGATCAAATATTCTAATAATTTGAGAGACCGGATTTCTGACTTTCATGAGCTATAAGCCATAATCATCAAAATTAAAACAAAAAAAGGCTTGAAATATTTCACTTTATGTGTAATGAATATAGAATATATGAAAGTTTACCCTTTTGAATTAAATAATTAAAAAAAACTAATTGTTTGACATGCACTTGTACATGCATCGTATCCTTGATTTCAAGAAGCATATCTGTCAGTGAAATTGCACTTTTATTAAGACTAGTTTGTACTTCTGTGTAGAATCTACACTTTAGGTACGGTCTATACATTGCAGTGATGCAGACTGCAACAACTATAATTGGCCTGCTTGGTTGCATCACATTTCCACTTATGGATTTCCAGCTGCTCCTTTTTCTCTGCCATTTTAAAATTGAGTTGAACGTGAGTGAGTAGACTGTATGTAGAGCCTACGCACAACTATAAGTCAGCTTTTAGTTGGTTATGCAATAGAACTCCTCTTGTGTTCTGCAAAATGAAGTGTGCTCTGTTTATCTTGCCGGGGGTATTGTGCTAGGTATTACAGTATGCACAAATGCACCTTTCACCCCACTGAACAGAAAACAAAAACAAACATTCAACACTTCTTTTCTTCTCTCACTCCATCTTTCATAAGTACTTTCCCCATTGCACTTAAAAGAAAATCTGGATGTGGCACCGCTTGTTTGTTTTGCCTTATTTGAGATGAATTATGAAGTGAGAGGAGAGGGCTGGAGGGAGAAAGTAGGGAGAGATGCTGAACCCCAGGCGAAGCACCACAGAGCCAGATTGAGAGGACTCAGGGTATTTTTGTCTTATCCCCCCTCTTAATAATACACCAACTCTGTCCAGGCTACATACAACACACCAAAGCTAACAAATGAAAGAAAAGGCCTGACTGCATATTTGGCTTGAGATGTTTTGCTGATATGAAGAGGATGGAGAGGCCTCATGCATGTTTGCGTTAGCGGCTCATGAGTCGGGCCTGGGCCGTGGCTGGAGTATACATTTCATTAGTCTTCCCTCCTCTGGGGAGCGCTTGAAAGGATGTGGTGGGCCGTGCTGAAGAGAGCAGTATTAGATTATGAGGTGAGAGATTTGAGAGCACTAGCACATAATTGGTAATTGGTCACCACTCCTTTTAATATCTGCACCTCTGGCACGTGACCAGCGGGAGAGTGCGGTCCACACTTTATCCAATTCCAGACCCTCCCCTGTCTCTCTTTTCTTCTGCCTTTCTCTCCCTTGCCCATCCTCTTTAATTTAGCCTTCTGCAGTCTAGTTGTTCATTGCCGAGGAAAATAGGAGTTAGACAGGTTCTTTGTGTGTGTGTGTGTGTGTGTGTGTGTTTATCCTTTAATATTGTTTGTACAATGTATTTCTAGGTGAAAGTATTTCATAATCTGTAAAAATGGTGACTTTTTATAATAACTGCATGTATGAGTCACAATAGAGTAGCTATGACATGTTTCACTCTATGTAGGTTTGCTTGGGGCAGTGCTATAAACGGATAACATATTCATAAGAAACTCTGAGCTGTCGATAGCTGGTTCAGGAAGGCTCTTGCAAACCTTTCTTATGGATTCACTTCCACATACCGGTAGTTTGTTTTACAGGAATTTTTTTTTTGTGTGTGTGTGTGTGCTTGCATGGTAATGATTTCAGCAGCAGTATTTAATAGCTTATACTTTACATTGGCACTATGTTGACTGCAAGTAATTGTTTTCTGCTGTTAATTGTCATCAGCTTTCATGGGCATTTCTTAGAAATTTGTTTGAGGCTGATGCTTGACACAGAAATTACAATAATCTGCAAGCACTTTTCTACCCACCTCTCACCCACACACCTCCATTCATTTCCACCAGCTTTAAAGGTGAGTGCACCAACCCTAATATTATCGGGATTGGCACGTTAGAGTGGGCTTTTGCTTTTGTGTCCCATAAATGATCCAATTGACTGGAGCCATTAGAGGGTCGGGCATGGCTGCCTGGTGTGGCCTTCAGCCATTCAGCTTATGTGCTGTGATTACTCTGCTCTGATGGTCTCTGTGTGGCCTTCGCACCTTTAGAGCACCTCTGTACATCCGGTAGCCATGAAAGCAGCTGTGATTTTGAACAGATATGCTGCTAGTGCTTCTGCAGTGCTTGTGCGTGCGTGTGTGTGTGTGTGTGTGTGTGTGTGTGTGTGTGTGTGTGTGTGTGTGTGTGTGAAATGGGCTGATTATAGCACTCCTGAGATTCGTCCCAGACAGGCTTTTCCCTTTACCTTTTTACTACTGACAGACATTCAAGCGAGCGTCATTTCTCCCACTAAAGAACTGTATTCACAGAATCTAAAAGCTGGAAAGAGTCCCAAAGGGAATTCCTGGTAATAATGTTGGTTTTTGGTCTGTACTTATTTGTGCATGTATCCTATTGTATTTTTTAATGTCATAATGTGGATTCTCTCTCTCTCTCTCTCTCTCTCTCTCTCTCTCTCTCTCTCTCAGTCTCTTGTTATTGAACCTGCAGTAGGTTGTAATTTCAGGCACATGTGATTTAGCTCTGATTTCAAAAACGATTATTTTTGCTGATGGAAACATGCTCTGTGATTGCTGCCTGCACTACTCAGGGAGTTGTTGCCATGAACAGTCTAGAGCCAATGGTCCACCCCTGCTGCTCTCATAGACCACCCAGGCTATGGCATTTAGCAGAGTATGCACATATGATGCATTTACTTATTTAACTACATCTACAAATGCACTGGAACAGTCACTCAATCTTAAGCATCAATATTGCTTAATTCACTTGTCTTTTAGCTTGGAATTGTGCCATACACTCTATACAATCACTGACCACATTAATATGAACACCTGTATACCTCCTCATTCATGTAATTATCCAATCAGCCAATCATGTGGAAGCAGTGCAGTGTATAAAAACTAAAAACATGCAGGTACAGGTCAAGCGCTTCAGTTAATGTTCATACCAAACATCAGAAAGGGGAACAAAGTGATTTTAGTGACTTGGCATGGTTGTTGGTGCCAGACATGCTGGTTTGAGGATTACAGAAACTGCTTCCTAGGATCTCCTGGGATTTTTTTGCACACAACAGTCTCTTGAGTTCACACAATGGTGCAAGAAAAAAAAATAAATCCAGTGAGCAACAGTTCTGCAGGCCAAAATGCCTTATTGATGGGAGAGAATAGAAAATGGCCAGACTGGTTCAAGCTCACAAGAGATCTATGGTAACATAAATAACCGCTCTTTATAAACATGGTGAGCAGAAAATGATCTCAGAATGGATAAAATGTTGAATTTTGAGGGAGATGAGCTACAACAGCAGAAGATGACATTGGATTCCACTTCTGTCAACCAAGATCAGGAGTCTGAGGCTACAGTGGGCACAGGCACACTTAAATTAGAAGATAGGGATAATATTACCAAGTCTTTTTACACTCTGTCTTATCCGGGGGGGGGGGGGGGGGGGGGGGGGGGGGGGGGGGGGGGGGGGGGGGGGGGGGGGGGGGGGGGGGGGGGGGGGG
>JAOANJ010000016.1:19573686-19584272 GCA_026413345.1 Ariopsis seemanni
GGCCTCTCTCATCTTTTTAAGTGGGAGAACTTGCACAATTGGTGGCTGACTAAATACTTTTTTGCCCCACTGTATATTCATTGCACTGAGGGGACCAAATGTTAAAGGTCCTTTATTGGAAGTATTGGCATTTCAAGGACTTCAAAACACAGAACACCTCTGCCTCAGTAAAATGTTTAAATATGCTGGAGTAAGCAAAGACTCTGCTTAAATCTAAAGTCATCATATTGGAAAAAGCCTGTTGAGGTAACTTTAGCTAACTTTCTAAAAATTAACTGGTTATGTTTAACCAAATTAATGTGTTTGCTAATGCCAGGTTAGGCTAGCATTATTTCCAATAATTTTTCCTAATTGGTTAGGCAGCAAGGCAATTTCTAGCTAATTCTAAACATTAGTTATTTACATGATACTGAACTTCTGATTAATTCATTATCAAACTATGTAGCATTAATCATGCTTGTGGCAAGCAAACTTACAGAGACTGTTTTCAGGTACCATATACCACTTTTCAAGAAATAAAAGTTAACATTATTTAATTTCATCAGTGAAAAACATTTCATTTTTTACTTTTTAATACTTTAATACATAGTCAAAGTCACTCCTGTGCCAGGACCTGATCTTCCCAGGCAGTCTCCTGTCCCAGTACTAACCAGGTACTTAACACATCAGGTGGTGCCGATCTCCAGTTCCATAGCCCTCAGTCTCTTACCTATTACATAGCTGGGGTTACGGGGGGCAGTCCTCTGATAACTGTAAGAGTTTGACTCCCTACTCTTTATTGTGGCGTGCCTTGCCAGATGGCAGTCGTCGTCACTGCCAAACCCAATCCAGAGTTTGAGGCGAACCATGTTTGAGTGATGTGGTGCAACTTCTCTCAATTTCTAGCAGCGCTCCAGAGCACACTTGCACTTTTGAAGTTAGGTTAGAAGTTCTGCAAGTAAAGTCTTCTTCGACAACCTCGGGCCATCAGTTCTTCCTCCGAGGTACGATTCTTCTATTCATCCTTTCCTTATGTAATGTCCAATAAAGTTAAGTTGGCATTGTTCAACTGTTGTCAAGAGTTGTCTGTTTTTGCCTATGTGTTGGAGAACTTGTTCATTTGTAATTCTATCCATGTATGAGATCTTGAGCATACGCTGATAAAACCACATCTTCACAGCTGCATTATTCCACTGTGTTTCTGCTGTGAAAGTCCACAACTCACATCCATATAACAACACAGACCACACAAAGGTTTTGAGAAGGCATATTTTTAGCACAGTTGATAGTTTTCTATCTGTAAACATCCATCCATCCATTATCCATAACCGCTTATCCTGTGCAGCCTATCCCAGCTGACTATGGGCAAGAGGCGGGGTACACCCTGGACAAGTCGCCAGGTCATCACAGAGCTGACACATAGAGACAAACAACCATTCACACTCACACCTACAGTCAATTTAGAGCCACCGATTAGCCTAACCTGCATATCTTTGGACTGTGGGGGAAACCAAAGCACCCGGAGGAAACCCACACACACACAGGGAGAGCATCACATAGAACTCCACACAGAAAGGCCCCCGCCAGCCACTGGGCTCAAACCCAGAACCTTCTTGCTGTGAGGTGACCGTGCTAACCACTACACCACCGTGCCACCCTATCTGTGAACAAGTTCTTCATTTTGTTGAAAGCATCCTTAGCAAACTCAATTCTCCTGGATATTTTATTTTTGCAATGGCCATCTGAAGTTACTAACGTGCCCAAGTAGTTCAAGGATGAAATTTGCTCAATGTCCTGATCCCCCTGCTTGAGGTTACAAGTAGGTTCGAACTCTGGCGTAGATTTTGATACACTCATACATTTGGTCTTCTTGGCCTTGACTTTGAGACCAAGTCTTTCACTTGCAGCTACTACAGTATTGAAGAGTTGTTGGAGACCTTCAGCAGAGTTATGGATTAGGACAGTGTCGTCTGCAGAGCAAATATTGTTAAATAATTTGCCATTGGCTTTAATCCCTTTGGGCACTGCCTCCAGTACTCTCAGGATCATTTCTTTGTACAAGTTAAACAAGTCTGGCGACATGACACAGCCTTGTCTAACCCCTTGTTTGATTTCTACACAAGCCGTTGTTCCTCTGCTAGCCAAAGTACTGTTTTCTGATTTTTGTAAAGATTTTTAATAATTCTGAAATCTTTGTCATCAATCTGGATCTTCTTCAGCATTCTGAGGAGTTCCTTGTGACAAACTTTATTGAATCCCTTCTCGATGTCATGAAATCAAAAGTTGATGAAGGCAAGAAAAACTGCTTGTTGGTATTGGATGACACATTCATTAATCGTTCACAAATTGAAAATCGCATTTCTTGTGCATCAATCCTTCATGAAACCATATTGACAATCAAATCTATCCAGAGATTCCTTTCACTGAATTTTCTGAAGTACTATTTTTAGGAGAATTTTCAGCATGTGACTTACCAGGCTAATGGTGCAGTGGCTGGAGCACTCGTGTTCCAGGTGATTTCGGCAAAGCAACGAAAATCGATTTCAGCATGTCTTCTAGAATTTCTCCAGTTTCATAGATCTTGTTGATCAATGGCCACAGGAGGTCGACACCCACACAGTTGGTCATCTTCCAATGCACCGAGAATTTTGACCGGGATTTTGTCTGGTCCTGGAGATTTGCCTGTTTTCATTTTGCTCAAGGCCCATCTGACTTCTTATTTGAGAATACTGGGGCCTGTTTCAACAGTTTCTAGCATGACATCTTCCTCCTCCTTGTCATAAAAGAGAGATCTTATATACTCTTCCTGTCTCACCCAGATGTATTTCTGGTTTTGTAGCACCCTTCCATCATCGGACTTGATGCATCTGGAAGCTGCAGCTGATCTTTTGCCACTTATTTCTCTAATCTCTTGGAACATCTCTTTGGGGTTAATTTCCAGTCTCTCAACTTCTTCGCACTTTCTTTCACTCCAACTTTCTTTTGCTTGTTCGCATTTCTTTTTTAGTTCTTTATTGACTAGATTGTATTGACTAGAGCTTGAGTGTTTGACTAGCCTTTGTTTTCTCATCAGTTCTTTTATTTCTTCTCTTAACCAGTGTGAAGACTGAGATCTCCATGACTCCTCCTTTGGTATTTGTTTTTCAGCAGCTGGCTTGATGGTTCTGATTATACTTAGAAACTGGCTTTTAACATCACTTCCTGTAACCTTCAGCATGTTTTTTTATCACTTCCTCTTTGAACTTCATTTTTGTTTCCCTTGATTTTTGGGAGTTTAGGTTTAAAGCTTTTTTGATTTTCCGTGTTTCTGAATCGAATTGAGAGACAGTTGAAACTGTATTATGACTGGGTTGTGGTTTGAATCAACATCAGCACCTGGGACTGCCCATGAGTGTTTCACAGAATTTCGAAACCATTGGTTGACATCACAGTCAATTTGATTTCGAGCTCGATCACCTGGACTGATCCATGTACTGTATACTTCCTCCTCGGATGAGTTGGAAACCATGTGTTCATGATCATCAGGTGATTGTCTCTGCACCAGTCTATAAGTTTATCCCCTCTTTTGTTTCTTTACCCCAGGCCATGCGGTCTGACAATCTTCCCTTCTTTTTCAGACCCGACTTTGGCATTCTGGTCTCCTATAACCAATGTGATCTCTTGTGACTTGCAACTTGAGAAAACTTTGTCCAGGGAACTGTAGAAATCGTCAATGTCATGGTTTTCTGCTGCTGCTGGTGCATAGGTGACAATAACATTGACAATGAAAGGGCTGGCTTTCAATTTCACTTTGAGTAGTTTATCAGATCTTGGCCAAAAAGATATGACTGATAGTGAAGTCTTTGTTGAGAATCAGTGCTACCCCATATTGATGTTGGGTGCCTCCAGAATACAAGATGTGTTTCTGTTTTTTTTTTGTGAACTCGCTTGCACCAGGCCATTTGACTTCAGAAAGGCCTAGGCACTGTACATCCACCCTGTCCATTTCTAAAAAGACATTGTTGAATTTTCCTGCTTGATATAATTTCTGAACTTTCCACACTCCAATCTTGAAAATCTTTTCTCTAAATCTCTTTGTTGTTGCTGTTGCCATCATTGTAGGATGATGATCCCGTGTCCCGATCGCAGATGTTCAGTCACACCACCAGAAGCAGCACCCAATGAAGAGACAGTCTGGATCCTGTTTTTTTTACATCTTTATCTGCTCTTTTTTGTTGTTGCACTCTCATGGTTGACTCGGCCAGAATTGCATCAGTAGGGTGGCCAGTTCCTTTCTGTGCCCTCCCTTTAGTTGCCTCTTATGACATGTGGGAGGAAGGCATAGGGCTCTTCTTTTTATGTTCTGGTACCCACACAGGACAGACAGCAGTAGGTACCATTTTGATAATGGTCTTTGGTATGACCTGACCACAAGTAGAGCTCCCAGTCGAGAGGCGGACACGCTAACCACTAGGCCAACTCGCAGTATTAATACATAGTAGCAATGTTTTATTTTCACTTGAGTCCATTTTTGGTTGGATAAGTCAAGTCAGTTTATTTGTATAGTGCTTTTAACAACAGACATTGTCACAAAGCAGTTTTACAGAAAAATAAAAACTTTAAACATATGAACTAATTTTATCACTAATAAATTTATCCCTTTTAATTTAATCCAGGAAGCTCTAATACTAGGATTACCCCATTAGACTACAGTCTTTATGTGGACATTGCAGAAACTTTGACACAGGACTCACTGTGTTCATATGTCCACTTTTAATTAAGTAAGATTAACTATATAACTTACTTCATCTATATTAGATTACCGGTACATTAATGGCATTTAGCAGACACTCTTATCCAGAGCACTGTACAACATACCCAGTGCAGCCTGGGGAGCAGTTGGTGTTCAGCCATTCCTGCTAGTCAAGGGAATCGAACTGGCAACTTTTTGGTCCTAAAGCTGCTTTTTTAACCATTAGGCCATGGCTTCACTCAAGTATGATTTCTCAGTGCTTTTTCCATCCCTGACATTTTCCAGCATTTGACCTCACCATTCAGGATCTTGACAAACCTAGACTTCTTAATTAACCAATTTGCTTGTTTTCAACATCAGCATATGCTGATCAATCAAGCCTGTTCCGTGTCAGTGGGCCTACCCAAACCTCAGGTCAGAAAAACTTTCCCAGCACAACAGGGTTGAACTTAACTGTCAAAATAGTACACTCTCCCTAATGAAAATGCACATTTTTCACAGTTATTTTCCAATGTTTAAATGTCAACAGTCTTCAATAAAGATAGATAAGGAAATATATAAACAGATGCACACACACCCATTGCCAGATGTTCATGTATAGGAGTCCAAATCTCTCACACCCCTGCTATACAGAGTCTATAACTGTGATGCTGTTTGAACAGTAGTCCTCTGCACACAGAGTGAGCCCTGTGTCAGGTCAGTAGTAGTGTTTCAGAGTCTTTGCAATGCCAGCATAAAGCCTGTGCTTTAAAGGGGTAATCCCAGTATTGGAGCTTCCTGGATTAACCTTAGACTCAAATATTCTGGCTACAATTCTAAGAGTTTCTAACATTAATCAGGTTTGGTGTTTTAATATCACTTGAGTGACTAGGATTAGAAAATCATAAATAATACCTCTGTTTAATTTATGCCTAACTTGTGGATAATAATTTCATAGGAAAAAAAGCTTTACTGGTTTGGAATATTGCCTGAAAGTCTAGTTGAAAGCCTATGTTTGAAAGAAAAAAAATTGGTGGCTCATAGCCAGAGGAAACTGCATTTCTACATCACATCTAACATCAATATTGTTAATAAGTCTACAAAGCTTACAAAGCATTGTAGCTGTTTTGCTAATCATATGACTAAAATGTTTTATTTTACATGTTAGCTAATAGTATACTGAAATATATTATTGGCTGTACAGCTATAATATTGAGGATTTTTCATGCTGTTTCACTGCTACATGGAAGAATAACAGGATAACATGTAATTTTTAACAAAAAATCCACAAAGTAATTCATAAAAATGTGAGAACAACAACAAATATGTATGGCATTCCCAGGTTTGTGGGTTATATCACTAAAAAGGTCTGGCCATCACTGATGTTAGTCTGGTCTTAAGCACTGCCAGTGGACCAGTGTTAATAGACCTGAGAGTCTGGGCAGTGGTGAAACCATGTTTTGCTTTGTAAGTGAGAAGTAGGAGTTTCTATTTTACTCTTTTTGAAACGCATTGCCAGTATAGTGTTTGAGTACAAGTGTGATGTGTGCTGAACATTTCATAGGAGTGAAGAATCCGTTCTCTCTGAACATTTTGGAGTTTATTTAGCTTTGACCAGAAATACCAGTGAAGTATTTATAGTAATTAGAATAAAAGTAATAGAAATTGTAGGTACAGCGCATCTCTGCAACTACGTCTCCCATAATTCCCTCACTTCCTGTCCCAGACAATATCCGCCTCATCTCGTCTTTCACTGCGCCACGATTGGGTAGTGTACTGCTGTAAATCGTGATACAAGCTCACCTATAAATTGGGCAATCTGAGCGAATTTCGCTCTCTTTGACTCTCTCTGCCTGACCTCCCAACACAAGTCTCCTGCGTCCCGCCGTGCGAACGCCTTGCCAAGGCCGCAGACGTGCATGGCTGCTGGTGCCATGCAACTCTGTCCTCCAAACCAGATGTGCCTCGCTCTCTGTCTCTGACCAGCATGCTGTCTGTGATCAATGCGCTCTGACCGATGGTCTGTCAGTATTAAAAAGAGACACTATGGCTTGCAGGTGGAAGCGAAGAAACAAAGGATATCAGTGGTCCATACAACAACACGTGTTGTTGTATGGACCACTGGCTATGGTTAAAAGTACTTCAGTCATGTTGTTTCACTTTTGTGGTGTTTGAAAGTGGCTACCATTATTACTACACCGTAATAATGCAAATTAAGAAGATTAGAGGCGAGTGGTTCCCTCCACGTCTTCAGCCAATGAGCATTCAACCAAGGACCTTCTGGATCATGAGATCCTGCCTGGGAAGGACTTTTGCAACATAGTAGAGCTGCATTAAAACTAAATTGAAGCTGTGCTCCACTCTTTTCAGGAGAGTTCACTGAAACAGAAGGTCACTGACAAATTCCTTCATGCTGCCATGCGAGAGTGGTCCTACGTAAGGCTGGCATTTGGGCAACATTAGTCTTAGCTTGATTAGTTCATGTGAAAAATGCTATTTAAACCTAAGGTTGTTTCAAGTATGCGCACAATAATCACATAGCTTTGTTTTGATCATATGTTATTGTATTTCTCAGTTTTACTCTGGTAGATAGATAGGGCATGCACAATCTCTTTCTGTCTCTTTCTCTAACACTTTTCTAACCCACGCCATTATACGTACACACCTCAGCATTCTACAGACTTCAGCAAACTGAAGGCAGGTTAGCTCAGCTGGTTACAGCATGGTACTTATGATGCCAAGATCATGGGTTTGAGCCTGGTATAGGTCAGTGATTATTTATGCACCTTTGTTAAAATCCTTTGTTTAATCAGTGACACAGAGCGCCTACGGTCCCCTCCCCAACCTTTTTTGTGCACTTTCACTTACCTGCAAACACACACACACAATATAACTAATCACCATTTTATTCCTTGATTGTTAAACTGTTGCCAGTATTATTGAATGTACCTGATCAGTATTATCCTCACTTGATTTTGTCATTTTAATAAATTAAATATTTATAAGAAACTATCGTCTGTTTTGCTGCAGTATTACTTGAAGCCATCCTTTGCTATCAAAGAATTCACATTGCCTTCACTGATCTAGTGTATCACTAGAGTAGTTCATTAATTAATTTAATAATTAATAGAAATATTGATTAGTAAAATTAATGAACTGATATTTTATGAGAGTGATTATATGAGACTAATTTAATAATGTAATTGTACCCACATAATTTTGGTGCCTCATGTGAGGACTGGTATTGCACCTACATAATTTTGGTGCCTCATGTGAGGAGTGCAATTGCACCTAAAAATTACAGTAATCCAAGTATGAAGTTGGGCGACACAGTGATGCAGTGGTTAGCGCTGTCGCCTCACAGCAAGAAGGTACGAACCTCACGGCTGACAGGGGCCTTTCTGTGTAGAGTTTGCATGTTCTCCCCATGTCTGTGTGGGTTTCCTCCGGGTGCTCTGGTTTTCCCCACCATCCAAAGACATACGGTTAGGTTAACTGGCTACTCTAAATTGCCCATAGGTGTGAATGTGTGTGAATGGTTGAGAAGAGAAAATAATAATCCAGAAGAAAACAATGGGAAACCAGTACTGTAATGATCCCTCGAAACTTTGATGGTTTGAGCTGTCAGAGTGGCCACATCACTGTAGTGATAGGGAGAAGTGCCAGGTTATGAAAGCATGAATCAGAGTTTCAGCAAGTAGTAAGGGTCAAAGTTGCAGCAATGTTGCAGAGCTGATGAAAAACTATTTTGGTGAGTGAACCTCTTTTGGGTGCAAATATGTAGGTTTAATTTAGCTTCTGAACGTTGCTATAGCGTTTCAATATTTTTCAGTGCTTTAGAGATATTAAGTTATATATTTTTCCAAATAGGCAATATGTTTTTGTCACAGTTTGCCAACAGTATGGCAGGTCATTTTCACTGTAGTTTAGAGTCATGCTATAATGTGGCATATTGGAATACTGAGGTCAAGAATCCCTTTTCCAGTTGATGTGTACCGGTAATGGTTGGTTGGTTGTTAGGATTGTTGCTTGTTTGCACTTCATTTAACAGGAAGTGAAAGAGAGAAAAAAAAAAAACAAGTAGTAAGCAAGCTATATGGGTTATCTATTTAAGTTACACTACATGGCCAAGTCCTTGTGGACGCCTGATCATTCCATCCATATGTACTTTTTGAACATCCCAATACAGATTGTCATCCTTTGCTGTTATAACAACCTCCACTTTTCTGGGAAGGCTTATAATTATGTTTAAAAGATTGTGTTTAAACGACAATGATCTCAAGTACCACTGCATTACTAAAATATCCGAAACAAAAACTAACAGAAACACTGTCGGAAATAAAGTATCCAACAGACTTAAACATTTTTGTAGTGGAGTGCTCACTATTTGTCATGTTTTTAACATGGTTAAAGATAATCATAATTGTTAATCTTTTGACACATTTACATACTTTCCACACTATCTTGGGAACATATAATACAGTGCCTTCCAAAAGTATTCATCCCCTTTAGTGTTTGTCCTGTTTTGAAGCATTATTGTTTGGGTCACAATTTTTAAAAAATGTGCACCTTTAAAGTGGTAGGCATGTTGTGTAAATCAAATGGTGCTAACCCTCCAAAAATCCATTTTAATTCCAGCTTGTAATGTGACAAAACAGGACAAACACCAAGGCCGATGAATACTTTTGCAAGGCACTGTATATGCCCAAATGTATGTTGACACCTGACCATAATACCCATATCTGCTTATGGAACATCCAATTCCAAAGTTGGGCTCCTCTTTGTTGCTGTAACAGCCTCTACTCTTCTGAGATGGCTTTACACAAGATTTTGGATAAGGAGATTTGCCCATTCAGCCATAAGAGTATTAGTGAGGTCTGGCACTGAGGTTGAGTGAGGAGGCCTGGAGCGCAGTTGAGATCTGAGTTCATCCAGAGGTGTTCAGTATGCTGAGGTCGGGGCTCTGTACAGATCATGTGAGTTCTTTCACACCAACCTTGGCAAAATAGGACTTCATAGAGCTTGCTTTATGCACAGAGGCATTATTATGTTGAAATGGATTTGGGTCCCTTAATTCCAGTGAAGGGAAATTGTAATGCTGCAGCATACAAAGACATGCTATACCATTGTCTGCTTCCATCTTTGTGGCAACAGTTTGTGCAAGGGCGGCATATGGATGTGATGGTCAGGTATCCACAAACATTTGGCTGTTTTGTGTACATAACTTTGCCTAACCTTACCTCTGATTTAAACCTGTTACACTTACTTTCTCGAAAATAATTGAAGGTATGTTTTTCATATCAAAACATACATAAAAACAACCCTGAAAAACTTTGTTTTGCAATAGAGTTAATAAAATATTCTTTACAGTGTATAAAAACATCGCATGTGCCTTGAGCAGTTCTTTTTAGTCACAAAAAAAAAAATGTGGACTCTAGCTAAATATCTGCTTTTGCTCGTTTTCTTTATGGCTCATTAATCTGAGATGCTATATTTTCCATGATGATGTGTAAAGATTCACTTACTCTGAATAACAGTCCCAGGCTAGTTACTTGTCTTTGAAAACAGAGGTTTTATCAAAAACCTTTATTTTCAAGGTCTACAGAGCTGCTTATGCTTATACATGTACCGGTATAAGCATAAATATATACATACATTATATACATACATTTTTTATATACACACACACACACACACACACTAGTGCATCTCAAAAAATTAGAATACCATGAAAAAGTTCCTTTTTTCATAATTTAATTAAAAAGGTAAACTTTCATATATTCTATATTTATTACATGTAAAGTGAAATATATTTAAAGCCTTTTTTGTTTTAATTTTGATGATTATGGCTTATAACTCATGAAAATCAGAAATCCAGTATCTCAAATTATTAGAA
>JAOANJ010000016.1:19607318-19623002 GCA_026413345.1 Ariopsis seemanni
AATGACCAAGTATAATATTTTTGTCTCATTTGTTTAACTGTGTTCTCTTTATCTACTTTTAGGACTTGTGTGAAAATCTGATGATGTTTTAGGTCATGTTTATGCAGAAGTATAGAAAATTCTAAAGGGTTCACAAACTTTCAAGCACCACTGTAAATACAGTGCCAAGTGTTACACAATGCAAATGGTGTGAAAAAAGCTTTCACATTCCATAAAGGCATTTAGCTAGTTCATCTAGCTAAAGCCATAATGTGATTAGCAAACGGTATGTGCAGACGAGGCATTTACAAAAAGTAACTGACAAATATTCTGCAAATATAACACATTTCTAAAAAGTGAAATCTTACACACAGTAATATACAAATACAGGACAATCATGTGGTGTAGTTTTAAATACAAAAAGTTGACTCAATACATGTGACCATTTTTCTTCAGCTTAACCAACAACATGCCTTCCAAGGCCACACAGGAGCCTTTACATTGCATGACTTCCCAGAACGCTGTTCATGAAAATTCATTAGTGAAATGAAAGGTTAATATTTTACATATTTTCTTTGACACATCCACTTAAATTAAATACAGTATGTGCAGAAATAGTGCTCATAATGAAATAGCAGTCATAAGCTTCAAAAGAATGATATATTTACAAGCTGTATTGATTATAAAAATAATATGTTATATTAGTTTCATAAACTATTAACTTTTTTATTGGTGAAATGTGTTTTTTGTGGTGTAGTTGGTTTAAATTTGCCATTTCCTCTCATTCATTGAAACAACATACCTTTTAGTTTATTAACAAGATATCTATTGATTTGACTCATGTAGGATCTTAACTGAAGTGTAACAAACATTTGTGTTACTTGAGCAAAGTTGCTTCAACAAATTATTTTTGTTGTTTTAAATTCTGCATCAATTTTTTTTACAGTGCTGTTTCTGTTAGTGTGTTTTTTAAATTAAAATTTAAGAAAGAAAAAAAAGACAGGCGGGTGAGGTAATGACTGTTTATAGCTGCTATAACATAAATGAAAACATAGACTTGCAGTAACTACAAATTGTCAGATTGCAGGCACTTATGGATGTGTGTGCAGAAAGAGATTGAGAAGCAGACTGCAAACAAAGCCAAATCATGTGCTGAGAGATGTAGTCAGTAACCAGGCGAGGGGCGATTGAGCATACAAACAACACAAAGTAGGTGAGGCAAAAGACGAGACAGAAATACTAGCAGGGGTCAGAATAACAAGATAGCAGGCAGGCAATGAAAAGGCTCATAGTACTAGTTGGAACACAGAACGATACTTCGCAATGAAGGTGTGGAATGGATGTGGTTATATGGGGAGACTAATGATGTGTGTGATGATTGTCAGTTGAGTTCAGTAGGCCGGTGACAGAGAGCACTGTGTGTTCTGGGATGCATAGTTCTGGGACTCCATGTTTGTAGTTTGGCTAGTGACCGCGTTTTCAGTGGGGATACTGACAGAACCTCCTTGAGGAGCTCCCTCTGGGAGCTCTGTTCTTTCTGGGCTGACCTCTCCCTCTAGGTGCATGCTTATCTGGATGCTGAGTGTGGAATTCTTGTTTGAGCAGAGGGTCAAGGATGTCCTTGGCTTCTACCCAGCTCTGTTCCTCCAGACCATAACCCTCCCAGTCTATCAGGTACTCAATACACCCACTTCTGCATCTAGAGTCCAGTATCTTGTTTACCTGGTACATGGGTTCTCCTTCCAGTTCCAGAGCTGGGTGTTCCTGTGTTGGTAAGTTGGACAACAAAGGACCTGGGATGGCAAATATCAGGCATGAGACATGGAATGTGGGGGATAATCGGCTTTGTGGGGGGAGTTCCAGTCTATGTGAGACTTCGTTGATGCATTTGACGACTTTGAACGGTCTGATGTAGCATGGTTGAAGCTTCTTAAATGTGTTAGGTTCATGTAGATGTTTTGTGGAGACCCAGACCCTGTCGCCTGGGGAAAAATCCGGGTTCAGGCCCCTGTGCTTTTCCGCACACCTTGTACTTGGCGTTGACAGATTCTAAGCATTGCTGCACCTCCTCCCATACTTTTTGGCTACACTTGAACCAGTCCTCTACTGATTGTACCTGGTCTGGGGAGTCATCCCAGGGAAACAGGGGTGGTTGGTAGCCAGGTATGCACTGAAAAGGTGTTAGCTGTGTTACTGAATGTTTCAGGAAGTTTTGTGCATACTTGGCCCAGGGGAGGAACTGCACTCAGTCCCCCTGGTTAGACATACAGAAGATTCTCAGGAAGCAGCCTACATTCTCTGATTGGCTCTTTCAACTTGACCATTAGACTGCGGGTGATAACCACATGTGAGGCTGACTGATACTCCCAGGCGTTCCATGAAACATGATATAAACTGTGCACCCCGGTCACTGGTGATGTCTTCTGGGATTCCAAAGTACCCGAAGATATGGTGAAACATGAGTTCTGCCATTTGAGATGCTGTGGGGAGGCCCGGTAGAGGAATAAGCTTAAGTGACTTGGAGAACCTGTCAATGATTACCAGGATGGTGGTGTTACCTTGAGATGGTGGAAGATCTGTGATGAAGTCCACAGCAAGGTGTGACCAGGGTTGTTGTGGGGTGGGAAGAGGGCACAGTTTTCCTGCTGGTGGTGTCCTGGGAACCTTGGCCTGTGCACACTCCGAGCATGATGTGATGAACTGAGTGATTTCTGTCAGCATGTTCTCCCACCAGTACTTGTTTTTCAGCATCTGGTAGGTTCTTTGACTACCTGGATGTCCAGTCGCTGGGGATGTGTGATCCCAGGTGATAAGGTGCCCTTGGAGTGACCTTGGTACATAAAGAAGGCCAGGTGGAAGCTCCTCAGGTGTGGATCTGGGATGTGCTCCTCTGATCTCTTGATCTCAATCCCAGGTGATAGACTGGACGAAGCACTCAGTGGGTATAATGGGGTGGTCTGAAGAATCAGGCTGTACAGGGTTAAAGTTGAGAGACAGAGCATCAGCTTTGGTATTCTTGGAACCTGGACAAAATGCTATTGTGAAATCAAATCTGGTGAAAAATAGTGCCCATCTTGCTTGGCAGGGGTTCAACCTCTTAGTTTCTTTAGGTACTCAAGAGTCTTGTGATCAGTGAGAATCATGAATGGATGTACTGCTCCCTCCAGCCAGTGTCTCCACTCCTCCAGTGCCAACTTGATGGCTAACAGTTCTTGGTTTCCCACATCATAATTCCTTTCTGCGGAAGTGAGCTTTTTTGAGAAGTATGCTACGGGGTGGAGCTTGTTCTTCTTACCAAAACATTGGGAGAGGATACCACCTACTCCGGTGTCGGATGTGTCTACTTCTACTACGAAAGGTTTGGTGGGATCCAGATGCTGTAGAATTGGAGCAGAGACAAAGGCTTTCTTGAGCTTGTTGAAGGCCTCCTCAGCTGTTGGGTTCCAGCTGAGCTTCTTGGGGCCTTTCTTTAGCAAGGTGGTGAGTGGAGATACAATGGAACTGAAGTTCCTGATGAAACAATGGTGGAAGTTTTCAAACCCAAGGAAACATTGCAGGTCCTTGACGGAAGTGGGAACTGGCCATTCAGTGACTGCAGAGACCTTGTTGGAGTCCATGCTAATGCCTTCAGTGCTGCCGATGTAGCCCAAGAATGAGATGCATTGTTGATGGAACTCACATTTCTCTGCCTTGACGTACAGGTGGTTGTTGAGCAGACACTGCAAGACCGTGCTCACATGGTGAATGTGGCTCTCCTCATCTGGAGAGTAAATGAGGATATCATTGATGTAAGCAATGATGAATCTGCCCAGCATGTCCTTAAGAACATTGTTTATGAGGCACTGGAACACACTGGGGGTTGAAGCCAGGCCATATGGCATAACCCAGAACTCGAAGTGACCAGTAGTGGTGCCGAATGCAGTCTTCCACTCATCTCCCTCCCTGATCCGGATCAGATTATAAGCACGTCATAGGTCGAGCTTGCTAAAGATCTTGGCACAGTGAAGTTGTTCAAGAGCAGCAGGGACCAGGGGCAGGGGATACGGATACTTAACCGATACCTGATTGAGTCTTCTATAGTCAATGCATGGTCAAAACCCTCCTCCTCATTTCTCCATGAAAAAGAACCTAGCAGAAGCAAGGAATCTTGAGGAACAGATGTATCCTTGTTTGAGGGCCTCTTGAATGTATTCCTTCATGGCAACCTGCTCTTTCTGAGACAACAGGTAGATTCTGCCTCTAGGAGGCAACATCCCTGGCAGCAGGTCTATGGCACAGTCATAGGGTCTGTGAGGTGGTAAACCACAGGCCCTTCCCTTGCTGAAGACCTCCTTGAGATCCGAGTAGTGCTCAGGAGCATGTTCCATGGAGTCAGGCTGGGGGCTTCCCACCGCAGTGGATGAGATCTGTAGCTGTGGGAGAGAGAGACAATGCTGAAAACAAGTGTCTGACCATTGAAGGATCTCCTTGTTCTGCCATGAGATGAGTGGATCATGGAGTTGCAGCCAGTGGTAACCAAGAATGATGTCATGGTTGACAGTGTGAGTGATATCCAGTGAGATGAGTTCAGAATGTAAGACTCCCACTTGAAGTCGGACTGGAGCAGTGCATGTGGAGACTATGCCATCTCCAATGGGTCTTCCATCAATGGCATGGATGCTGAGCTTACTTTGTAATAGTGTAGTGGGCAGGTTGAGCTTCTGAGTGGCCGAGAGGCTGATGAAGTTGCCCTTTGCCCCCAAGTCTGTAAAGGCAGACAAGACATGTGCAGAGGAAGCAAATTTTAGTAGCACTGGAACTTCAAAAGATTTAGACTTAAACTTTCTTACTGGACTCACTGTGCGAGCTGGTACTTCAGCTGGACTAGCATGGGGTGGCTGGATGGGACAGTCATGAAACACATGTTCTGAATCTCCACAATAAAAACATAAGCCCTCCTTACAGTGATGTTCAGACTCTGAGTGCTTTAACTTGGTGCGGGTGATATCCATGGGCATGGGTTCATCGGTTGTGCGATTGATAAAGCTGTTTTCCTCTAATGATAGACGATGAGTCAATAGCTGGTCTATGCGGATGGCCATATCAATCAGTGTGTCGAGTGTGAGCTGTTCATCTTGGCATGCCAGTTCTCGCAGGATCTCAGACCGTAGTCCCTGACGAAACATTGCTTTGAGAACTGGTTCGTTCCATCCACTGGCCACAGCCATTGTTCTGAACTCCAGTGCATACTCTGCTACTCCTCTTGACCTACTCCTCTTGACCCTTGGCAAAGGGAGAGCAAACTCTTGCCGACTTCTACTCCTTGGGACTCGTGATCAAAAACTTGAGAGAACATGGAGAGAAATAGCTCATAGGATGTAGTGTGCTCATCACTTCTCCTCCAAACTGTGCTGGCCCATCGTAATGCTTTGCCAGAAAGAAAGGACAACAGTTGAGAGATCTTCTGCTTGTCAGAGAGATGAGGCATGGAGAAAAAAAATAAATACCGGGAACATTGCAGCAGAAATCCCTTACATGCACACAGATCCCTGGTGTATTTCTCAGGAGGCGGAAGTGACAGTGCGGAGTAAGCAGGTGACTCAGGGCGCATTTGGAGGGCCTGCGACATCACAGACATTAGTTGGGCCATCCTGGTGTTGAGATTGGCTCACATCTGCTGATGTTCTCCTAACAATCACCCCGGAGCATTCAGGGCAGTCTGGTTAGTTCCTTCTGCTACATCCATGTTACGGCGAAGTATCCTGTCAGATTGCAGGCACTTACAGATGTATGTGCAGAAAGGGATTGAGAAGCAGACTGCAAACAAAGCCAAATCGTGTGACAAGAGACATAGTCAGTAACCAGGCGAGGGTTGATTGATCATGCAAACAACACAAAGTAGGCAAAGCAAAAGATGAGAAAGAAATACTAGCAGGAGTCAGAACAACGAGATAGCAGACAGACAACGAAAAGGCTCAGTAGTACTGGTCGGAACACAAAACAATACTTCGCCATGAAGGTGTGGAACTAGCGTGGTTATATGGGAGACTAATGATGTGTGTGATGATGAAACGATGGTAAAAAGTTTGCAAACTCTAGGAAACGTTGCAGGTCCTTGACAGAGGTGGGAACTGGCCATTCAGTGACCACAGATACCTTGTTGGAGTCCATGCTAACGCCCTCAGTGCTGATGATGTAGCCCAAGAATTAGGTGTGTTGTTGATGGAACTTCTGCCTTGACATACAGGTGGTTGTCGAGCAGACACTGAAGGACTGTGCGCACATGGTGAATGTGGCTCTCCTCATTTGAAGAGTAAATGAGGATATCGTCAATGTAAGCAATGACGAATCTGCCCAGCATGTCCCTAAGAATGTCATTTATGAGGCACTGGAATGCACTGGAACACACTGGGTGCTGAAGCCAGGCCATATGGCATGACCCGGTACTTGAGGTGATCAGTAGTGGTGCTGAATGCAGTCTTCCACTCATCTTCCTCCCTGATCTGGATCAGGTTGTAGGCACTTTGTAGGTCAAGCTTGCTAAAGATCTTGGCACAGTGAAGTTGTTCAAAAGCAGCAGGGACCAAGGGCAGGGGATACCGATACCTGATTAAGTCCTCTATAGTCAATGCACGGATGAAGCCCTCCTCCTCGTTTCTTCACGAAGAAGAACCCAACAGAAGCAGGAGAGCTTGAGGGACAGATGTATCCTTGTTTGAGGGCCTCTTGAATGTAATCCTCCATGGCAACATGCTTCTTCTGAGATAACGGGTAGATTCTGCCTCTAGGAGGCGACATCCCTGGCAGCAGGTCTATGGCACAGTCATAGGGTTTGTGAGGTGGTAAACCACAGGCCTTTCCCTTGCTGAAGACCTCCTTGAGATCCAAGTAGTGCTCAGGAACATGTTCCATGGAGTCGGGCTGGGGGCTTTCCACCGAAGTGGATGAGATCTGTAACTGTGGCAGAGAGAGACAATGCCGAAAACAGGTGTCTGACCATTGAAGGATCTCTTTGTCCTGCCATGAGATAAGTGGATCATGGAGTTGCAGCCAGGGGTAACCAAGAATGATGTCATGATTGACAGTGTGAGTGATATACAGTGAGATGAGTTCAAAATGTAAGGCTCCCACCTGAAGTCGGACTGGAGCAGTGCGGGTGGAGACTATACCGTCTCCGATGGGTCCTCCATCAGTGGCACGGATGCTGAGCTTACTTTGTAATGGTGTAGTGGGTAGGCTAAGCTTCTGAGTGGTCGAGAGGCTGATGAAGTTGCCCTCTACCCCCGAGTCTATAAAGGCAGACAAGACGTGCGGAGGAAGCAAATTTTATTAGCACTGAAACTTCAAAAAGATTTAGACTTAAACTTTCTTACTGGACTCACCGTGTGAGCTGGTACTTCAGCTGGGCTAGCACAGGGTGGCCTGATGGGACAGTCACAAATCAAATGTTCTGAATCGCCACAATAAAAACATAAGCCCTCCTTATGGTGATGTTCACGCTCGGAGTGCTTTAACTCGGTGTGGGTGATATCCATGGGCATGGGTTCATCGGTTGTGTAATTGAAAAAGTTTTTCTCCTCTAACGAGAGACGATGAGTCAATAGCTGGTCTATGCAGATGGCCATATCAATCAGCACGTTAAGTGTAAGCTGTTCATCTCGGCATGCCAGTTCTCTCAGGACCTCAGACTGCAGTCCCTGACGAAACACTGCTTTGAGAGCTGGTTCGTTCCATCCACTGGCCGCAGCCATTGTTCTGAACTCCAGTGCATACTCTGCTACTCCTCTTGACCCTTGGCAAAGGGAGAGCATACTCTCGCCAACTTCTACTCCTTGGGGCTCGTGATCAAAAACTCGAGAGAACATGGAGAGAAACCGCTCATAGGATGTAGTGTTCTCACCGCCTCTCCTCCAAACTGCGCTGGCCCATTGTAATGCTTTGCCAGAAAGAAAGGACAACAGCTGAGAGATCTTCTGCTTGTCAGAGTGATGAGGCATGGAGGAAAAATACAGGGAACATTGCAGCAGAAATCCCTTACATGTACACGGATCCCCAGTGTATTTCTCAGGAGGCGGAAGTGGCAGCGCGGAGTGAGCAGATGACTCAGGGCGCGTTTGGAGGGCCTGCAACATCACAGACATTAGTTGGGCCATCCTGGTGTTGAGGTTGGCTAACATCTGCTGATGTTCTCCTTACAGTCACCCCTGAGCATTCAGAGAAGTCTGGTTAGTACCTTCTGCTACATCCATGTTATGGCGAAGTATCCTGTCAGATTGCAGGCACTTACAGTTGTATGTGCAGAAAGAGATTAAGAAGCAGACTGCAAACAAAGCCAAATCGTGTGATGAGAGACGTAGTTGGCAACCAAGCGAGGGTTGATCGATCATGCAAACAACACAAAGTAAGCAAAGCAAAAGACGAGAGAGAAATACTAGCAGAGGTCAGAACAACGAGATGGCAGGCAGACAATGAAAAGGCTCAGTAGTACTGGTCAGAACACAGAACGTGGAATTAGCGTGGTTATATGGGGAGACTAATGATGTGTGTGATGATTGTCAGCTGAGTTCAATAGGCTGGTGACAGAGGGTGCTGTGTGTTCTGGGATGTGTAGTTCTGGGAGTCCATGTTTGTAGTTTAGTTAGTGACTGCATTTTCAACAGAGATACTGACAAACAATTTGTGACCTTTCATCCTACGAAACCTTGAACACTTTCTGAGAGCATGTGGAGGGACATTTACAATTAAATTAACTCTAAATATACTAATTAAATTTACTGTTTATTGTGACAAAATTAATTGTTAATGGAATGTGAACATAAACGTTTGCCAAAAAAATATGCATTTCAATTCAGTTCAAAGTTATTTGTATAGCACTTTTAATAATAGGCATTGAAGAATAGCAACTTTAGAGAAATACATAAATTATGGATATAAAAATGTTAAATATATGAATTTATAAAGATTTATCCCTAATGAGCAAGCCAGAAGGCAAATGGTGGCAAGGAAAACCTCCCTGAGATGATGAGGTGGAAAGCTTGAGAAGAACCTGACAGAAAATGGAACCCATGCTCATCTGGGTGTCCCTGGATCATGCGATATGTAATTTCCTCCTATAATTGTGCACTATGTGGTTAAAAAGTGCACTTGTGTTAACCAGGCAATTAATTATAGTTTTAACATGAAGCCTGTTTTGATAAAGTTATCAGCTGTTCAGTGATGGAGACTTGAGTGCAAAACTGTTCATGATAGTTGCAGTACTAAAGTTATCATGGCAATTGCAGTCCTAAGCCATCATATCAAAACTGTTCATATCAATTGCAGTCCAAAGCCATCTTCATGTTTTCTAAGTGTACCATCTTCATGGTTTCTAAGTGTGTCAAGCTTGTGTAGCTCAGCAGAAAGACAGAGAGAGAAAGCGAAAGAGAGAGAGCAAAAGAGAACAAGAGAAACACAGATTGTTAAGTATGTCTATTGTCATGTAATGGTTAAGGAGAGTGTACATCATGTGCAGAGTGTAGGCAAGGACTTTGGCAAGACTAGCTATGACAGCATAACTAAAAGGGAGAGCCAGAAAATAATACAGACATGAGGGTGCCCTGAAAAGTGCACTTGTCTAAGTGGCCAGCCACTCCACCCTCAACAAACTTGAGTGAACACGTTGGTGGGGACGTGACAGCATCCATATATGCCAGTTTACCAAAACACTATGTTCATGAACCCATGATCTGTTCCTTTACCTAATAAAAAGCTATTAACAAAAGATTTAACTAAACAAATATGTTTTCAGCCTAAACTTAAACACTGAGATGGTGTCCAAGTCCCATACATTAATTGGAAGGCTGTTCCATAATTGCAGGGGTTTTTAAGAGAAGGATCTGCCCCTTGCTGTAGCCTTCACTATTAGAGGTACCAACAAATAGCTTGATCTAAGCAGGTACAGTGGATCATAAAAGACCAGAAGTTGGCTCAGGTACTGTTTAGGCATGTAACAATTTAATCAATTCATGATTCAATTCACTATACTTGGTTCGCAATTTTCCCATAATATTTTATTTTAAAATTTGAGAATTGTATTACCAAAAAAGCAACATCGTCAGAATGCAGGTGCAGGGGAGACTGGGGTCATGCAAACTGTTGGGGGTATCCAAATCAGCGTTCAGGAAACGAGGTCAGTAAATTAGCATGGGTCGGGTGATCAACAAACAGGGCAGCGTAGAATAAGTGAAAAGATGAGGTTGAGTCGAAACAAAAACAAGGTCAATAAACTGGAAAGGCTATCAGAAATCAAATTACTCGGTATGAGTGGGAAAGAACACCAAATGATACTTCACAACAGGCTGGTTGGAGAGTGGGGCTTATATAGGCGAGTGGTTGATTGTGACATGACCTGCAGGGAGTGAGATTAACAGTCAGGTGACAGAGGGCACTGTGGTTTTTGGGTGTTGTAGTTCAAAGTGGCCACGTTTGGATGCTGCTCTGACCTTGTGTTCTCTGCGCCGTTACTGACAGGAAACCCCCCCCACCCCCACCCCCAAGGAGCTCCCTATGGGAACTATTGATTTTCTGGGCCGTCCCCTTCCTCTGGGTGCTGGCTTGTCTGGATGTGGGCTGTGGAATTCTTGTGCGAGTAGCGGGTCTAGTATGTCCTTGTGGTTTACCCAGCTATGTTCTTCTGGGCCGTAGCCCTCCCAACCCACCAGGTATTCCAGCTGACCTTGCCTGCAGCGAGAGTTTAGAATCTTCTTTACCTGGTAGATGGGTTCTTTCTCAGAGTCCGGAGAAGGGGGAGGGGGTTCTGTGGCTAGGGGACC
Source organism: Ariopsis seemanni (assembly GCA_026413345.1). Classification (NCBI taxonomy): domain Eukaryota; kingdom Metazoa; phylum Chordata; class Actinopteri; order Siluriformes; family Ariidae; genus Ariopsis; species Ariopsis seemanni. The sequence continues at coordinate 19,618,088 of JAOANJ010000016.1, forward strand.
CTGTATGGCAGGCTTCAGGCAAGATACATAAAATGTTGGTGCCATTCTGCTGTGTGGTGGGAGTTCCAGTTTATATGAGACTTCATTAATTCTGTGTTTCACCCTATAAGGGCTGATGTATTGTGCTTGTAATTTCTTACAAGTGTTCGGTTTCTATGAGGTCCTTTGTGGAGACCCATAGCCGATCTCCCGGGGAATATTCTGGGTTCTTGCCTCTATGTTTGCCCACATAGTGTTTGTACTTGGTATTTACTTGTTCCAGTCTCTGATGTACTTCCTCCCACACTTGTTGACTTTTCTTAAACCATGTATCTACTGCTGGTAGTTGAGAAGATGTATCGTCCCCTGGAAACAGGAGGTTGGTAGCCTAGCATGCACTGGAATGGTGTTAACTGTGTGGCAGAATGCTTGAGAGACGTCTGTGCATACTTGGCCCATGGGAGAAACTGTGCTCAGTCCCTTTGATTTCTCATGCAGAAGATATGTAGAAAACATCCTATTTCTTGATTTGCACGCTCCACCTGCCCATTAGATTGCGGATGATATCCAAACATAAGAGTTACGGATATGCAGAGTCTGTCCATAACATGGGTCCATAATCAGGAGATGAATTGAGGACCCTGGTCACTTACAATATCTTCAGGAATACCAAAATATTGGAATACATGGTTGAACAACAGTTCGGCTGTTTGGAAGGCTGTAGGTAGACCCAGTAAAGGGGTGAATCAGAGCGCTTTGGAACAATGGCCTATGACTACTATGATGACAGTGTTGCCCTGGGAGGGTGGTAAATCAGTGATGAAGTCTATTGCTGTGTGTGACCAGGGTCTCTGAGGCACTGGGAGAGGGCATAACTTTCTTGCAGGTGGGGCACGTGGTACCTTGACTTGGGCGCACTCCAAACACGAGGACACAAAATGGTTTATGTTCGACAACATGTTTTCCCACCAGTATTTGTTCTTTATTAGCTGCTAAGTGCAGTGACTGCCAGGGTGACCCATGGTGGGTGAGGAATTGGCCCAGGTGATGAGTCTACCCCAGATCTCTGGTGGGATATAGAGGAGTCCAGGGGGGCAGTTTTCAGGTGGATTCTGGGTCCGAGACTGCTGAATGGCCTTATCAATGTTCCAGGAGATAGCCTGTACAAAGCACTCAGCAGGTAGGATGGGCGTGGGTTCAGAATTGTGGAGTGAGGCATTGTGGGTACGAGAGAGGACATCTGCCTTGGTATTCTTGGAGCTGGGGTGGTAAGATATGTAAACTGGAATCATGTGAAGAATAGGGCCCACCTGGCTTAGCGTGGGTTCAGTCGTTTGGCAGTCTTCAGATATTCTAAGCTCTTGTGGTCTGTGTCAATTGTAAAAGGGTGTGTGGCGCCCTCCAGCCAGTGTCTCCACTTCTCAAGTACTAGTTCAATGGCAAAGAGCTCACAGTTCCCGATGTCGTAGTTTCTTTCAGCTGGTGTGAGTTTTTTAGAAAAAGGCGGCCACTGGGTGTAGCTTGTTCTTTTCCCCATGGTGCTGTGACAAAACCCCTCCTACGCCTGTTTCAGAAGCATCAACCTCCACAATGAATGGTTTGGTGGGGTCTGGACGTTGTAGAATGGGGGCAGAGGTAAAAGCTGACTTGAGCTTGTTGAATGCTTCATCTGCTGCTAGGTTCCACTTGAGCTGACGTGGTCCATTTTTTAGCAGGGAGGTCAACAGGCTGCCGATGGTGCCGAAACATCTGATGAAGCATCTATAGAAATTAGTGAAGCCGAGGAAACATTGTAGTTCTTTGACTGATATGGGGGTTGGCCATGACATGACATGACTGCGGCGACTTCAGATTGGTCCATGCTTACTTCCTCAGAGTTGATTACATAGCCCAAGAATGAGATTTGATTAATGTAGAATTCATATTTTTCAGCTTTGAAGAAGAGGTGATTCTCAAATAGATGAGTAAACACGGAACTGACATGAGTCTGGTGATTGCCCATATCTGCCAAGTAGATCAGGATATCATCTATGTAGGCTATGACAAATCTTCCCTGCACGTCTCTCAATACATCATTAATCAGACACTGAAAAACACTCGACACTGAAGAAAGTCCATAAGGCATCACCAGATACTCAAAGTGGCCCATTGTGGTGCTGACCACTATTTTCCACTTGTCCCCCTCCCTGATGTGGACCAGGTAATATGCACTGCGGAGGTCTAATTCAGAAAAGACCTTTGTGGATTTTAGCCATTCTAGGGCAGATGGTATGAGTGGCAGTGGGTAAGGATATTTTACAGTGATCTGGTTGAGTCCTCTGTAATCGATGCATAGCCTGAGGCCCCTTGTTTCTTCTCCACAAAGAAGAATCTAGCAGATGCAGGGGATGTGGATGGTCTAATATAACCCTGTTTCAGGGCCTCCTGAACATACGCCTCCATTGCAGTGTTCCTTTTGGGAAAGTGGGTAGATTCTGCCACAAGGTGGTGCTGTGCCAGGGAGGTCTATGGCACAATCGTATAGGCAGTGAGGAGGTAGACCACATGCCTTACCCTTGCTGAAGACTTCCTTAAGCTTGAGATAGCAGGTGGGAACGTTGTCTAAGGAGTCAGGCATGGGGCTCTCCAGAGAACTGGAAGAGATCGAGACTTGAGGAAGATGTAGACAGTTCTAAAAACAGGCCGCTGACCATTGCAAAATGCTCTTTTTTTGCCCGGAGATAAGTGGGTCATGGTGTTAAAGCCAGGGGTATCCGAGAACTATGTCGTGCTGGGTGGCTTTAGTGATGAGTAGAGAAATGTGTTCTGTGTGCAGGACCCGAGTCTATGAGTGCAAAGAGAACATGTGTAGCATATGGTAGTTTCAAGAGCACCGGTAATTTAAGAGAGCAATTCGTGGAGTTAAAAGCGGGACTCACTGGGCTGGGAAATTTGTTCTCAAGATACGTCAGAGCTCCCCTGGGTGGATGGACTGGGCATTGGACGATAAACGTGACTGGACTTGCCACAATAAAAGCATAACCCCTTTCTCCTCCTCCTTCTCTCTTTCTGACCACTGCAACTTAGTGTGAGATACTTCCATGGGTGTAGATTCACCTGTGACCTGAAGAGAAGGGTTGGAAGATGCCAGAGATAGATGACTGGCAATGAGATGATCTAAGTGAATGGTGAGGTCGATGAGGGCATCGAGGGACAAGTGTTCATCATGACATACCAATTTGCCTAATACCTCAGCTTGTAATCCTTGGTGAAATGTGGCTTTAAGTGCTGGCTCGTTCCATCAGCTGCTGGCGGGGAGTGTGCAGAAGTCCCGAGCATAACCAGCTACTCTGCTACTCTCCCTGTTTTATGGAGAGGAGATTCTCACAGATCTCAATTCCCTCAGGCTCATGATCAAACACTCTTGAACAACTCTAAGAAATGGTTGTAAGAGATGGTGGGCTCACCGCCGCGCTCCCACATTGTGCATGCCCACTTACGTGCCTTGCCCATGAGGATAGAGATAAACTTAGCAATCTTCGGAGATGCCAGAGAGTGAGGCGAAATACAGGGAGCATTGGAGGAGAAATCCTTTGCATTGAGAAACCTCGCCCAAAAACTTTTCCGGTAGCGGAATGAGTTGTGTGGCTGTGGGAGGAATGGGGACACGTGATGGGAGGGCCTGTGTCACAACAGCAGTAAGCTGAGCCATCCTGGTGTTTAGGTCACACAGCATCTGCTAATGTTCCCCCAACAGGTGTCCTTGTGCATTGAGAGCAGTTTGCTTTGCTTCCTCTGCTGCATCCATGCTGTGGCAAAGTATCCTGTCAGAATGCAGGCACTTGCAGATGCAGGGGAGACTGGGGTTGTGCAAACTGTCAGAGCTATCCAAATCAGTGTTCAGGAAGCGATGCCAGTAAACTAGTGCGAGTCAGGCAATCAACAAGCAGGGCAGCATAGAACGAGTGAAAAGATGAGGTTGAGACGAAACAGAAATGAGGTCAATAAACTGGAAAGGCTATCAGAAATGAAACGGCTCGGTATGAGTGGGAAAGAACACCAAACGATACTTCGCAATGGCCAAGTTGGAGAGTGGGGCTTATATAGGTGAGTGGTTGATTGTCGCATGACCTGCACATGGTGAGATTAACAGTGAGGTGACAGAGGGTGCTGTGGTTGCTGGGTGTTGTAGTTCAGAGCAGCCATGTCTGGATGCTGCTCTGACCTTGTGTTCTCTGCGCCATTACTGACACATATTTTCCAAATCAACAACTTAAAGATTCTTTTTCCTAAAGAAAAAAAAAAAAACACCTTGTTTCATTTTCTTAATTAACTACCTTAATAACCAACAATAATTATTTCCCCATATTTGCAAAGGGTGGAGTAAAATATAATAGCCTATTCATTAAAATATTACTTTATTAAACATGGAAAATGTTAATAAAATAGGCCTTTTCTTGATAAACATTTATGAACATTTGTATAGGCTATAGTCAGTCTTAAAAAAATACAAGTACCTCCATTTCTTCTCTTTAGCTTTCGGCAATCTGTACAAAGATAGCTCTGATTTCGTATTATAATCTATTTGCTGCTGTATCAGAGCTGTATTACTTCTGCCAAGGTCGAAGTCACGTGCAGTCCCTCGATTTTATGTTATTGTGCCCTCTGCTGTCTAAATCATGTAATCACAGTGAGGAAGACAGATTGTACAAACTGATATTTGCAATTAATTTTTTTTATTTCATTAATTCAAATTGTCAAATTTGTTTTCTAATTTATCGTCACACAATATATTGTTACATGTCTTGTACTGTGGCACAAGACCATTCAGTGCTTTGTAGTTCAAATAGTAGATTATAATACAGTGGTGCTTGAAAGTTTGAACCCTTTAGAATTTTCTATATTTCTGCATAAATGACCTAAAACATCATTAGATTTTCACACAAGTCCTAAAAGT